>JARQOD010000001.1:595396037-595502745 GCA_033576555.1 Oophaga sylvatica | reverse complement strand
CTTGCTATTCGCATTGATAGACGGCTTCGGGAGAGGTGTGGGGTAACTCCGCCCCCTGTGATGACTCCACCTCCTTCTAAAGTCCCTAATATTGAGGTTCCCCTGGTTTGCTCCGAGGAACCTATGCAGTTGGGAGGGACATCATTCCGAGGGAGGGGATCGGCGGTGCGCCGCAAAACAAGAAGGTGTTTCTCTGCGGGAGAGAGGGACATTTTATTGAGGGGTGTCCATCCCGTACTGTACTGAGCAAGAAGTCGCCGGAAAACTATTAATCCCAGGTTGTGTGGTGACGACAATCTGGGAGTATGTATTTCGTCCCCAAGTCCGTCTCAGTTTCTCGTACCAGCGGAGGTGGTGGTAGGTACGAGAACTGAGAGGATTTCTGTTCTTCTGGATTGTGGGCCGCGGCTAATCTGGTGGACGCTCAGTTTGCCCAGGTGCAAGGTATGCAACTGAGTGTATTGGCCAAACCTATCCCTATATTCTCTATTGACGCCAGGCCTCTCGGTCAAGGTAGCTTTGTGCAAGCTGTGCATAACATAGACCTTCGAGTGGGGGCAATACATAAAGAATATTGTCTTGTTATGTGTTGGAGGCCTTCCACTCCTATTGTGTTGGGACTTCCTTGGTTAACTAAACATAACCCAGTTATTAATTGGCAATCCAGAGAGATAAGCCAGTGGGGTGAATTTTGCAATAGTAACTGCATGAACACGGTCATCGGTACGGTCGTGCCTAGAACCTTACCTCCTTTTCTGGAGGACTTTGAGGATGTGTTTTCAGAGGAAGGGTGTCAAGAATTACCTCCTCATCGCGCATATGACTGTGCTATAAAATTGCTTCCTGATGCTAAGTTACCAAAATCTAGGTTATATAACCTTTCTGGTCCTGAGAGGCAAGCTATGAAAGATTACATTTCGGAAAGTCTGGCCAAGGGGCAATTAGACCTTCATCTTCCCAGTGGCCGCGGGGTTCTTCTTTGTGAAGAAAAAAGATGGAGGCCTACGCCCTTGCCTGGATTTCCGTGAGCTTATCGGATTACGGTCCGAGATCCGTATCCGCTCCACTTATTCCTGATCTCTTCAATCAGATTGTGGGCGCCAAATGGTTCTCTAAGTTGGATCTCAGGGGGCGTATAATCTGATTAGGATAAAGGAGGGGGATGAGTGGAAGATGGCGTTTAACACTCCGGAGGACATTATGAGAACCTTGTCATGCCTTTCGGTCTGACTACTGCCCCGGCGGTGTTTCAACATTTTGTTAATGACATCTTTCGCCACCTAGTGGGACAGTTTGTTGTCATTTATCTAGATGACATCTTAATTTACTCGCCGGATCTTGTGTCTCATAAGGAGCATGTGAGACAAGTGTTGCAGATCTTGCGAGATAATAAACTGTACGCCAAATGGGAGAAGTGTGTATTCGCTGTACAAGAACTTCAGTTTTTAGGATTCTTGGTGTCAGCCTCCGGTTTCCGTATGGACCCTGGGAAAGTGAAGGCTGTGCTTGAATAGGATCGGCCAGAGGATCTTAAAGCACTGCAGCGTTTCCTGGGTTTGCTAACTACTACCGGAAATTTATTCGTAATTTCTCATCTGTTGTCAAACCTCTCACTGACATGACAAAAAAAGGGACGGATTTTTTCTAGGTGGTCTGACAAAGCTTGTCAAGCATTTTCCTCCTTGAAAAAATGTTTTGCTTCAGCACCCATACTCATCCAACCTGATGCATCACAACCTTCATTGTGGAGGTAGACGCATCTGACGTAGGAGTGGGTGCGGTATTATCTCAAGGTCCGTCCCCTGGTAAATGGCATCCGTGCGCTTTCTTCTCTAAAAAAATTGTCGTCCGCCGAGAGGAATTATGATGTCGGCAATAGGGAACTCTTGGCCATTAAGTTGGCTTTTGAAGAGTGCGTCACTTTTTGGAGGGGGCAGTCCACCCGGTCACCGTCATTACTGATCACAAGAACCTGCTGTATTTAGAGTCTGCAAAACGTCTGAATTCCAGACAAGCTAGATGGTCGTTGTTTTTTACCAGGTTTAATTTTGTCGTCACATATCGTCCTGGGTCAAAAAATGTAAAGGCTGATGCCTTATCTCGTAGTTTCCCGGGGGCCGGGAAGACGGATGACCCGGTTCCTATTCTTCAGGAGGGAGTTGTGGTTCGGCTGTATGCTCTGAGCTTGAGGAGGAGGTATTGGAGGCTCAGGGGGACGCCCCTGTAGGACCTCCAGGGAAACTGTTTGTTCCAGATCAGTTAAGACAAAAGGTTATCGAGGCACATCATAATTCTGCTTTGGCAGGACACCCAGGGAGTAAAGCAACTGTAGATCTCTTTCTCGCCGGTTTTGGTGGCCTAACTTAAATAAAGAGGTGGTAACTTTTGTCCGTCCTGTGGGGTATGTGCGCGCTCTAAGACCCCACATACCCGTCCGTCTGGGGCCCTTTTACCGTTGAAAATCCCGGAGCGTCCATGAACCCATCTGTCTAAGGACTTCATTACGGACCTTCCTCCGTCTTCAGGTAAAACTGTCATACTAGTTGTAGTTGACAGGTTCAGCAAAATGGCACATTTTATTGCTCTTCCTGCTCTTCCTAATGCTAAAACTCTGGCGCAGGTGTTCATTGGGGAGATTGTGAGACTTCACGGGTTGCCTTCCGATGTGGTGTCGGATCGGGGGTCTCAGTTTGTGTCCAAATTCTGGAAGGCATTTTGTTCTCGTCGGGGGATGCAGTTGTCATTTTCTTCGGCTTTTCATCCGCAGACCAATGGTCAGACAGAGCTCTGAATCAGAGCTTAGAGACATATCTCCGGTGTTTTGTCTCAGAGAACCAAGAGGACTGGTCTTCTTTCTTGCCTCTGGCAGAGTTCGCTCTTAACAATAGGCGGAGCGAGTCCACTGGTAAGTCCCGTTTTTTGGGCATATGGTTTTCACCCCCAGTTTTGTACTTTCAATGGGGGGGGCTCTTTGGGGTTCCTGAGGAGGAACGATTTTCGTCGTCACTTGCTTCAGTGTGGAGAGGAGTGCTTAATAATCTGAGCACAATGGGGAACCGATACAAACGTATGGCTGATAGGAGGAGAGTGTCTGGTCCGGACCTAAGTGTGAACGATCTGGTATGGTTGTCTACCAAGAATATAAAACTTAAGGTTCCCTCCTGGAAACTCGGTCCCAGATTCATCGGGCCATACAGATCAGTTCAATAGTTAATCCGGTGGTTTCCATCTTGACCTCCCTCCTACATTTAAAATCCACAATGTGTTCCACAAATCGTTGCTTAAGAGGTACGTGGCACCAGTTATACCGTCACCTCTACCTCCTCCTCCAGTGGTGGTCAATGGTAATTTGGAGTTTCAGGTATCAAAGATCATTGACTCACGTCTGAATGCCGGTCCCTTCAGTACCTTGTTCATTGGAGGGGGTATGGTCCTGAGGAGAGGATGTGGGTTTCTGCGTCGGATATTAACGCAGACTGTTTGGTTCGGGCCTTCCACACTACTCACCCAGATAGACCAGGCCCTGAGGGTCCAGAGGCCCCTCGTAGAAGGGGGGTACTGTTACGGGTGTATCGCGGCGGAGATCGTCGCGATTGCACACCCTGACTTCGCACAGCTGAGTTTCTGGTGCTGGGTGTTTTTTCGGCACTGAGGGAGTTAATTCTTTCTCTCTCGGTGCTGGGCTGACCAGCCTCGCCCAGCTGCGATTGATGTTTTGTTAATTAGCTTCCTTCATATACCTGCTGGTCTGCTGGGAAGTTGCCGGTGAAAGCATTCATTCAGACCAGCAGAGCGGATCGTTTCTGAGAAGACTTAAGCTAAGAGTGCCTGTTGTGGTTTTTCCTCTCCTCGCTTATTGTTTATCTCCTTAACCTTTGTGTTCCTCTGTAGTGGAAGTGTTGTATGCAAGGCTGTGTTTTCTTTACCCCTTGTCTGTCTCGTTTGTCTTAGACTGTGTGTTAGCTGTGACCTGCCCATTCCCTGTGGTGGTAATCAGGGTCCTTCTCAGGACTAGATTACAGTGGTCAGGGATCTACAGGAGACAGGGTTACGCTGGCGGCCTGGACCTCTGTACCATTAACAGTACCTCCAGGTAGAGGGACTAGTCAGGACCCCAGTTCAGGGTCAGCATAGACCCCGGTCCACCTCTATCCAGAGACAGCGTGACACGTACACAGTATTGACCCACAATTAGTGTTGAGCGATATTGCTCGATATCTAAAAATATCGTATCGAAATTGTATCGCCGATAGCACTAAATATCGTCGATATCGATTTCGATAGCGGAAGTCCCATGTAAGTCTATGGGAACAAAATATTGAAATTAAAAAAAACTTTATTTCCTTGTAAACACTAAATATACACACATAGAATACATATATAATATATATATATATACATGTCATTGTGACATATATATATACATATATTTATAGTTTATACACTTCTACATAGTAAAATCGACTCTAATTCAATTACCGGGTAGAGACGTGACATACCTCATAGAAGTCGACGGGCTCGGTGCCGAGTACCCCAAAAACCTCTGGCTCTCTGCGACTCAACTTGGGCATCACAAACAGGATTCTGTAGCTCGCTATAAGCGAGTCCTGTGTGCCTGAATGCACTGGTTTTGTGCTTGAGAATTGCTAAAATCATCAGAGAATGTATTTGCCATTTTTCCGCCATATCTGCGTCACGACGAGGCACTGGTGAAGAAGAAGGGCGTGCTCTTCGTGGGTGTCACTCACTCAGTGGCGTGAAAACGATGGCCGCCCACTGTAAATTGTACTGCAATGTAAGATCGTGCCCCAAGCTCTGGAGTTCCGCCTCCTCATCCTCCTCAGTGTGCGGAAACTAACACGAAGGTCCCGCCTCACTACAAAAGAGGGGCCCTCTCCAGATGCTAATGACACATGTGACTTGGCAGAGATGGCTAATGGACACGACGAGCAGAAGTGGGAAGGGATGGAGCAGTCAGAGCTCTCCCCCCACGGAAGCGACCCGATCGCCACAGAATCACCGTTGGGCACCCGGCCTGTAAACCCTCCTACGCTGCAAGAAGCGAGGATACCCTAAGAGGCCTGGCCCGGCACCGGGAGGAGGTCGCCAGGATGGAAGCGAGCTGGCGTGCCCTAAAAATAAACTTGGAGCGGCGCCAATCCCTCTTACCTGAAGTGTCTGTACCGAGAAGGTGAGGCACCCGTTCTAGTAGAGGAGTCCTTGCAATGTGATCCGGTTGACGTTGTCGCAGTGAGGCACCCGTTCCTGCAAAAACCGCAGCACCGTCAGCAGCACCCCAGATCCCGCTGTCTGCCCCCGTCGCTGAGACAGAAGAAGTGACACCCGTCCTCATGGAGGAGGCCGCGCAGGCACCAGAGCACTACCTGCCTGTACCGGAGCCCCGACTGTCATCTGATTTAGAGCCGTCTGCTTCCTCCGCAGGGGAGCGCCGCCAGGACTGGGGGGCGACAGGAGAGCTGCCGCAAACCGGACACTGTAAGCTGCAGTAGAGTGGTGGAGACATGGAGCAGCTGGTGGAGGAGAATTTCAACCGGCGTCAGGAGGAAGAGTGGAGACGTTGGGAGAGAGAAGCAGAGCGACAAAGGGAGCAGCGAGAATCCCTAAAACTTCGCCAACGTCACCTGGAGAAGGACCGGGCAGATAAGGACCGGATGAGAAAGGATAAAGAACCCTGAGTGAGCCGCGGCGTAAGGGTGCAGTACGGAACTTTAAATTGAAAGCTGGTTGGGGCTTCATCAAGGAGCCTGGACTTTATTTAGAAGTCTTTGTGACCCGGCGGGATGTGGAGGCTCACCTCCCAGAAGGACACCCGGGAGGGACCTGTTGCCAGGAGACTTGGTGACTTACACCCGACACTAGGGTTACAATGGGTGGTACGCCCTAAATGTTACCAGGTGCGACCCCTACTCCCCAGTGTGTGAGGAACCTGTGAGACCCTCGAAGCCTTCAGCCTCCCACATCCAGGCCTCTGCAAAAGTGCCCACCCCACGCCGTAAATCTCCCCAGCCTCCCTCAGTGGTCTCCTCAGCAGACCCACCCATGGACATGATATCGATACGTGGCCTGTACCCGGCGCCTGTTAGGCCCCCTGGGGTTCGTACAGTCCGGGACATAGGTTCCAGACCCGGAGGGAGATGAAAGAGTTGGCCACACAGACCCAGATAGCGGGTCACGATGTCACTGTACAGGCCACACGACGTCATCAGGTCCTGGTGGTCCTTGGTGCCTCGGATGTTTGGCAATCTCAAGAAGAGTACCAGGTGGTACCTGGAAGAGGCCAGCCAAAGAAGTCTAAATAACCCGGACAGGGTCCCTGTATGTAAATAGTTAAATTGTTTATGTACCCGGACGGGTGAATGTTCCTAAAAAAGTTTTTTAATTTAATAAAAAAAAAAAAACACAGTTTTCATTTCTTTTATTACTGTCTCATCCTGCGACGCCATCGATCTCCTGTAAAAAAAATGAAAAAAAAAAAAAAAGTATACCACCTGACCGACGCAGTCCATATAACGAGTGTCCCACGACGATCCAGCTCTGCTACATCAGAATGACAGGCAGAGCCTGTCATCCCGGCGCAGCACAGCTGATTACCTGCTTCCCCGGCGGTGACGTCATCGGACTGACTGCTTTACGGCCGGGATTACCCTGCAGTCACTGCAGTTATCGCGAAAAACTGCATGTGACCGCCAGGGAGAAGATAATGGCGGCCATCAAGCAGTCCAGGACGTGACCGCCGGAGATCTTCTGCCAGGTAAGTGCCGCTGACTCCTGACAGACCCGACCGACGGACACTCACAGTGACAGTGACAAATCCGATTCCGGTATTCGATAAGACGAAAATATCGAAACGAATTATCGAAAGGCCGATAGAGCTAATATCGGCCGATAGCCGATATTTGCATTATTGTATCGCTCAACACTACCCACAATACATATTATATTATGTCAGGTAAGACATTGCTGGCAGATACTATGTATACATGTTGATTTTCTCTATTATATGAAATTTAGAATGATGTCACATTAGATATAGGTTGCTATCTTTGAATATATCTGTTATACGTCGTGTCATTCATTAACCATGTTTTTTCAGACTTTATTGGACGCTTTGTGGTAGTTTATCTTGATGATATACTTATATATTCTTCTGATAGACAAAGTGACATGGGTCATCTTCGTGCGGTTCTCCAGAAGCTCAGGGAGAACTCTCTCTTTGCCAAACTGGAGAAGTGTTCATTTTTTACTCAAGAATTGTCCTTTCTAGGGGTCATTTTGTCCTCTGAGGGGTTTCGTATGGACCCTAGGAAGGTACAGGCCATTGTGGATTGGGTGCAACCCAGAGATCTCAAGTGTCTTCAGCGATTTCTGGGTTTCGCCAATTACTATAGAAAATTTATCAAGGAGTTTTCTCAAGTGGTCAAACCCCTCACTGATCTCACTCGAAAGGGGGCTGATCTAAAAAACTGGTCAGCTCCAGCTGTGGCGGCATTTTCTTCATTAAAAAACAGTTTCATGACTGCCCCTGTACTGGTTCAACCTGATTTGTCTAAACCATTTATCATAGAGGTGGACGCCTCTGAGGTGGGAGTGGGGGCTGTGTTGTCCCAGGGGCCCACCACATTAACTAACTTAAGACCCTGTGCCTTCTTTTCAAAAAAATTTTCCTCTGCTGAGAGGAATTATGATGTGGGTAACCGGGAGTTGTTGGCCATTAAATTGGCATTTGAAGAATGGAGGCATTTTTTGGAGGGGGCAGCTCATCGTATCACTGTCATTACAGATCACAAGAACCTGTCTTACATCGAGTCTGCCAAACGTTTAACTCCGAGACAGGCAAGGTGGTCACTTTTTTTTTCCTGATTTCAGTTTTCCATCACTTTCAGACCAGGGTCCAAGAATGTGAAGGCTGATGCCTTGTCTCGTAGCTTAGATCCAATATCTCCTCCTGAACCTCCTTCCTCCATTCTTCAGTGGGGGTGGTGGTGGCTGTGGTGTCCTCGAGATTGGAACAAGAGATTCGTGAGTCCCAATCCCTTGCTCCATCGTCCATACCTGAAAATAAGCTCTTTGTGCCTGTCCAATATCGGTTAAGGGTGCTTCGATAGTTCCACGACTCTGCTCTGAGTGGGCATCCGGGAATCTCGGCCACTCGTAAAGCCATCACTAGGTTGTTCTGGTGGCCCTCGTTGACGTCAGACATCACTGGGTTTGTCTCCTCCTGTGAAACTTGTGCCCGCGCAAAAGCCTCCCGCAACCGGCCGGCCGGGGAATTGGTGCCACTGCCAATTCCGGATAGACCATGGACTCATCTGTCCATGGATTTTGTCACCGATCTTCTTCCCTCTAATGGCAAAACTGTGATCTGGGTAGTTGTTGATAGGTTCAGTAAACAAGCACATTTTGTACCTTTTAAAGGGCCTTCCGAATGCTGAGACTCTATCTAAACTATTCATTGAGCATGTGATCCGGTTGCATGGTGTGCCTGTCAGTGTGGTGTCTGATAGAGGGGTACAATTCGTGGCAAAATTCTGGAGGGCTTTTGTAAAAGGCTGGGCATCAGTCTGACCTTTTCATCGGCCTACCATCCAGAGACCAATGGTCAAACTGAAAGGACCAATCAGTCATTGAGCAGATTTTACGGTGTCTTGTCACGTCTAGACAGGATGATTGGTGCTCTGCAATACCTATTGCAGAATTCGCTTTCAATAATCGTGTCAATCAGTCCACTGGTACTTCGCCATTTTTCTGCAACTATGGGTTTCACCCTCATTTTGGTGAGTTTTCCCGGCTGGATTCAGAATGTCCAGGGGCTGATTCGGCCTTTCTGCGGTTGGGGGAGGTCTGGAGGGAGGTTCAGAGAAACATTGGGAGGCACAGGGCAAATACAAATTTTTTGCAGATAAACGACGTTCTGTGGGGCCAGCTTATCAGGTGGGGATAAGGTATGGTTATCCACCAAGAATATAAGGCTGAGAATTCCCTCGGCTAAGTTGGGTCCTAAGTATATTGGTCCGTATGAAATTTTAGAGGTAATTAATCATGTGGTCTTTCACCTGCGCTTGCCTCCGTCGTTGCGGATCCCCAATGTGTTCCATAAGGCACTTCTGAAGCCGTCGGTGCCTTCCTCTGGTGAGTCTCCCTCACACCCACCGCCAGTTGTGGTAGATGGATAGACCGAGTACGAGGTGGAACAGGTGGTGGATTCTCGTATGCTCCGCCGTTCACTTCAGTACTTGGTCCATTGGAAAGCGTACGGTCCTGAGGACCGGTCATGGGTGCCGGCGCGTTTGGTCCATGCTGATCGGTTGGTCCGGGCCTTTCACGCTCGTCATCCAGGGAAGCATGGGGGTCCGGTGGCCCCCCATTGAGAGGGGGGTACTGTCATGGTCCGGTCCGGAGTTTGTGCGCTGCTGTCATCTCTCAGGACTGGTCATGCGGGGGTTAATTTCCATCGGCCTCGTTCTGGAGCGGGCTGGGCTATTTCAGTCCGTCACAGCCGGCTTACCAGTGTTAGTGTTAGTTCAAGCTTCCAGTCTAGAGCCTCTGACCCCTGTTACCTGGTGATCCTCCTGCCTTTGACTTGATTACTCGTGTATGACCCGGACTGACTCTGACCCCGTCTCTTGGTATCCATTTCTGCTGCTACGTTCCCTGTCTGGCTATTTGACCCTCGGCTTGGTATATTGACTACGTGTATTGCTGCTCCTTCTGGTACTTAGTCCTCCGTACGTTTTTGACTCGGGTTGCCTGACCACGCTCACATCACTTGTTGGTGTCTGTGCTTCTGATTAGTATAGCTTCTCTGTGTACCCAGTCTCACGTCCCTCCCTAGCTCCCTCTGGGGAATATTGCATTACACTGCAGTAGTCTTACAGCTCCCATCTGGTTTTGACCTATTGGCTTGTTTTCTGACCACGGGCTTGCTGTGACCTATAGTACTTATATGACTGCTTACTCTTAACACAGCTTTGGATGTTTTTGCTGCCACCTGGTGGTGGTTTTGGCTGCTGCAGTGCAGGCTTGTCCTGAGCACACTGGCCTGCATTTCAGCTGCATTACACAGCGTTTGACAGTGGGATCTAACTAGTTAATAGGCGCGGGTGGATCGCGATTCCACCTGCGCCTAGTGCGGGCACATGTCAGCTGTTCAAAACAACTGACATGTCCGGCTTTGATGCGGGCTCACCGACAGAGCCCTCATAAAAGCGGGGGATATAACCTTGGACGTACTATCCCGTCCATGGTCAGAAAGGGGTTAAAATCATGTTGGCCTACTGAAATATATGTTCAGTATGCACTCAGCACTTGGTTGTGGCTCCTTTTGCATCAATTACTGCATCAATGCACTATGGCATGGAGGCAATCAGCCAGTGGCACTGCTGAGGTGCTATGGAAGCCCAGGTTGCTTTGACAACAGCTTTCAGCTTGTCTGCATTGTTGGGTCTGGTGTCTGTCATCTTCTTCTTGACAATACCCTATAGGTTTTCATTGGCTGTAAGCCATAATCATCAACATTAACAGAAATAAACACTTGAAATAGATCACTCTGTTTGTGATGACGCTATATAATATATGAGTTTTACTTTTTTTATTGAAGAACTAAAATAAATTAACTTTTTGATGATATTCTAATTTTGTGAGAAGCACATGCATAATTAGAGCACAACCAGAAATACGTCTGCTGAGAAATTGTCATGGGTTTACCTCGACAGAAATTTATCCTACTCTTGCATGGATTAGAAGCACTTCACATTCATATTAAATGGTGTAAGTCTCTTTTAGCAGTGCAGGGGTTAATCTGCTCAGTTGAGAGTCCCTGGAAGCTGTCATGTGTTAAGGCTCTCAGCTGTGCACTGTTAGCCATTCCCATCTCCTATATAAACTTGGCCTTGGACAACACTCATTGACAGAGTTTGCTTTATGCGGCATGGCTGGAGATTGTTGTTGGTTATTATTGGAGAAGGCATTTTTTCTGAGACTGTTGCAAGATTTTGAGTGTTTGATAATTCCCTTTCTTCTAATTTGGTTTAACCCAATCCTCCATCCCCCCATTGTTTACCTCTGTTGTTTATGTGTGTATAGTTGTATTATTGGTATTTTCACTTATCCCTGTTCATATTACCTTGTTAGCCGGATTAGTGTATTATGGTACACTACTACTCCCCTCCTCCCTGGGTAGGGGAAGGGTACAGACTGAGGGTGGGTTCTGGAGCTAAGGCAAGGTATGTGGCCCCGCACCTTCCCTATCAGAAGTAATCTGGCGAGCTAGGGCACCCCTAGCGTTAGGGACCGATAAGGAGCCCCTGGTCCTGGGATTCTCGACAACTGTCATGAGCCAAATAATAAGCAAGAAATCAAGCAAATAAACCATGTGAAAGAAATAGTCAAGTCCAGTGAGTTTGGGAGCTTTGATTTCTTGCTCCCGTTCCACTTCAGCTCCGTCCTTTTTTTCCGGAGCTGTGAGAAACCGCTGTAAAAATGGCAAACGTGCCAAAATTTATGTGCAACTCCATTACTAGAAAAATTGTTTTGATGAATAAGTGCCTAAGTGTCTTATAGGATTTATAGTAGCATCAGCATTCTGCTACATATGTGAAAATGTTTCTTTAAAGAAATCAATGCATTTACATTTCATGCATGAGTAGTTCGATTTCTCAAAAGTAAGTTGTGTTTACTTTAAATGCTGTAACATCCAACAATATTTTTCTGTGGAACCAAATTGTGTTGTTGCTACAAGTCATTTATTTTATTATGTGAAAGACATAAAGACATAAACATTAGCACTTTTTACCAATGAAAATCCTAATTAGCATATTTCTACAGCGAATCAAGGACTAAAGTGATTAAACCACATTGGTACATTTAACTACGTATGAATCTGGCACATCATTCTGAAGTTGTTAAACTGCCAAGGAGAAGTCTTTTGAAACAACAGCAAATAGAACAGAGCAGAGTCTTAAATTGCTTTTAATTTTAGGAATACGGTTGTTTCAATGAACACCTGTCAAATATGCATAATTAATGTGTCTAAGTATTTATTTAAAATTTTTCCCAGGGGGCATTTGTATTTGGCAGTCAACAGTTTTACAAAGTTGTAATGACTGATCAAATTGGCTCTAGGGAAATACATGCCTGTCAGAGAAAAATGCAAATATGCTGTTTTCACTGAAAAATAGACAAGCGAATCTTGAATACAAACACAAGAACAAAACCAGTTAAAGGGTATAGCCACCTGTTCTTGAGCACTTCTCTTGCAATTCTTCACTTTAGTAAATGTCAGCACTTTCTGATAACTATTGTGAACATAGCAGTAAACAAAAATTAGTATACTGAAATTCCCTATATGATTGCAATAAATGCAAGGTCCTAAAATAGTCAAATCTATTTCAAGGACAATACTGTATACAAAGGTTGTTTGGTGTTAAACATTTTATATTAGGTTGATCTGTGGATCCATACAGCTTCTGTGTCCCTTCACTAATCCAATGCTGCGGAGGCAAATCATGGGAGAGTGCACAATTCAGACCAGCAGAGCGACCATGCACATGTCAGTCTTAAAGAGTACACTACTAGTGATGGGCGAGTAGCATCTTTGCTCAGTCCTCCCCTAGCATGCTCGGGTGATCTTCGAGTGTTTTGGAGTACTCAGAGATTTAGTTTTCGTCGTCTCAGCTGCATGATTTCCGGCATCTAGAAAAGCTCAATACATGTGGGGTTCCCTAACAAGCAGGCATTCCACACATGTAATAAACCTGTCTAGTAGTCGCAAATCATTCAGTTGAGGCAATGAAAACTAAATCTCTGAGCACACCAAAATACTCTGAGACCACCCGAGCATGCTAGGGGAAACACAAGCAACGAGTATACTCGCTCATCACTATGCACTACCTATCCCCCTGCAAGCAAGGTGCTGTAAGGCAGAGTGGCGGTGCACTCCTAAAGAAAGAAGATTAGACAACTTCTTTGGAAAAAGTTTCTGAGCTAAAAATGAATTAAATAAGAGTTTTTAACTAATTATTTAAGGATCTGTCAAAAATTAATGTACAGTAGACTGAAAAAATGTCATATCCCTTCCCTGTGTTTCTTATTATAGATTGGTTTATTGAATGCTATTTTTCCATTTAAAATTAGGCAACTGACACTCTTACTTAAAGTAACAGTCACATTTTAGTGTTTTTTGTTTTGTTTTTAACGTTTGTTTGCAATTTGCTTCACAGAATAAGTTGTTATTTTGTATAACCAGTTTAAGAACAGGACATTTATCTCCGCTCCTGACCAGACACATTTTTTTGTACATGCATTATTGAAAGCTGTACATTTTTTCTTGTTTAGATATTCATTTTTTTACCTAATTTTTATGGTTTTTTCATACTCATTTTTTAAATTTATTTTTGCTGATATTGGGAGCTATCCGCGAAAAACAAAACAAAAGAAACATGTCTGTTTTTCACATTCTTTTTTATTTTTTATGACCATAAAGAATCAATAAAGCACATTTTAAATTTGTTCACTTTTTTGCAACAAATATTTTTAGATATAGGACATGTATTATTTTTAAAGAGGCTGGACTAGTTACAGCAAATTGGATTGGCTTCAATTTTCTATTTATGCATTAGTTTATTTTTTCATTTGTGTCACGGATTGTGCACCTCAATAGATAATAAAATTCTTTTGGGGGTCATTTCAACATTTAAAAGCTTTTTTTTTTTATCTGATTTCCCCTGTTACTGGGGCTGGTATTTTAGTCCTAGTTAAAGAGAAAATAAAGCTTCCTTCCTGCATAACAGCTCCATGATGATCTTTGTCTCTATCATCCATCAATTTTAGAGTCACATTTTGCATTACCCAAACCCAATAAAAAACGGATGAGTCAATATTTTTTTATAAGGTGGAAAACTAAAATAAATGGTAGGGGTGTGAGTGGTGGCTTTATCAGTATTTTGCACGTTTGTTGCCTACAATTTCATCAATGGGGCTGTTGCATCCTTTAAGTGCATTGGTTTTTTGACCTGTGTTGGTAAATATGACAGAATTTTTTTTTCTATGTTCTTTCATTTTTCATTTTTATGCAGGATGCACTCAAGCCCATTAATTTTGGCCTCACAAACTAGTGTGCCTGTCCCTGTGGAATGAACTTATATTGTACTGGGCAGCCCTCCTAATAAAATTGTATGGGTGTCACTATTAGGCTATAAGTCAGACACTGTGCACTGCATCTGTATGACTGGTGCCCTATACAGGCTTTATTTGTGTACCATTCTAAATACTGGACAACCGACCATCCATGATTTCGTAGGTGTGTGAGTGGTTGTTACATAAGTATTTTGCATCTGTGTTGTCTACGTTTTTATCAAGGGGTCTCCTGCATCCTGTAAAGAGTTTGTTCTCTGACCTATGTTGGTAAATGTGGTTGCTTTTTTTCCTGCATCATTTTTTTAAAGGTAAAAAACCAGCACAAACTGCAGATATGATTCAAAGATTGTTATACTATAACTACCTCTGATAACCTATTATAGTATTTAACAATTTTCTAATAGTTATAATACCTATTATTTAACCCCGCCCATTTGCAAATTAGGATTATTTTCAAAATTTGCAAACTTTCTACTGTTTTCAATAAACCATTCAAATAATTATTTATTGCCAACAGTAGAAGGTTTATAAATATTTTAATAAACCTAATTTGCAATGGGGGTTAACAGCTTTGATTACAACCAAATTAGTGCCCATTTGACAGAATTAAAGCCACAGGATATACTGATATTACATACATATATTTTTTATTGCTCTTCTATTGTTTTTCTTGTGTGTTTTTCTGTCTTATTCATCAATTATACAGTTCAAAAAGTCCTGTTTTGAGGTAAAGCCTAAATAAGTGCTCATGTTGTTTTTTTTTTTAATTTGGATATCCGGGACTTTAGAAAAAAAGGCATGTAGTTAACAAAGGAAACTACCTGTTTGTTGTTCCCGGCGCTGGTCAATGACTGCTCCTGCCAGAGATTCAGCTACTCCATGTCAACAGAGCAGCAATTTCTATTCCTGTTGTCATGCTGATTGACAGCTGGCTTCCGCTGCCTAATTAGGGAAACTGGCTGTCAATCAGCATGACACCAGTAGCCCAGCCCGGTCAACAGGAAGAGAAACTGCTGCTCTGTTGACCTCGAGTAGCTGAATCTCTGGTAGGAACGGTTAATGACCAGCAAGAGGTACAACTAACAGGTAGTTGCCACTGTTAGCAACTACATGCCCTTTTTCCAAGTCTTGGATATACCTTTTAAGGTTTTAAATGAACAGAAGGAGTACCCTAGCACCACTCCACCAATAAGTTAATTATTATTGTAGCTGAAAATGTCCTAAGATGTGCATCTAAATTAATGTTTCCCTGTATTAGAATTAAGCAATAGATGGCAAAGAAATAATAGACTAATAGTATATTTTAAATATATATATATATATATATATATATTATATATATATATATATATTATGTGACCATATAACAAACTTCATAAAGCAAGCACACAGATTAAACTTTCTAGTTCCCTTTAGCTGAGAAAATACAATAGAAATTAAAAAATAGATATCACTAATGGCAAAGTATTACTCTTTTACACAGCAATTAAATGTTTGAAATTACATAAATTCAATTAATCTTAATGAGTGATCTGAAGAGATTTACCAGTTAAAGGCTAATGAAGATAACACCACATACTACCACTACTAGCCCATTTTCTTTATAGTGTGAATAAGATGTAGCATATATTTAAATCATATTTTTATGTATATGACTTATCATTTAGGTAAAGAGCAAATGTAATGTCTATAAGTCTAGATAGAAGAATAAAAATATTTTTTCTTTAAAACCCTGTAAGTAACATAATAAAACAACATTATCCAATGTTGAAATAAGTTGTTCTTTTAATGGAAGTTAAACTTTTGAATCAACTTACAAAAATGTCTGCCTTAATGCACACACTTACAGTATATTATGTGTGAGAAAATTGTAAGTATTTTTCACACTGGTGAACAAGCAATTAAAATGACAACAGCACTCACATATATTATGTTATGTCAGATCATTTTCTTTACAGGTTACATCACAAATTCAAGTAAGTTATAACTAAGATGCTAGAGACAACTACACATACACATACTGTGTATAAACTTTCAAGCCAAACGCTTGATCAAACTTTGTGTATTGATTCTCATCTGCTTCTTTTAATAATACATCAAATAGGTGGTCATGTAACCAATAGTATGCAATCTGCATACTGCAGCCATTTGCCAACTGGATTCTCATCCATCTCTCTATATAGAACTTCAAGGGGATAGTTACAAGACTGCTAGTATGTGATTTTCATAAAATTGGTCACATGATGACTAGATTCTCATCCGTTTCTATCACTAGAATATGGATCCGGCAATCACGTGATGCCAGTATGCCAATTTTCGTCTAGATTATCATATAATCTTGTCAACAGTTAACCTGACCACCAGTATGCAGATTACATAATGCTTGATACATGATATGAAATACAATTAGACAAAGTAAAAGTTAGAAGAAACGTAGAAAAATACTTTGACGACAGATTCACTTTAGAAAGGCAAGAAAAACGAGAACTTTGTATAAGAAAACCAACCTTCAATATCACCTATAGGACTTTTCCAATACTAGCCTCCATCATAGAATAGAAATTGAAAAGAATTAAAGAACAGCAGAGTGTTATCATATTTAATGAATCCAAACATTCAGTCTTGTAGTGTATGAGTTGAAGAATTTCAAGATGGTAGGATCTCTTTTGTCAGTAATTTAGTATTTATTTTGATTTGCCTACTTAGGAAGGATAAGATTAATTTTGTCATCTGAAACTGACAGTGTGGTTTATCTACTCATGAATTGCAATACATTGAATTTGGTTAAGGACTCTACTAAAAAAAATAATAAATACAATATATCAAATTCTAGTAAAACACCTGCCAGATTGTAGTCCTTTTGAAAAACACTGGGTGGCCGCATATGTCAGAGGCATATTGTAACCAACTAGTGCAAAATTAGGTCTGTATTAAAAAAAAAGCCAAGTCATGCCAAACATCTGTATGTAAGGCTACTTTCACACTTGCGTTTTTTTGCGCTGCTTATCGAGCGCACATAAAACGCATAAAAAAACACGTGCAAACGCTTATAAACGCTGCAATATTTAGTCGCATAAGCGTGCGCATTACGACAAAAAAAAACGCAGCATTTGTATGCGTTTGTATGCGATTTCAAGCGTTTTTGCATGCGTTTGCATTTTTTCAGTACATGGGTTGTCTACGTGTCACATTTCTATCATCTCTGTCTCTATCATCTGTCTCTATCATCTGTCTCTATCATCTATCATCTCTGTCTCTATCATCTCTGTCTCTATCATCTATCATATCTGTCTCTATCATCTCTGTCTCTATCATCTGTCTCTATTATCTGTCTCTATCATCTCTGTCTCTATCATCTCTGTCTCTATCATCTATCTCTATCATCTCTGTCTCTATCATCTGTCTCTATCATCTGTCTCTGTCATCTATCATCTCTGTCTCTATCATCTCTGTCTCTATCATCTATCTCTATCATCTCTGTCTCTATCATCTGTCTCTATCATCTATCATCTCTGTCTCTATCATCTCTGTCTCTATCATCTATCTCTATCATCTCTGTCTCTATCAACTCTGTCTCTATCATCTATCTCTATCATCTCTGTCTCTATCATCTATCTCTATCATCTCTGTCTCTATCATCTGTCTCTATCATCTGTCTCTATCATCTATCATCTCTGTCTCTATCATCTCTGTCTCTATCATCTATCTCTATCATCTCTGTCTCTATCATCTATGTCTCTATCATCTGTCTCTATCATCTGTCTCTATCATCTATCATCTCCGTCTCTATCATCTATCTCTATCATCTCTGTCTCTATCATCTCTGTTTCTATCATCTGTCTCTATCATCTCTGTCTCTATCTTCTGTCTCTATCATCTCTATCATCTCTGTCTCTATCATCTATCATATCTGTCTCTGTAATCTATCATCTCTGTCTATATCACCTTCTTTATATCTACACTCCTCATAAACAATGTTGCTTGTGTAGGGGGTTGTTTAACCCCTTAACGACCGCTGATACGCCTTTTAACGGCGGTCATTAAGGGTACTTAAACCAAAGCCTCTAGCGCCCCCAGAGTCGGATTTTCTCTGGGGTCTCGGCTACTGGGGTAGCCGAGACCCCAGAGAACATGATTCGGGTCGGTTTTTGACCGATCCCGCTTTTGCGATCGCCGTTATTAACCCTATAACGCTGTTCAGGCTGCTAGCATGGCTGCAGCCAGTTTGTCCTCTGCCGCCTCTGCCCCTACATTATCCCACCTCCCGCTTCCTGACAAGTTTGCCGGTGACAGCAAGCAATGTCGGGGATTCGTGAGTCTGTGCTCTATACAGCTCGAACTTCTGGCTGCACGTTTCTCCACGGATCGGGCACAAGTGGGTTTTGTACTGTCTCTACTCTCGGGCAGACCGTTGGAGTGGGCAACGCCGCTGTGGGAGCGCGATGATCGTGTGGTGCGGAGTGCTCCTCGTTTCCTGGAGGCTCTTAAAAAGGTCTTTTTAGGACCTCAGGTCACCCACGATACGGCACTACAACTGCTGGCATTGGCACAGGTTTCGTCTTTGGTCAGTCAGTTTTCCATCCAGTTTCGGACTCTGGCCTCAGAGCTAGACTTGTTATGAATGTGCTAGAGATGGTTTCTGAGCAGAGGCTCCCTCTGGTTGTTACAGACAGTACTGAACCTTTCAGCGAGGAATGGCAATCTGGGTTCACTGACTGGTCTGATATAAGGGAGGTTCCCTCCCATGATGTTTGCCGGTGATCAATTGTTCTTGTCTCAATTGTGGTTCCTGGTTCATTTGGAAGTTTGCTGAGTCTTGCCTGCATTTTCTGCTATCAGATAAGATATTTTCTGCTTTTATTTTTGTGCTTGCTTTTTGCATTGTTCCCTGCACTTCTATGGAGGTCAGCCAGGTCCCCTCCGGGGGGCTTGTGCTCCTCTCAGTTTATCTGAAGCCACTGTTAATTGTTCATTTTCTTTTTCCTGTTTTTTCAGTGGCTGCGGCTTGGTTTTGTTCACACTGAGATCTGATTTAGTGGGTGGCGAGATCGTGTGATCTCAGTATTTTTGTAATCAGAATTGTTGGATTTTTGTAGGGTTTTCTGGGTTGCAGAAAGTAATCTCTCCTGTCCTATCCTATTTAGTCAGCTTGTGGCCCCAGAGTTTGCTCATTCTATTTTCTGTCTGTGTTCGTGCTTTCTTCTTGTCTAACCGCCATTACATGTTTGGGGGCTTCCTATTTTCTTTGGGGATCTGCTCCGGGCAGATAGCTTTCATCTTTCTGCCTTTAAGTGTAGTTATCTCTCAGGCTGTGACGAGGCGTCTAGGATCAACGTAGGAACGCTCCACGGCTACCTCTAATTGTGTGGTTAGTTTAGGAATCTGCAACCCATTAGTTGCCAACATCTCAGGTGTTCGACTGCCCGGCTGTTGTTCCTGTCCTCCTCAGCTACCTAACATAACATAGACTGGTCGGATAAAGTTCTCATTCCAGTGTACTGGCGAGGACTGGCTGACCATGTTAAAGATGCTTTGGCTACCATGGAGATTCCCGCCACACTGGAGAAGATTATCTCCACATCTACCCGCATCGACCTCCGTTTTCACGAGCGGAGGTTGGAGCGGGCCCAGTGTAGGCAGAGGATTCGGTTGGCTCCCACCTTTGCCACACCTCTCGAATCCCCCAATCTGGCGTCCGAACCCCAAAAGGCCATAAAGGTTCCTCGTGCAGGACCTAAGTCTCGAGTCGTCCGAGTATCTGTGGTCTGTAACCTTTGTCAGCAGACAGGACACTATGCCAACAAATGTCCACAGCGATCGGGGAAGCGATCGCGTCTAGTGGCCCTGGGAGGAGGTTCACTAGAGACAGCGGCATTTTCCTTCAAGATGACATTTAAAGGGACAGTCACTGTAGACTCTTCCACATTTACAGTCGAGCTTTGTGTGGACTCAGGAGCAGAGGGGAATTTCATGTCATCCACCTTTGCTCGTCGCCACGCAATACATCTGGTAGCGCTCGACAAACCAGTGACTGTCCGGGTAGTGAATGGGTTGACATTGCCCTCGCCAATTACACATCAGGCTGTCCCTCTTACTTTGTGTGTACCCCCTTCCCATCAGGAAATTATTTCCCTTCTGGTCCTTCCCGAGGGAATAGACGAAATCCTACTGGGAGTACCCTGGCTCCATTCCCACTCCCCTCATATTGAATGGACCTCCGGTAGGATACTGGGTTGGAGTGAGTCAGGTAAGGACAGATGTGTCAGGGAGTGCATTCAGGTTACCACTTCAGAGATACCCGCAGATCTTTCTCCTCTTCCCAAGTGCTATCAGTCATATGCAGACCTGTACTCTGCCGCCCCATCGTCCCTACGACTGTCCTATTGACCTCTTGCCTGGAGCAGAACCTCCTCGGGGAAGGCTCTATCCCCTCTCACTTCCTCAGACGAAGGCTATGTCTCAATATATCCAGGAGAATCGGGGAAGAGGGTTCATTAGGAGGTCGGTGTCACCAGCAGGAGCGTGGTTCTTCTTCGTGCAGAAGAAGAGTAGAAAATTACGTCCATGTATAGATTACAGAGGTCTTAACGCCATCACCGTTAAGAATAAGTACCCATTACCCCTGATCTCTGAGCTCTTTGATAGGCTCCGGGGAGCAAGGGTATTTACTAAATTAGATCTGTGTGGTGCTTATAACCTGATTCGCATCCGTGAGGGGGATGAATGGAAGACGGCTTTTAATACCAGGGATGGGCATTATGAACACCTGGTGATGCCCTTCGGGCTCTGTAATGCCCCAGCCATTTTCCAAGACTTTGTCAATGACATCTTCCGGGATATGCTTTCCATCTTGGTAGTAGTCTATCTGGATGATATTCTCATCTTTTCTCCAGATATTGACTCTCACCGGAGGGATGTCTGCAAAGTCTTCGACCTGTTACGGGCAAACTCCCTCTATGCAAAGCTGGAGAAATGCATGTTTGAGCAGGAGTCTTTACCTTTCCTGGGCTATATCATCTCCGCCCAGGGATTGGCTATGGATCCTGCCAAACTACAGGCTGTGATGGATTGGCAAGAACCCCATTCTCTTAAAGCGGTGCAGCGCTTTATGGGGTTTATTAATTACTATCGCCAATTCATTCCCCACTTCTCCACTTTGGTAGCTCCCTTGGTAGCCCTCACCAAGAAGGGAGCCAATCCCAAATTGTGGTCAGAGGAGGTCTCCAAGGCCTTTACTTCAATTAAGTCCCATTTTGCTAGCACTCCCATCTTACATCGCCCCGAGGTTGATAAGCCTTTTTTATTGGAGGTCGATGCCTCGTCCGTTGGTGCTGGAGCAGTCCTTTTTCAAAAGGATGCTCCAGGTCAGAAGCATCCCTGCTTTTTCTTTTCTAAGACCTTTACACCAGCAGAGAGGAATTATTCCATCGGGACAGGGAGTTGCTGGCTATGAAGTTGGCCTTCTCTGAGCGGAGACATCTTCTGGAGGGGGCTCGTTTTCCCTTCCAAGTCTTCACTGACCACAAAAACTTGATATATCTGCAAACGGCTCAGCGGCTAAATTCTCGCAAGGCCAGATGGTCCCTATTCTTCTCTCGGTTCCACTTCACCCTCCATTTCCTCTCCGGTGAGAAGAACATTCGGGCCGATGCGCTTTCTCGCTCCGTGGTGTCCTCTGAGGAGGTGGAGGAGGAGCCTCGGTTGATTGTCCCCACAGAGAGCCTAAGAACTGTGGCACCGGTTTCGCTTGAGTCTGTGCCTTCGGGCAAGACTTTTGTGCCCACCAATTTGCGACCGGAGGTACTCTCTTGGGCACATTCATCCAGGGTGGGTGGACATTTTGGGGCAAAAAGGACATCTGAGTTGCTGGCGAGGACATACTGGTGGCCACATATGGTCCGTGACGTCAGGGAATACGTTGAGGCGTGCGTCTCCTGCGCCAAGAATAAGTCCCCTCGACAACGGCCAGCTGGGCTACTTTTCCCTTTACAGGTCGCAAACAGGCCTTGGGAGATGGTCGGGATGGATTTTGTGGTGGGCTTACCCAAGTCTTGGGGCTGCACCATCATCTGGGTGATAACAGACCAATTCTCCAAAATGTTGCACTTAGTGCCGTTACCACGGTTACAGTCTGCACGGACCTTGGCAGCATTATTCATTAGGCATATTTTCCGCCTACACGGTATGCCAGACAAAATTGTCAGTGATCGAGGTCCCCAGTTTGCGTCTCGGTTCTGGAGAGAGCTGTGTCGTTTACTCAGCATTGAGTTGAATCCCTCCTCTGCATACCATCCCGAGACAAATGGGTTGGTAGAGAGGGCCAACCAGACCGTGGGCTGAGTTCGCTCTAAATAATGCTGTGGCTGACTCCACCGGACAGACCCCATTCCTCCTGAACTATGGTCAGCATCCGCGGGTACCAGTGCCCATGCCCGTGTCTTCCGCCGATTCCAGGGTGGCAGACTGGGCTGTGGAGGCACGGGATATTTGGGACCGCACCCAGGATGCCATTCAGGCCTCCAAAGAGAGGATGAGGTCTTCGGCCGATGCCCATCGGCGCCCCGCTCCTACATTTGCTCCGGTTGACCTAGTGTGGCTTTCTGCCCGAAACATCAGGCTACGTGTAGAGTAGAGTTGAGCGATACTTTCCGATATCCTAAAGTATCGGAATCGGAATGGTATCGCCGATATCACTAAAATATCGGCGATACCCGATACCGATACCGGAAGTCCCATGTAAGTCTATGGGAACAAAATATCGAAATTAAAAAAAACCCATTCTTGCCTTGTTGGTTAATTGTACATGAAGGAAAACAAGAAAGAGTAATGTAGAATGTATTGGGGAAGGTTGAGGAGACATTAAAGGCATAGATGTTTAACCCAATCAAATGGAATAGCATAAATATTTTTTTTTTAAAGATGTTCGGATTGACGAAGAAATTGACAATGTTAACGTTTTTTATATTTGGCAAATATGTATATTACACAACTTCCATGCTCTTCATCTTCACCTTTTTAACTTTTCACACACTTTCTCCTTCATAATCTTCTGCAGCATCATCTTTTTCATCAAATTATTCTTCATCTTCACCTTCTTTATCTTCTTCTTAAACTTCTTGCTATTCATCTTTGTTAACATTACTCATATTCTTCTTATTAAACTATTATTCTTATTCATATTCTGCTTCATCTTCTTCATCATATTCTTATTTGTGACAGAGAATCCTGTACTTGTAATCTGTCAAAGTATGAATTTTTCATCCTTCCGTTCTTGCTGTCACAAAAGATTTAAATTACAACAGTATTTGTCCGTGTTCAGTTTAGCCTGCAGCAGCAGGCATTTTCCAGGGGCACCACGAGGAGGAACGGACTCACCCCCATACACTGCTTAGTCTTCTTCTGCTTAGAATTTAGAGCATATATTTTGCTCTTCATTTTGGTCTTATACTTCATGTTCTTCTGCTTTTAGATCTTCTGCTTATTGTTCTTGTGTCTCTTGTTCCGTATCTTGTATTTGTAGCACAATCTTGTACCAGCTGATGTTACTGGGACACGGTTACTAAGCAGGAGGTACCTGTGCTCCAAAGCACTACCAAGGACCAGCAGACGTTGCTGGAACTCGGATACCGAGATGGAGGCACCTAGGCCAAAGGCACTGTGGAGAACCAGCTGACGGTACTGGAACCCGGAGGGGCAGCAGAAGGAAAAGAGCCAATGGCACAACCGAGGACCAGCTGACGTTACTGGGACACGGTTACTAAGCAGGAGGTACCTGTGCTCCAAAGCACTACCAAGGACCAGCAGACGTTGCTGGAACTCGGATACCGACATGGAGGCACCTAGGCCAAAGGCACTGCGGAGAACCAGCTGACGGTACTGGAACCCGGAGGGGCAGCAGAAGGAAAAGAGCCAATGGCACAACCGAGGACCAGCTGACGTTACTGAACCCCAGTAACACAGGAGCAAGTGTTGACTGTGCTAACAGCACTTCCGAGCAACAACTGGCGGTGTTGGAGCCCAGGGTCAAGGAGGATGTTTAAATACTAGATCAAGTAATTTCCTTGTTACCTGTCAATTTTAAATGTCTATACTTCAAACAAGAGAAAGATAACCTTTACTACCATAAGATGATGATTTCATTTAAACTAATATCTAGATAAATAAAGAATTGACAAACATAAACACATACATTAACATGTTGAACAGCAATGCAAACCACAAAATAAATTAGTTAAGGAATCTGCTATACGGTTGTACATAAAAGCATACAAGTACATATCTGAATCCATTAATGATGGATAAGTAACAGTATGTACACCATTTTTATTGTATAGACAATGAATGTCTGACTTCAAAACATCATCAGCATTACAAGTTATCTGTGATATTACTAAAATGTTCCATTTGCTGAATAATGTCCCTAAATATTTTATACAAAATTATACAATTTCCATCATGTAATACTCATAATATGTGGCAATAATCATTTTTATTAACAAACATAACCTTTAAAAAGTGCATAGTGCATAGTGAAAATTGCTATTTATGGCTGACTGTCGACTTGGAAGCATGACAACAGATAGATAAGGTATATATAGATGACACTGCATAGCCACAGATGGTGAATGGCAATGTAATACTGTACCTCAATAAAGTGTGCGTCACTACTACATATTTTTTTTTATATAGCTGTATAAACAGGGTACATGGATGTATGGTTGTGCCTTTGTTTTGACGCACAGACTGCCTTCCTGCTGAGACGCATTGGGTAGTGAACAGTTGTGTGCAGTGTTCACTGCAGTCTCTGCGGAATAACCACACTTAGACCTTATAACTTTTCAGACTTTCTTTATCAATCTACCAAGATGAAGAAGGCAGGGAGTAAGGCACGTGGTCGTGGAGTTTCTTCAGGGAGAGGACGTGGGGATTCTGTGGCTGCTGCGGCCCCCAGTGACACAGCATCCACCAGTTTTCCCCGGGCCGTGAGCGTTCCTTTATGCGCACTTTTGTAGGAGCTCGGAGTACCCCCCTGCTGCGGGAAGAACAAATTGAAGCCGTTGTTGTTTGGATCTCAGCCAATGCATCGACTTCAATTGCTTCCACCTCCTCTCAGGACCACAGCACTGTTGGGCAACCATCTGTCTCTTCACCGCCTGGCAAATTGCCCAGGCAGTCAGAGAGTTCTGTACAGGAGCCAGCTGAGTGTCTGCTTCTGTTCTCAGAATCTATTGGCTTGCAAACAGGGGCCCAGCCAAGCAGCATTCTGTAATGTGAAGAAGAGGGAGTATGCAGTGATGCGCAACAGCTGTGTCTCTCTGAATCTGAAGAGGCGGGTGAGACAGTGCCGATGGTCAGCACACCGCAGAACGCATCTGATGATGATGATGAGACCCAGGTGCCAGTTTCTGTTGAGCATGGTGCTGGCCAGACCACCCAACAGCAGGTGTTGGAAGAGGGTAGTGGAGATGATGAGGTCCAAGACCCAACATGGCATGAAGAACAGGAAGGTGGTGGGAGCAGCTCAGAGGAATAATAATAATATTTATTTATATAGCGCCATCATATTCCGCAGCGCTTTACAGTTTAGCAGTTTCAGAACACAAGTCATAAGTAACAACGTTAACAATACAATAATTTAAGCTAAATAAGTCGCCCCTGCTCGTGACAGCTTACAATGTACAATGAGATGGGGGAGATACAAAGTATAGGTGTTTATATACAATGGTGCATTTACAATGATGTTCCAGCCATCTTAAGGGACTGAGGGATGGAGATAGTGAATGGGCTAGAGACACACACACACTTACACAGAATACATAGAATGACTTTGATTAGTGAATGTGATAGGCCGCTCTGAACAAATGTGTTTTGAGGGAGCGCCTGAAACCATGCAAATTGTGGATAGTCCTAATTTCTTGGGGTACAGCATTCCAGAGGATTGGCGTAGAGCAGGAGAAGTCTTGGAGTCGGGAGTGGGAGGTACGTATTAGTGCAGAGGTTAGTCGAAAGTCGTTTGCAGAGCGCAGCAGTCGGTTAGGCCGATAGATAGAAATGAGGGAGGAGATGTAGGAGGGTGCTGCACTGTGGAGAGCTTTGTGGGTGAGAACCAGTACTTTGGTTGAAAGCTGGGAGAGGCCTAGAGAAATGGTTAGTGATAGAAGGAAGATAGAGGAAGACATTGCCCCAACGGTACAAACAGGAGGGAGAGTTAGGCTGCAGACTCGGTTGCCTGTAGCCTCCAGTTTGGCACCTGTTCGGAGCAGTTGTCTTCCAAAAGTCAAAACGTGCGCTCCCAGGACTTGCACTGCGTGGTCCTTTTTTCACACACTTGCACATGATATTTGCTATGTGAAATGCAAGCTGTGTAATTAAAAATTAAAAATAGCTAAAAGTGTCAGTCACCTCAATACCACAAATATGTGGAAACATGTGCGGACAAAGCACATAGTTGAGTTACAAAGACACACTAGAGATGTAGGCCAACCTACAGCAGCACCTACATCTTCAGGTTGTGTTGAAGCCTCTTCATCGAGCTCACACACAGCTGGTTATGCTTCCTCACAGGATCGCCATGGAAGAACCTCGGCCACTGTTGTCCAGAGACAAACTGTTATTCCACACACAGCAGCAAGTTCCCTGTCATCCTCACACTCCCAGGCCACAAAACAGCCATCGGTAGCACAGGCATGGGATAAAAGACGGCCATACTCCGCAAACCATGCACGAGCACAGGCTCTGAATGCTGGCATTGCAAAACTCCTGTCCCTTGAAATGCTGTGATTCAGGCTGGTGGAGACAGACAGTTTCCGTAACTGAATATCATTGTCAATCCCACAATACAATGTGCCAAGCCGATTTCATTTCAGCAGGCAAGCCGTCCCTGGTCTGCAAAAGCATGTTGAGGGAAAAATTAAACATGCGCTACTAAAAGCCCTCAGTAGCAAGGTCCACCTGACCACCGATGCGTGGACCAGTACCCATTGTTATGATCTGCTACAACCAGTAAGGAAAGAAGGGAATTCTGTCCCTACAATACAACTAAGCTGAATCCCTACGATGTAACGGGGAACCTGATCCTGCGACCAGACCCGCTAAAGTCCTCATCTAGTGTGAACGAAGACCTATAGTTGCGAGGGAGTAATCCCTACAAGATCTAGGGACTGTGAGAAAAGGTGGACACCTCCTAACATAAATTGTAGCATGGATAATTAAACAGAAAAATAAATACTTTGTGATCCTAACATCAAGCAAAACTGACAGATTAAGGCACCTAAGCACCCGGCTAGCTTAACAGTAGATAATACAATGAAGTCAAGCAAAGCCAGAAGGGCGGAGCCAGACTAAATAGGGAAAAAAGGTCATGTGACCAGCAAACTGAAACAAAACCTAACAAGAGGGTTCTAACACCCATGGCCAGGGACAATACCTTTCCCTCACTGCCCATTGGGTCAATGTTGTGCAGCCGGTACTGATCTTGCGAGTGGCGCTGTACGTGTTCTGCCAACTCCAAGGATTGCAGGAATCAAGTCTGTACACATTGATTCCTCCTCCTATTCCAGTTCCTCAGAATCATCGCTGCAGGAGCCGTCACGGTCTACCTCCACATGGACCCGTGAACGTTTACCTGTTGCGACCGATATGAGCACAGCCGTGTCCAAATGTCAACAGGCCATCCTGAAATTAATTTCCATGGGGAATCTTAGCCACACAGCGCAGGAGCTCTGTAATGCCATAAAGCAGGAGAGCGACGTGTGGTTTTTGGAAGAGAATCTACAGGCAGGCTTGGTAGTGTGTGACAATGGCCGAAATCTGGTGTCAGCTCTGGGCCTTGGCAACCTCACTCACATACCATGTCTGTCATATGTGCTCAACTTGGTCGTGCAGAGTTTTTTGAGGGACTATCCGGATCTTGATGCACTGCTGCACAAGGTCCGCCTAGAGTGCGCTCACTTGCGACGTTCCAGCATGGCCAGATCGCTGATTGCAGCTCTGCAACGCAGATTTCACCTTCATGAACATCGCATCATATGTGACGTACCCACCAGGTGGAATTCCTCGTTACATATGTTGGAGCGGTTGTGTGAGCAGCAGCCAACAGTAATGGAGTATCAGCTGCATCAGGCGCAGTCAACTCGCAATTTGCGGCGTTCACACTTCACCACTACTGAGTGGGCCTCTATAATAAGAATAATAATATTATTTATTTATATAGCGCCATAATATTCCGCAGTGCTTTACAGTTTAACAGTTTCAAAACACGAGTCATAAGTAACAACGTTAACAATACAATAATTAAAGCAAAATCAGCCGCCCCTGCTGGTGAAAGCTTACAATCTACAATGAGGTGTGGGAGATACAAAGTACAGGTGTTTATATACAATGGTGTTTTTACAATGATGGTCCAGCCATTTTAAGGAAGTGAGGGATGCATGGAGATAGTGAATGGGCTACACACACAGAATTACACATAGAATGACTTTGATTAGTGAATGTGATAGGCCACTGTGAACAAATGTGTTTTGAGGGAGCGCCTGAAACCATCCAAATTGCGGATAGTCCTAATTTCTTGGGGTAGAGCATTCCAGAGGATTGGCGCAGCGCGGGTGAAGTCTTGGAGTTGGGAGTGGGAGGTACGGATTAGTGCAGAGGTTAGTCGAAGGTCGTTTGCAGAGTGCAGCAGTCGGTTAGGCCGATAAATATAAATAAGGGAGGAGATGTAGGGGGGTGCTGCGCTGTGGAGAGCTTTGTTGGTGAGAACCAGTAATTAGAATTGGATCCTATAATGAATGGGCAGCCACTGCCAGTGTAATGAGTGGCGAATAACTCTATGAAGGATATCTGCCACGTTTTGCGTGCGTTTGATGAGTCAACGCGGATGGCGAGTGCAGATGATGCACTAGTCAGCCTGACTGTCCCCCTTATCTGCCTGCTTCAAAAAACACTGCAAGCACTAAGGCATGAGGTTTTGGAAGGGGTGGAGGATGAGGAGTCACAAATTCCATCACCTTCTGGACAGTCAGCGCAACGTGGTTCCTCACAAAGGGCTGGAGGACTTTCAAAGTACCATGCTGTATCAACAATTGAACCTCCAGAGTCGCTGTCTATATTTTCATAACCATTACAAACTTTTAATGTATTTACAAAGCACATAATGTACAGTTTTTGTCTATCCTTTTGTAATGCTATTGTGTTTCCATAAACTGATGTTACAGAATTATGATACAAAGTTTTTAAATTTTGAGTTTTAAATTTTGTAAATTTATATGTATTTGAAGGACTTTGTGAGGAGGATGAGGAGGAGTCAATGGAGGAGAAAGACATCGCTCCAGAGGGAGGTAGACAATGCTCTAGTCAGTATGTAGACCAAGGGTGGGGTGATGCACAGCAGGCGGAGATGACGCCTCTTGCAGGGGACAACGTTTCTTGGCCAGTTGGGAGTCTGCAGCACATGGTTGATTTCATGCTGCAGTGGCTGAGAAACGACCGCCGCATCGAACACATTCACACCACGTCTGATTATTGGGTGTACACCCTCCTAGACCCTCGCTACCGGGACAACTTACAAAGCCTCATCACACCGTTGAACCGGGAGCGTAAAATGCGGAAGTACCAAGACACACTGGTGCAATCCATAATGTTCTCCATTCCAGCCGAGAGCACTGCTGCTGCTACTGATTTACAAAGCAGCTCTGTGCGTCGAGGCAGTGGAGACAGCTCTGCAACAAGAGGGAGCACAAGCAGCGCCTCTGCACAGGGCAAGAACAGTATGTTCCAAATGTGTCGAAGTTTTGTGGCAGCGCCACCAATGTCTACACCATCCGAGACGGCTCCAGTCAGCAGGAGGCAACATTTCCGTAAGATGGTGACAGACTACATGTCTTCCCTCTCAGTGTACTCCCAGATGGCTCTTCCCCATTCAAGTTTTGTGTCTCTAAGCTGGATACATGGCCAGAGCTTAGCCAGTATGCATTGGAGGTGCTGGCTTGATCTGCTGCCAGTGTATTATCGGAGCGCGTCTTTACTGCTGCAGGTGGTGTACTAACAGACCGTTGCATGCGACTATCCTACGATAATGTAGAACGGCTTACTTTTCTGAAAATGAACTAGGCATGGATCTCGCCTGAATTTGCCTGTCCGGTTTCAGATTAACTAACTGGTTGGCAACGTTTTCCATGTCTCCTGTTATGTTCATCTTTCTACCACCTGAGCTATACTCCCTGGGCTACAACACTGCCAGTTGCTGCTCAGAAGTGTCGTGTCCACAGACCAATACACAAGCTATAGTGATAGTGGGGTTCAGTAACGCCTGCTGTTCCCCTGCTGTGTGTCCGGCAAAAATTACTGCTACCTAGCTACACATGTTTAAAAAAACATGACATGTTAAAGTGGCTAGTGCTACACATAGATATCAGGCTACACCCTTATTTCTAAGCTGTAAACAAGTGAAACGTCAAATTTAAAACCATTCAATGATTAGTGTTGGTAACAAATCTGTAACTAAATAATTGTGACATATTATGGCAGATATCCACATGTCTAACACAAATGCTAACACAAAAGCATACTTATGCTATAGGGTACTGATGGTGAACCTTCTCACTCCATAACTTTGACCAATCCAACTCACATCATGCCTCAAATGCTGCAATGTTGGAAGTGCATAATGTGGGTTGAACTTTGACAACAGCTGCAGTGCGAAGGTTATCCTTCTGTGTTCTTGGCTTTTAAATAAAAGCATACAAGTAAATATAATAATACATTGTTGATTAAGGGACATGATGTACACCTGTAATATTGTGCAAACAATGGATGTAGGACTATTCCTCTTCAACATTACTTATATTTGTGTCATTTGAAAAAATACATATTTTAGTTAAAAATTAAAACCCATGTTCAGTAGCTGTGAAAGGCCCGTTTGTGTACTTCTATATTGTTTGCAACCAATGTATTGTATACGGATGGAAGCGCGTCACACTAATAGATTAGATTTATTTTAAATGGAATGTAGCAGAACCAATTGGAGATAAATGAAAAGGATGAGCCACTGAGACACGCTCAGCAGAGTACAAGCAGCAGTGCTTGAACATGTAACTGGAGCGTGATCTGCACTCAAAAAAGTAAAAAACACAGACTGAAGTGAACACTGAAACACAACTGTCCACAATCTGTGAAAAGCTCCTTTCTGTACTTCTATAGTGTTTGCAACCAATGTATTGTATACGGATGGAAGCGCGTCACACTAATAGATTAGATTTATTTTAAATGGAATGTAGCAGAACCAATTGGAGATAAATGAAAAGGATGAGCCACTGAGACACGCTCAGCAGAGTACAAGCAGCAGTGCTTGAACATGTAACTGGAGCGTGATCTGCACTCAAAAAAGTAAAAAACACAGACTGAAGTGAACACTGAAACACAACTGTCCACAATCTGTGAAAAGCTCCTTTCTGTACTTCTATAGTGTTTGCAACCAATGTATTGTATACGGATGGAAGCGCGTCACACTAATAGATTAGATTTATTTTAAATGGAATGTAGCAGAACCAATTGGAGATAAATGAAAAGGATGAGCCACTGAGACACGCTCAGCAGAGTACAAGCAGCAGTGCTTGAACATGTAACTGGAGCGTGATCTGCACTCAAAAAAGTAAAAAACACAGACTGAAGTGAACACTGAAACACAACTGTCCACAATCTGTGAAAAGCTCCTTTCTGTACTTCTATAGTGTTTGCAACCAATGTATTGTATACGGATGGAAGCGCGTCACACTAATAGATTAGATTTATTTTAAATGGAATGTAGCAGAACCAATTGGAGATAAATGAAAAGGATGAGCCACTGAGACACGCTCAGCAGAGTACAAGCAGCAGTGCTTGAACATGTAACTGGAGCGTGATCTGCACTCAAAAAAGTAAAAAACACAGACTGAAGTGAACACTGAAACACAACTGTCCACAATCTGTGAAAAGCTCCTTTCTGTACTTCTATAGTGTTTGCAACCAATGTATTGTATACGGATGGAAGCGCGTCACACTAATAGATTAGATTTATTTTAAATGGAATGTAGCAGAACCAATTGGAGATAAATGAAAAGGATGAGCCACTGAGACACGCTCAGCAGAGTACAAGCAGCAGTGCTTGAACATGTAACTGGAGCGTGATCTGCACTCAAAAAAGTAAAAAACACAGACTGAAGTGAACACTGAAACACAACTGTCCACAATCTGTGAAAAGCTCCTTTCTGTACTTCTATAGTGTTTGCAACCAATGTATTGTATACGGATGGAAGCGCGTCACACTAATAGATTAGATTTATTTTAAATGGAATGTAGCAGAACCAATTGGAGATAAATGAAAAGGATGAGCCACTGAGACACGCTCAGCAGAGTACAAGCAGCAGTGCTTGAACATGTAACTGGAGCGTGATCTGCACTCAAAAAAGTAAAAAACACAGACTGAAGTGAACACTGAAACACAACTGTCCACAATCTGTGAAAAGCTCCTTTCTGTACTTCTATAGTGTTTGCAACCAATGTATTGTATACGGATGGAAGCGCGTCACACTAATAGATTAGATTTATTTTAAATGGAATGTAGCAGAACCAATTGGAGATAAATGAAAAGGATGAGCCACTGAGACACGCTCAGCAGAGTACAAGCAGCAGTGCTTGAACATGTAACTGGAGCGTGATCTGCACTCAAAAAAGTAAAAAACACAGACTGAAGTGAACACTGAAACACAACTGTCCACAATCTGTGAAAAGCTCCTTTCTGTACTTCTATAGTGTTTGCAAGCAATGTATTGTATACGGATGGAAGCACGTCACACTAGTAGATTTGATTTTTTTCTAATATAATGGAGCTGCACCAATTCCACTAAATAAAATAAAAAAAAAAAAAAAAAAGTGACACGTGCAGATGCCTACAAACAGCGGTGGATGCAGAGCAAACTGCAGCGTCACCTGCACTGTCACACACACACCTTGCACAGAGCTGTTAAAACAACACTGGCAAAATGAAGCTTTACACAGCGGTTGGTAAACTAGCCTGCCTCAAGCACAGTAGTACACAAAATCGCAATATATAACTGTCCCTCAGAGTCAGCACAGCAGCGTTCTGTCCCTAACTGAGTTCACAGCACAGTGACGCTAAAATGGCTGCGGCGCCTTTTATAGTGCATTCTGACATCATTTCAGCAGCCAATCACAGCCATGCCATTAGTTAAGATGACCGCATCATTACAGGATGTGCCCACACTTCGTAGGATTCCTCATTGGCTGACTAAAATCACATTGCCTCTCAAAGAATTATGGGAACTTCCGATTCCGGTATACGATATGGAAAAAGTATCGGAATTAAGTATCGGAATTCCGATAACGCGAATATCGGCCGATACCCGATACTTGCGGTATCGGAATGCTCAACACTAGTGTAGAGTCCACCTCGCTTTTTGGGCCCCTTTAAAGTTCTTAAGCAGTTGAACCCGGTGGTTTACCACCAAGCCCTTCCGCCTCGCCTTGGTATCACCGACACCATTCACGTGTCCCTCCTGAAACCCGTGGCCATTTCCCGGTTTTTCCGAGCCATCTGTCGGATGTAGGGTTCATCCACCGACGATCATGAGGTGAACGCCATTGTTGGGTGCAAGGTGGTACGAGGCAAAAAATTTTATTTGGTGGATTGGAGGGGTTCTGGGCCTGAAGTTAGGTCCTGGGAGCCTGCCGAGCATGTCACGCTCCGCAGCTCATCGCTGCCTTTGAATGCAGCGAGGCCCAAAGAAGGGGGGGCCCTAGGAGGTGGGGTAATGTTAGGGTTCGAGTTCCCGCTGCTGCACAAGGGGAGTCTCAAACCAGTCCCACTGCCGTCCCCCATTCGCCTCCGGCCGCAGTAGAGCCTGCTCAGCAGAGACGTCGGTACCAGCGTCTTGCCCATTACAGTACTGTGCAGAGACTTGCTGCTGCCTCTCCTGGATCTGCTATTATAGCCAGTGCTGGAGCAGCCGTCTTTGTGACGAAGTCCTGCGTTTCCCCTTCTGAGCATGCCCAGGGTAAGATCTCTCATTGGAGATCAGGGGTCACATGTTCAGGTACTGCAGCAGCTCCTATAGGTCCGCCAGGAAGGTCCTGAAACTGCATGTGTTTTGGAACAGTTTCTCATTGGTCCTTGTTTCTGGCAGGTCCTGTAGCAGTTGCTATAAAAGGGTGGCATGGCTGGGCCGCCATGTGCTAATATCAATCGTTATATGCTTTGCGCCAGTGTGGTCATGCGTGTGTGTGGTTAGGGCGGCTGAAATACGCCATTACAATATCAGCTTAATCGGTGAGGAGCTTGGTATGCTAGCTGGTGAGGGTCGATTTCCTAGATGCCCTAGATTACCAGCATAACCGGTGAGGAGTTTGATTGCCGTATTCAGGGCCTGGCGTTCAGATGCCATAGATTGCGGGTGACTCCCGCGAAGACATTAGCGCATGATCACGTTCTATGTTCGCTTAGCAGTCAACTGTGTACCTGGGTGCCTGACAGGACACAGAAGTTTGACTCAGCGGCTCTGTGACGCAACAGGGTTCGCTTTCAACGCTAGACAGCGCCCTAGCGTGTTTATTTTGCGACTCAGTGGTTTTAAGTGAGTTCGCACACATCGCCATATAGCGCTTCGGCTCTCCTTCTAGCGGCTCTGTGGAATAACAGAGTTCACACATATTGCCACAGCGCGTTACGGCGTTTATTTTGGCGACTCTGCGGGATAACAGAGTTCGCTTCTTGCGCCATTTTACTAGCAGCAGGTTCCGCCTGCACGGTGGACCCCGGGCTACAAACACACCTCTGTACATCATATATTTGGTGCGTTCTGCAGACCCTAACAGGGGGTTCAAAGAGCTCACCACACATCTAGATAAGTTCCTTAAGGGGTCTAGTTTCCAAATTGGGGGCACTTGTGGGGGGTTTCCACTGTTTAGACACATCAGGGAGTCTCCAAACACGACGTGGCGTTCAAAAAGTCAAATGGCACTCCCTCCCTCCCGAGCCCTGCCGTGCGCCCAAACAGTGGTTTACCCCAACATATGGGGTATCAGCGCACTCAGGACAAATTGCACACCAATTCTGGGGTTCTAATTTCTCCTGTTACCCTTAGGAAAATAAAAAATAGCTGGCTAAAAAAATCATTTTTGAAGAAAAAAATCATTTTTTATTTTCACGGCTCTGTGTTTATAACTTTCTGTGAAACACTTGGGGTTCAAAGTGCTCACCACACATCTAGATAAGTTCCTTAAGGGGTCTAGGTTCCAAAATGGGGTCACTTGTGGGGGGTTTCCACTGTTTAGACACATCAGGGGGTCTCCAAACACGACGTGGCGTTCAGAAAGTCAAATGGTGCTCCCTCCCTTCAGAGCCCTGCCGTGCACCCAAACAGTGGTTTACCCCAACATATGGGGTATCAGCGTACTCATGACAAATTGCAAACCAATTTTGGGTTCTAATTTCTCCTGTTACCCTTGGGAAAATAAAAAATAGCTGGCTAATAAAATCATTTTTGAGGAAAAAAAATATTTTTTATTTTCACGGCTCTGCGTTTATAAATTTCTGTGAAGCACTTGGGGTTCAAAGTGCTCACCACACATCTAGATAAGCTCCTTGTGGGGGTCTAGTTTCCAAAATGGTGTCAATTGCAGAGGGTTTCTACTGTTTAGGCACATCAAGGGCTCTGCAAACACAACATGACGCCCGCAGAACATTCCATCAAAGTCTGCATTACAAAATGGCGCTCCTTCCCTTCCAAGCTCTCCCATGCGTCCAAACAGTGATTTCACCCCACATATGGGGTATCAGCGTACTCAGGAAAAATTGCATAACAACTTTTGGGGTCCAATTTCTCCTGCTACCATTGGGAAAATAAAAAAATAGCAGGCTAAATAATCATTTTTGAGGAAAAAAATGATTTTTTATTTTCACGGCTCTACGTTATAAACTTCTGGAAGCACTTGGGGTTCAAAGTGCTCACCACATATCAAGATAAGTTCCTTTAGGGGTCTAGTTTCCAAAATGGTGTCATTTGTGGGGGGTTTCCACTGTTTAGGCGTATCAGGGGCTCTCCAAATGAGACATGGCGTCCAATTTCAATTCCAGCCAATACTGGTTTGAAAAAGTCAAACGGCGCTCCTTCCCTTCCAAGCCCTGCCATGCGCCCAAACAGTGTTCCCCCACATATGGGGTATCAGCGTACTCAGGACAAATTGGACAACAACTTTTGTGGTCTAATTTCTCCTGTTACCCTTGGGAAAATAAAAAATTGGGGACTAAAAGATCAGGTTTGTGGAAAAAATATGATTATTTATTTTCACGCCTGGGCGTTATAAACTTCTGTGAAGCACTTGGGGGTGCAAAGTGCTCACCACACATCTAGATAAGTTCCTTAGGGGTCTAGTTTCCAAAATGGGGTCACTTGTGGGGGGTTTCCACTGTTTAGACACATCAGGGCCTCTACAAACGCGACATGGCGTCCAGCCAATTCTGCGTTGAAAAAGTCAAACTGCACTCCTTCCCTTCGAGGTTCTGCCATGCACCCAAACAGTGGTTTACCCCCACATATGGGGTATCAGCATGCTCAGGACAAATTGCACAAAACCTTTTGGGGTCTTGTTACCCTTGGGAAAATAAAAATTGGGGTGAAAAGATCATTTTTGTGGAAAAAATATGATTTTTTATTTTCACGGTTCTATGTTATAAACTTCTGTGAAGCACTTGGAGGTTCAAAGTGCTCACTACACATCAAGATAAGTTCCTTAGGGGGTCTAGTTTCCAAAATGGGGTCACTTGTGGGGGGTTTCCACTGTTTAGACACATCAGGGCCTCTACACACGCTACATGGCTTCCAGCCAATTCTGCGATGAAAAAGTCAAACGGCGCTCCTTCCCTTGCGACCTCTGCCATGCGCCCAACAAGTGGTTTACCCCCACATATGGGGTATCGACATATTCAGGAGAAATTGTACAACAAATTTTTTGGTTCATTTTTTCTTTTAACACTTGTGAAAATAAAAAAATTGGTTCCGAAGTAAAGTTTTTGCAAAAAAAGTTAAATGTTAATTTTTTCCTTCCACATTGCTTTAGTTCCTGTGAAGCACTTAAAGGGTTAATAAACTTCTTTAATGTGGTTTTGAGCACCTTGAGGGGTGCAGTTTTTAGAATGGTGTCACTTTTGGGTATTTTATATCATATAGACCCCTCAAAGTGACTTCAAATGTGATGTGGTCCCTAAAAAAAAATGGTGTTGTAAAAATGAGAAATTGCTGGTCAGCTACTAAACCCTTATAACTTCGTAACAAAACAAAATTTTGTTCCCAAAATTGTGCTGATGTAAAGTAGACATGTGGGAAATGTTATTTATTAAGAAATTTGTGTGACATATCTCTCTGATTTAAGGGCATAAAAACTTAAAGTTTGAAAATTGCTAAATTTTCAAAATTTTCGCCATATTTCAGTTTTTTTCATAAATAAACACAAGTCATATCAAAGAAATTTTACCACTAACGTGAAGTACAATATGTCACGAAAAAACAGTCTCAGAATCGGTGTGATTCGTTAAAGCGTTCCAGAGTTATAACCTCATAAAATGACAGTGGTCAGAATTGTAAAAATTGGCCCGGTCATTAAGCTGCAAAATGGCTCTGTCACTAAGGGGTTAAACAAGTGTGTAGACATTATTTACTCAAAAATCGCTTGTGCGCAAAATCGCTGATGAGTTCACAGCCATGAGCACGCCAGTGCACCCATAGACTGTAAGCATGCGCTTTTTTAAAGTGGTTGGGTGGAATAAAAATGCAACATGTAGCGTCTAGCGCATATGGGCGCACACCTGGAAAATGCGCAGCGCACGACAAACGCAGATGAACGCATGCAAGCGCTAGACCCTGCGCCAGCCATGTTAAAGATAGGGGAACATTGCGCATGCGACAGATAGCGCACGATGCTCTGCGCGATAAAACGCAAGTGTGAAAGTAGCCTTAGTGTTTTATTCTATTATCTAATGAAAATAATCTCAATAGTTAGAGAAAAAATGTCAGTCAATTAATACTTCTGATACATAGTTATTTAAAGAAAACCAGTCATGTAAAATAATGCTATTAACCTACAGACATGAGGTGAATCTGCAGGTTAATAGTGTTCTGACACCATGTGGCGACAACAGTATCATGTTATCAGCAGCACATCTACAGTTTACACCGGGCGATGTGCTGCTGAGAACAATGATTTTTGTTCCGGCATAAACAATTCAATCACTCGAATATGCAGCATTTTGCTTGTTTAGTATAATACACTCCCTATAGTCCTCCATATAGTATAATACGCTCCCTGTAGTCCTCCATATAGTATAATACACTCCCTATAGTCTCCCATATATTAAAATACACTCGTCAGCCCTCCATATAGCATTATACACTTCCCATAGTCCTCCATATAGTATAATACACTCCTCATAGTCCTCAAATAGTGTAATACACTACTCATAGCCCTCCAAATATTAAAATACACTCAGTCCTCCATATAGTATAATACACTACTCAGTCCTCCATATAGTATAATACACTCCTCATAGCGCTCCATATAGTATAATGCACCACCATAGTCGTCCATGTAATACAATTCACTTCCCATATTATAATGCACCCTATAGTTCTTCCTATAGTACAGTATAATGTATTCCCATAGTCCTCAATGCAATATAATGCAGCCTACATATAGTATAATGCAGCCACCCCATAGAGCGTAATGCAACCACCCCAGAGTATAATGTAACCGCCCCACAGAATATAATGTAACGCCCCATAGAATATAATGCAGCCCCCCTCATATAGTATAATGCAGCCCCCCATAGAATATAATGCAGCCCCTCCATAGAATATAATTCAGCCACCTTATATAGTATAATGTAGCCCCTCCATAGAATACAATGTAGTCCCCTCATATAGTATAATGCATCCCCCTCATAGAGTCTGATGAAATCACCCCTCATAGTATATAATAAATATAATATAGCCCCCAAAGAATATAATGTAACTCCGAATAGAATCTAATACAGCTCGCCTCCCCATAGAATATAATGTAGCCCCCCATTGTATATAACACAGCCCAAATAGTATATAGCACAGTCCACATAATATATAGCACAGACCACATAGTATATCGCACAGCCCATATACTATATATTACAGCCCACATAGTATATAGCATAGCCACATAGTTTATAACACAGCCCACATAGTATATAGCAGAGCCCACATAATATATCGCACAGCCCACATAGTATATAGCACAACTCACATAGTATTTAGCACAGTCCACATAGTATATAGCACAGCCACAAAGTATATAGCACAGTCCACATAGTATAGAGCACAGCCCACATACTATATAGCAGAGCCCACATAGTATATAGCACAGCCCACGTAAAGTATATAGCACAGCCCACATAGTATATAGCACAGCCCACGTAGTATATAGCACAGCCCATAGTATATAGCACAGCCCACATAGTATATAGCACAGCCCATAGTATATAGCACAGCCCACATAGTATATAGCACAGCCCACATAGTATATAGCACAGCCCATAGTATATTGCACAGCCAACATAGTATATAGCACAGCCCACATAGTATACAGCACAGTCCACATTGTACATAACACAGTCCACATAGTATATATCACAACACTTGAGATGAACTGAGTATAAATTGCAAAGATAGGTTTTATTATAAAAATTCATAAAATACAAATGAATACATTAAATAACATATAGTTAATGGGAAATGCTGCAAATCCAAACAGGGAGCGGTACAGCATGTGGCCTAGGCATATTAAAGTGCAAACAGGTAATATACAATACTATATATGAGGGTAACCATGTCCCTACATAGATACACATAATATGTTAAGTAACAACCTCTAATATGAAACCAACACCATAGTCCACGAGGGACATCAATAACAAGTGAGAGGCACAATGAAGGTTGCACTATAACAAACAGAAAATTCCTATGGGCACTTTCATGAACACTCGTGCTTCACACCAGCTTCCCCGTCGCCCCAACGCACGTTTCACTTCTTCGTCAGGAGGCGCCTTCTGATGAAGAAGCGAAACGTGCGTTGGGGCGACGGGGAAGCTGGTATGAAGAACGAGTGTTCATGTAAGTGCCCATAGGAATTTTCTGTTTGTTATAGTGCAACCTTCATTGTGCCTCTCACTTCTTATAGATGTCCCTCGTGGACTATGGCGTTGGTTTCATTTTAGAGGTTGCTACCTAACATATTATGTGTATCTATGTAGGGACATGGTTACCCTCATATATAGTATTGTATATTACTTGTTTGCACTTTAATGTGCCTGGGCCACATGCTGTACCGCTCCCTGTTTGGATTTGCAGTATTTCCCATTAACTATATGTTATTTAATGTATTCATTTGTATTTTATGAATTTTTGTAATAAAACCTATTTTTGCAATTTATACTCAGTTCATCTCAAGTGTTGTTTCAATTGATTAGTAGTTTTTGCATATTACTATTTGGGTTCTTTTTGGTTATAATAGTATATACACAGTCTACATAGTACAGTGCCTACAAGTAGTATTCAACCCCCTGCAGATTTAGCTTGTTGACACATGCGGAATTAACTTGGCATTGTGACATTTGTACTGTAGATCAGCCTGGAAGTGGGAAATGCACTGCAGCAAAAATTTTTGTTTTAATTTTTTTTTTTTTTAAAAAACGTTAAAAGTTAATTCAGAGTGTCATTTATTATTCAACCCCTCAAACCACAAGAATTCTGTTTGGTCCCCCTAAAGTATTAAGAAGTAGTTCAGGCACCAAGAATAATGAGCTTCACATGTGTGGATTAATAATCTCTTTTGCCAGCCTTTTCTGACTATTTAAGACCCTCCCCAAACTTGTGAACAGCACTCATACATGGTCAACATGGGAAAGACAAAGGAGCATTCCAAGGCCATCAGAGACAAGATCGTGGAGGGTCACAAGGCTGGCAAGGGGTACAAAACCCTTTCCAAGGAGTTGGCCCTACCTGTCTCCACTGTTGGGAGCATCATCCATAAGTGGAAGGCTTATGGAACTACTGTTAGCCTTCCACGGCCTGGACAGCCTTTGAAAGTTTCCTCCCGTGCTGAGGCCAGGCTTGTCCGAAGAGTCAAGGCTAACCCAAGGACAACAAGGAAGGAGCTCCGGGAAGATCTCATGGCAGTGGGGACATTGGTTTCAGTCAATACCATAAGTAACGTACTCCACCGCAATGGTCTCCATTCCAGACGAGCCCGTAAGGTACCTTTACTTTCAAAGCGTCATGTCAAGGCTCGTCTACAGTTTGCTCATGATCACTTGGAGGACTCTGAGACAGACTGGTTCAAGGTTCTATGGTCTGATGAGACCAAGATCGAGATCTTTGGTGCCAACCACACACGTGACGTTTGGAGACTGGATGGCACTGCATACGACCCCAAGAATACCATCCCTACAGTCAAGCATGATGGTGGCAGCATCATGCTGTGGGGCTGTTTCTCAGCCAAGGGGCCTGGCCATCTGGTCTGCATCCATGGGAGGATGGATAGCACGGCCTACCTGGAGATTTTGGCCAAGAACCTGCGCTCCTCCATCAAGGATCTTAAGATGGGTCGTAATTTCATCTTCCAACAAGACAACGACCCAAGCACACAGCCAAGAAAACCAAGGCCTGGTTCAAGAGGGAAAAAGTCAAGGTGTTGGAGTGGCCTAGTCAGTCTCCTGACCTTAACCCAATTGAAAACTTGTGGAAGGAGCTCAAGATTAAAGTCCACATGAGACACCCAAAGAACCTAGATAACTTGGAGAAGATCTGCATGGAGGAGTGGGCCAAGATAACTCCACAGACCTGTGCCGGCCTGATCAGGTCTTATAAAAGACGATTATTAGCTGGAATTGCAAACAAGGGTTATTCCACGAAATATTAAACATAGGGGTTGTATAATAATTGACCCACACTTTTATGTTTAAAATTTATTAAAATTCAACTGAGCAACATAACTTTTTGTTTTGTAAGATTTATGCTTCTGTTAATAAATCCTACTCTCGTTTGCAGTTTGAAGGCTCTAACTTATTTGCATCTTATCAAACCAGCTAAATCTGCAGGGGGTTGAATACTACTTGTAGGCACTGTATATAACACAGCCAACATAGTATATAGCACAGCCCATAGTATATAGCACAGTCCACATAGTATATTGCAGAGCCTACATAGCATATATCAGAGTCCCCATAGTATATACCAGAGCCCACATAGTATATGGCAGAGCCCACATAATAACTAGCACAGCCCACATAGTATATAGCACAGCCCACATCTCCCCCCCTAAGAAGGGCCCAACAGCCACAGTCCAGTACTCACTGATATATAAAAAAAAACAACACAATCCTCACCTCTCCTAGTGCCCGCGCTGCTCCCGACTCCTGTCTAGGTGGCTGCAGTCTGCCGGCACACTGTGGGCATGCAATGATATGACATCATCGTGCACCAGCAGTGTGGGCAGAGGGGAATGATGGGAGGGGGAGCAGCAGCTGACACTCTCTCTTCCATCATTGCTTTGAACTGTACCGGCAGACGCCAGTATAGTTCAATGCGGCTGCGGCAGTCGGCGCTGGCGGCAGGCGGGCCCCCTGCCTCACAGGAGCCACATAGTGGCTGCATGATGTGCTGCTAGCTGGGGGCCCCTGGGGGATCGGGGGCCCTAGGCAGCTGCCTGCCCTAACGCCGGCCCTGCTGCCAGGCCCCTGACCCGCTGGGCCGGTGGCAGTGGCAACCGCTGCGACCGTGGAAGTTACGCTCCTGTCTATGTGTATCTCAAGAGATAAGATTGTAAGGAAAATGAAGAACCTAGTGGCATACATAGCCATTCTACTGCAAGTTCTCTTTAAATGAAATTTACCCTCCACATTTATGATAAAAAATGTTCAAGTGTTACTGCCATTTCAGGAGAACTTGCAGTAGAATGTATGTGTCTATCTCAAGCATCTCCATCCTTCCAACTTCATACAATCTTTTAGGTACCCACTGTCATCTCCTACCTCAGTAACATGAATACCGAATAGATATTTCACCTGAATAGAGATTGAAAGATCAATTTAGAACAGGGGTCCCCAACCGCCGGTCCGCGGCCCATTACCGGGCCGTAGCAGTTCTGTTGCCGGGCCGCGGAGCCACGGCACAGAACGCTTTACATACATGGAGCCGGTGGCTGCAGCACTGTAGTGACAGCTGCAGCCGCCGGCTTCAAGACATCGATTCTTACCTTCCGTCGCTGCAACCCTGTCGGCCTCGGCAGCTTCCTCCTGTGCGCAGCGGTGACGTAGTACCGCTCATTAAGGTAATGAATATGGACGAGACGCCACTCCCATAGGCGTGGCGTCCATATTCATGCCCTTAATGAGTGGTATTACGTCACCGCTGCGCACAGGAGGAAGCTGCCGCGGCCGACAGGGACGCAGGGAAGTTCAGCGACGGAGCGAGGAGGGTAAGTATGATGGGGGGAGGACAGGGGAGCCCAGCCATGTATACAGGATGGGAGGGTGGGAGCAGAGCCATGTATACAGGATGGGAGGGTGGAGCGGAGCCATGTATACAGGATGGGAGGGGGAGCGGAGAAATGTATACTGGGGGGGAGGACGGGGGAGCGGAGCCTTATATACAGGATGGGAGGGGGAGCAGAGCCATGTATACAGGATGGGAGGGTGAGCGGAGCCATGTATACAGGATGGGAGGGTGAGCAGAGCCATGTATATAGGATGGGAGGATGGGAGCGGAGCCATGTATAAAGGATGGGAGGATGGGAGCGGAGCCATGTATACAAGGATGGGAGGGTGGGAGCGGAGCCATGTATATAGGATGGGAGGATGGGAGAGCGGAGCCATGTATATAGGATGGGAGCGGAGCCATGTATACAGGATGGGAGGGGGAGCGGAGCCATGTATACAGGATGGGAGGATGGGAGCGGAGCCATGTATACAAGGATGGGAGGGTGGGAGCGGAGCCATGTATACAGGATGGGAGAATGGGAGCGGAGCCATGAATACAGGATGGGAGGGTGGAGGGGAGCCATGCATACAAGGATGGGAGGGTGGGAGCGGAGCCATATATACAAGGATGGGAGGGTGGGAGCGGAGCCATGTATACAAGGATGGGAGGGTGGAGCGGAGCCATATATACAAGGATGGGAGGGTGGGAGTAGAGCCATGTATACAGGATGAGAGGTTGGGAGGAGCCATATATACAAGGATGGGAGGGTGGGAGCGGAGCCATATATACAAGGATGGGAGGGTGGAGCGGAGCCATATATACAAGGATGGGAGGGTGGGAGCGGAGCCATGTATACAAGGATGGGAGGGTGGAGCGGAGCCATATATACAAGGATGGGAGGGTGGGAGTAGAGCCATGTATACAGGATGAGAGGTTGGGAGCGGAGCCATGTATACAGGATGGGAGGTTGGGAGCGGAGCCATGTATATAGGATGGGAGGATGGGAGCGGAGCCATGTATACAGGATGGGAGGTTGGGAGCGGAGCCATGTATATAGGATGGGAGGATGGGAGCGGAGCCATGTATACAGGATGGGAGGGTGGGAGCAGAGCCATATACAATAAACAAGGGTAGGAGCGGAGCCATGCATACAAGGGTGGGAGCGGATCCTTGTATACAAGGGAGTCACATTCACATTATAAATGTTAATGATGAGTATGCACTACTACTAAACTACAAGCCCGTCCATAGCCCCGCCCCTTATGACCAAAGCCCCACCCCTGCCACACCTCCATCCCAGCCCTGCCGGGCCACGGAAGAATGGTCTTTCTTGAAGCCGGTCCCTGGTGCAAAAAAGGTTGGGGACCACTGATTTAGAAGATGAAATAAGCAGATCTCTCTGTTAAGATATATTACAATAGTTCTTATTTTTTTGTTTAGTATTAATATATTAAAAAAAATTAAAACAACGGTTACTCTATAAGTGCAAGATATTTTTGCTGGATTTTTTTAACAGGAATAAGTAATGTAAATGCAATCTAATTGCAATCCATCTTAAAAATATGATAGCCTGAATGTAGTAATAAGTCATTAATAAAGCTAAAAGGTTGCAATGTAATTTGCAAGTTTCATTTAAATATTTAGCAATAATTAATAGTTATAGCTTTGAATGTTCAATAAGTGTATTTTCCTTTAACATGCTAATTTAAGTAAATATATAGTAAATGTTATACTATCTATGTATCACAATTAATTGCAATGTCAATAGCATATATAAAATGAAGAAAATTCTTTAACATACACAATTTAACATTGAATAGGAGATTTTAAACTGAGCTTTGTGTCTACTTTTCCACTGAAAAAAAAAGTGTTGAAGTGTCATGATTTTGAAGGACAGGACAAGGGCAAAATCACAGATGGATTGACTGACATTTTATTTCTCTTGTGCTTGGCTACAGTCATTTAAAATTATAATTACATCTGAAAAATATATGCATCTAATTAATCATTTATACCTATGGCATTTTCTGAAAGATACTAAGGAAGAATTCTAAAAAAAGCTTTATGCTTATGTAAGTATAACTTTTTATTTGAAATACTAATAAACGAGATGCTAAAATGGATTGCCATTTTTGAACATTCTAGTATTTGCCGTTTTACTTTATAAGGGTTTTTGTAAGATTGGTATTATGGTAGTATCTTGAATTGAAAAAGGTTTGTGTTACCTAAGAAGTACATACGTCTAGAGTATAGTACTTAAAAACTACTAAACTTGTAAAAAATCCCTTAAACTACTAAAGTTTGCAATTTGTATAGTAATAGATCTTTAGTTCATAATAGTAAATGTAAATATACAATTTCTCTCACATAGCAAATAGACAAGAGGGGTGATTGTGAATGTAACTTATTTAGACATGCAGGGCTCACGTGGCATAACAATGTCAAGTGAGTGGCAGAAGACCCGACACCAAAATAACTGGAATGACGCTAGTTTGGGAGTTGCGTATAAGGTGCTTTTTTATTACAAGAGGGATGAATGAGTGAATGTTCCATGTAGATTTAAGATTTAAATAGGCAAAAAATAGAAACAAATTAGCAATAGGTATTGGAAGGCGCTAGTGTAGTAGTGAGGATATCACCTGCAAAAATAGGACAACACCACACAGTTGTCAATTGAACGCCAAAATAAATGAATAAATATTTGCGCTATAAATACCTTTCTTGGAGATAAAATAGACAGAAGTTTAATAATAAATAATTGCATGAGTATGGTAGAACAAGATAGTAAGTCCAAAATTGTCCTACATGATGCCAGTAGCATGCAGTGCAATGTGGTTACTTAAATAAAGATTAGAGTTAAATTGTGTATAAGAGGTTTCAAAAAATATGTAGAGTCACAAAGTCAACTGTGGATACATAAGTAACCTGATAGTAAGTGGCAGGATTTACCTCTTATCCACTTGGTGCAGGCACCTTTCAGTTCCCCATACAGGGTCATTGTAGGATCTTCCCACAGTGCAGATACTAGTGGCAGATATGAGATGAAGGTCTTTAGGAGAGCTGTCTCGGCTGGTGACAAGCACTCCTCTAGCCTCTACTCCGGTGGTGCACGAGTATGGATAACTCGTGGTGAAGTCCTGCAGCATCTCCGGAGCCAGCAGGACCTGTGTGACGTAAGTGGTCAGGTGACTGAACGAAGTGCAAGGCGCGATAGGGACCAATTCCTTCCGACGCATTTTGGAAATGCTCGGTTTCCTTCCTCAGGGATGTTCCACTTTGGGGTATTGCTGCCTTTTATAGGATATGTCCCATAGAAATAGTTATAGTTAGTAGAAGGCAAAAAGTTCCACCTCGCTAATAAGTCCCTTTGGCTTTAGGGAGTCCAGATTAAAAATCCACCTGCTTTCTGCACAGGACATCTTTTTGATAAAGTCCCCTCTCCTCCAATCCTTATGAACAATTTCAAGACCAGTAACCATTGTACCTTGGACTGACCTCACATGATAATCTAGATAATATTTAGATAAAAGGTGTCCTACAAATTTGTTTTTTATATTCCTCAGATGTTCACTGATTCTGATGTTAAGGGGACGTTTTGTACGTCCCACATATAATTTACCACAGGGGCATCTTAAAGAATATATAACCCCTGTTGTAGTGCAGGTGATAACATTGTGAATAATAAATTCAGTTCTCTTATTGGAAATACCATATTATTTCACTGTCTTGAGTGATTTACATGTCTTACACCTGTGGCATGGATAAAAGCCAGACATTTTTGACAGAAAAGAAGGGGAAGGACTTTTAACCAGATTGCAATTAGGAACTGATGGTGCTATAGTGTTTACCAGGTTTTTAGCTTTCCTATATATAAACTTGTGGTGTGATAGTAATTTATCCCTTATTACCTTGTTCTCTTTTTGGATCCCTCAGTGTCTTACTACAATTTTTCTCAAGATGTGAGCGTTTGCGTTAAACTGGGTGATAATCAGGATATCCTCCCTAATATCAGGTTTTTCATCCTTTCTTATTTTACCTTGGAATAGGTTTCTCCTTGATTGACTTTCTATTGTGTGTCTGACGTTTAGAAGGTGATGGCTATCATAACCCTTGTTAATAAATTTTTTTGCTAATAAATCTGCTTCTGCATCAAATTCCTGACTCCTTGAAGAATTTCTGTATGCACGTATAAACTGGATTTTTGGAATATTAATAAGCCAGCTAGGCAAGAGGCAGCTATCCATCGAGTTGAAATTATTGGAATCTGTGGGCTTATGATAAGTAGGGATATGGATAGTTCCATCCTGTATGAAAACAGTAAGATCTAGAAAGTTGATGGACTTGGTGCTAGTGGCTGAAGTAAAATTGTAAAAATATTCATTTTTAATAATTTCAACTATAGAATCAGCTAAAGATTCGGGACCTCCTGACCAAATAAAAATAATATCATCGATAAAACGTTGCCAGGGGACCAGGTTTTCAAGCAGTCAGCCATCCCCATAGATGGCCTGGTGCTTAATCATCATCTTGCCATGCATTAATCACAATATTCCACATACAACTCTGTCAAAAATCAAAAAACCATTGCAAAATTTTCAGTTTGTATGATTTTTCTCTTTATAGGTATATTTTTAGGGAAAATGTAAATTGCTCATTTATTCTGTAAACTAGTGACAGCATGTCTCCAAATTACCAAGCAATACATTTTGTATTTATTTTCAGAAAATGAGAAATGGTCAAAATGACAAAAAAATTGCAGTGTTTGCAGACCTCAAATAATGCTAAGAAAACAAGTTCATAATTATAAATTCATAACGTTCAAAGAGACTTCCTGGCTTCTGTGCAGCCTGAGAGGGCATAGTTGGAACAATAATGCCTTCTCCCTGTAGGGAGGGGTGGGGCGCACCACACACTGCGCAAGTCTCCCTATACAATACAATGGATTTTTCTGAAAGCAAACTGCACATGTCCAGTATTTCCCCTCACCATATGGGGGAGGCGCAGATGGTTTAACACCTTTCCCTTTCTTATACACATAAAAATAATTTCCTGGTTTGTTCACATATCTTTCTGTACCTCCTAAATGATGTTAGTCTGCTGCTACTTTATACCATGCATTAGCATCATTCAGCAACTTAGCATCAACTAACTTCTCTTTTTTCTTTTTCAATACATCATGCAATTCCACAGCCTGAAGTCTGCCTTACTTGTAAATCCCACAAACTATCATGAGCCATCTAATATTCTTCACATTCTTTATACCTTCTTGTTCAGCTACTATTTGTGGGGCAGTTTTTTCATCAGGAAGTAAAAGACATTCCTGTTTGCCCAACTTATTCCCCATTCCAAAACTTCAAAGAATTGATACAACTTCTAACACGTTGTCTGTGGTCAGACGCACTCAGACATTCACTTCCCCTTTACTCTGCTGGTGTATCTAAAGTCCCTTATCTATAAACAGGTATCACAAAGCATGGTCACAGATACAGCTCAGTTCCTAAAAGTTTCTACGCTACAGCTAGAAGCTATCTCAGAATGCAAAACAGGAAACAAAGCAAAAACAGATGTGACAGTGTGATCTACAAGGGATAATTCCCTGCTAACAGCCAAGGGGAAGTGTGCAAAAAATGCTTTCTATTACAACTCTATATTCAAAGCGACAGTACGTTACATAACAAACATAAACAGACGTCCGGGAGAAATCAAAGCCCTCTTTATTATTTTGTGACACGTACAAGCTGTTCTGGTAACCGACAACTGACAATCACACAGGGCTCTCAGATGCCCGGTGTTATGATTTGGTAGCTGAGGAGAGCAGGCAAAAAAGGAAATACACCAGAGAGGTTGGAATCTATTGGATTGCAGTACCCTGACTAACCACCACAACTAAAGGCAGCCGTGGAGCGTACCTACGTTGGTCCTAGACGCCTCGTCACAGCCTGAGAAGCTAACTTCACCTAAAGACAGAAAGAGGAAAACTATCTGCCCCGGAGCAGATCCCCAAAGAACATAGAAAGCCCCCAAACATGTAATGGCGGTTAGACAAGAGAAAATACAGACACAGACAGAAAATAGTATGAGCAAACGTTGGGGCCCAAACTTCCTAGATAGAAAAGGATAGGAAGGACACTTACTACAATCCCAAAAAACCCTAAAAAGTACCAACTCTACTAATTACAAAAACACCTGAGATCACACGACCTCTACCACCTAAATTAGTTCTCTGGTGTAACAAAACTAAACAGCAGCCACTGAAAAAACTGGAAAAGGCAAATGAACAAACAACAGTGGCTGAACTAAACTGAGAGGAGCACAAGCCCCCGGAGGGGGCCCGGCAGACCCCCACAGAAGTGCAGGACAAAATGCAAAAAGCAAGCACCAAAAAACTAAAAGAAGAAAATGTCTTATCTGTTAGCAGAAGATGCAGGCACGAAACAGCAAGCTTCAAAGTGAACAGGAAACAAAGATGAGACCAGAACAATTGATCACCGGCAACCCTGATGGGAGGGAACCTCCCTTATATAAGACCAGTCAGTAACACCTGATCGCCAATCTTCACAATCTTCATTGAATAGATCAGTACTGTTTGTAACCACCAGAGGGAGATTCTGCTCAGAATTCATTTCTAGCACATTCACAACAGCCCGGGAATTATCACCCTCCGTGCCAGATGTCCTGCCTGGCTCACCGGCTACGGGAATATGTGATATCCCTCTAATTTATCACCATCCATGCCTGGAAATCTGGGAATGCCTCTCCCTTCGGTGCATGGGAATCAGTGATAACTTATCGAGTGATTTGGCTTCCTGTTGTCTGTTTACCATCACCCACAAGCAAAATCAGCCACTGTTCCAACTATCTCCTTGATCTACACAAACGTAAAACACGGCACGCAGCAGACACTTTGGCTTATATCCAAGGGTTTGGCTAATGGCGTGGACTTTTTACACTACCTGGGAATGCGGTGGTGACCACACCTAACCGGCAAGAGTCATAGACCCGGACTGGGAACAGTGGACATTCAGGTAAGATGACAAGATTTTCTTACCTTACTCTGGAGCTGCAGTCTCCATCCCGTGAGCTAAGGCTAAGGCCTACACCTACATCTCTCTGGTTTGCAGGGTCCCTGTGCATTTCGTCCACTACCCCACATTCAGGCGTCAGGAAATTTGGTTTGGATAAATCTATCCCTTTATTATGTTGTGGCTGATCCCAAATTAGGCAATGTATTTGGAGTGCTCAAGAATGACACAGTACACCAAGGTGACAGAATAACATTTCACCAAATACTGATGGTTTATTTTAGTACATACATGTTTTATTGTAGCATTTAGAAAGGGGTGGTTAGTTAATTACCATATGGTCAATCTCATTTGATATTGGCTATCAAAATATATGGAATATTGTGATTAATGCATGGCAAGAGGCTGATTAAGCTGATTAAGCACCTAAAGAATATCTGTAGGTTTTTCTGTAATTAAGCTAAAAATTGAGACATCGACTCAGCACTCAGCACATCTGGTGTTGTTACGCTTTTCATTTAGGGAAGTCCTAAAGAGCTGTCTGGTTTGTGGCGGCCATTTTAAGCACTTGATTATAGTATATATATATTAGCTGTGAGTATACAGCTCTGGCAAAAATTAAGAGACCACTGCACAGTTTTATACAAATCAGCTTCTCTGCATGTCTGACAGCCATTCCATTCCAGTGTCAGTTGAATTCCAACCAGAGTACACCTCATTCAACTTAATGTGTTTCTGATTAGGTGATCACCTGATCCAAATCTTATTTAACGAAGGAAAGTATAAAAAATACTGCTGTGGTATTCACAATCCTCTTGCAATAGGGCAAGCTAAGTGGCAAAACAAGTGCTAGTAATATCCCAAAAGTAATAGGAATGAAAAAATAACTTTTAACCATGCCAAAGGAGTTGAAAAGAAATGTCTTGAGTGAGGAAAAGAAGGGCTCAATTCTGACTTTACTAGCAGAGGGATACACTGAGCGTCATGTTGCCTCTATCCTTAAAATTTCTAAGACAACAGTCCATTACAACAAGGTCAAGCAACAGACATTAGGGACAACAAAACTACAGACCGGCAGAGGGTGAAAATGACTCTCCACTGACCGGGATGAACGTCATCTTATTCGAATGTCACTCAGCAAACGCAGGATGACATCAAGTTACTTACAAAAGGAATGGCAAATGGCAGCTGGGGAGAAGTGCACGGCACAAACAGCTCGTAACAGGCTCCAAGAGGCAGGGCTCAGGTCATGTAAAGCTAAAAAAAAGCCTTTCATCAATGAGTAGCAAAGGATAATCAGGCTGAAATTTGCCAAAGACCATAAGGATTGGACCATAGAGTACTGGAGTAAGGTAATCTTCTCTGATGAGTCTAATTTTCAGCTTTGCCCAACACCTGGTCGTCTAATGGTTAGACTGAGACCTGGAAAGGCATACAAGCCAGTGTCCTGCACCCACTGTGAAATCTGGTGGGGGATCAGTGATGATCTGAGGATGCTTCAGCAAGGCTGGAATTGGGCAGGTTAATCTTTGCGAAGGACATATGAATCAAACCGCATACAAGATCATCCTGGAAAAACAGTTGTTTCCTTCTGCTCAGGCAATGTTCCCCAACTCTGAGAACTGTTTTTTCCAGCAGGACAATGTGCCATGCTACACAGCTAGGTCAATCAATGTGTGGATGAAGGACCACCACATCAAATCCCTGTCATGGCCAGCCCAATCTCCAGACCTGTACCCCATTGAAAACCTCTGGAATGTAATCAAGAGGAAAATGGATAGCCACAAGCCATAAAACAAAGAAGAACTGCTTAAATTGTTGTACCAGGAGTGGCATAAGGTCACCCAAAAGCAGTGTGAAAGACTGGTGGAAACCATGCAAAGACACATGAAAGCTGTGATTAAAAATCATGGTTATTCCACAAAATATTGATTTCTGAACTCTTCCTTAATTAAAACGTTAGTATTGTTGATTCTAAATGATTATGAACTTGTTTTCTTAGCATTATTTGAAGTCTGCAAGCATTGCATTTTTTTGTTATTTTGACCATTTCTCATTTTGTGAACATACATACAAAATTTATTGCTTGGAAATTCGAGACATGTTGTCAGCAGTTTATAGAATAAAATATGCAAATTGCCTCTTCAAACAAAGAGGACTTGTACTCTATAGCGCCACCTATTGGAAGTAGCGATCCTACAAGTCACAATCAACCCTTTAACGAGTCTTGTAATATGACTTAGGATAAAAGCCAAATCAGAATCTCCATTTGCAGACACGGTGTTTCGGACTGTTGGTCCTCGTCAGTGCAAAGTAGGAGAGATCTGATTTGGCTAGATGAGAGGCTCTGGACTGGGGTCTGGGAGGTAAGGTTTCTCCTTGTGGAGAGTGACATACCAGCTCTGGCGTGTCGAGGTAAGGAGGCTTATTCGCCGTGCAATGCTCCTCTGGGAAATTTTAATATGCAAATTGCCTCTTCAAACAGAGCCTCTCATCTAGCCAAATCAGATCTCTCCTACTTTGCACTGACGAGGACCAACAGTCCGAAACACCGTGTCTGCAAATGGAGATTCTGATTTGGCTTTTATCCTAAGTCATATTACAAGACTCGTTAAAGGGTTGATTGTGACTTGTAGGATCGCTACTTCCAATAGGTGGCGCTATAGAGTACAAGTCCTCTTTGTTTGAAGAGGCAATTTGCATATTAAAATTTCCCAGAGGAGCATTGCACGGCGAATAAGCCTCCTTACCTCGACACGCCAGAGCTGGTATGTCACTCTCCACAAGGAGTAACCTTACCCCCCAGACCCCAGTCCAGAGCCTCTCATCTAGCCAAATCAGATCTCTCCTACTTTGCAGTGACGAGGACCAACAGTCCGAAACACCGTGTCTGCAAATGGAGATTCTGATTTGGCTTTTATCCTAAGTCATATTACAAGACTCGTTAAAGGGTTGATTGTGACTTGTAGGATTGCTACTTCCAATAGGTGGCGCTATAGAGTACAAGTCCTCTTTGTTTGAAGAGGCAATTTGCATATTAAAATTTCCCAGAGGAGCATTGCACGGCGAATAAGCCTCCTTACCTCATAGAATCATAGAATCATAGAATGGTAGAGTTGGAAGGGACCTCCTGGGCCTTCTGGTCCAACCCCCTGCTCAAAGCAGGATTCTCTAAATCATCCCAGACAGATGTCTATTCAGCCTCTGTTTGAAGACTTCCATTGAAGGAGAACTCACCACCTCTTGTGGCAGCCTGTTCCACTCATTGATCACCCTAACTGTCAAAAAGTTTTTCTAATATCTAATCTGTGTCTCCTCCCATTCAGTTTCATCCCATTGCTTCTAGTCTTTCCTTGTGCAAATGAGAATAAAGATGATCCTTCTACAATGTGACAGCCCTTGAGATATTTGTAGACAGCTATTAAGTCTCCTCTCAGTCTTCTTTTTTGCAAGCTAAACATTCCCAAATCCTGCAACCGTTCCTCATAGGACATGGTTTGCAGACCGGTCACCATTCTGGTGGCTCTTCTCTGAACTTGCTCCAGTTTGTTGATGTCTTTTTTAAAATGTCAGATGAGGTCTGACCAAAGAGGAGTAGAGGGCAATAATGACCTCACGTGATCTAGACTGTATGCTTCTGTTGATACATCCTAGAATTGCATTTGCCTTTTTTGCTGCTGCATCACACTGTTGACTCATGTTAAGTCTGTGATCAATTAGTATACCCAAGTCTTTTTCACATGTGCTGTTACTTAGCCCTATTCCTCCCATTTTGTATATGCTTTTTTCATTTTTATTGCCCAGATGTAGTACTTTGCATTTTTCCCTGTTAAAATCCATTCTGTTAGTTGCTGCCCACTGCTCCAGTTTATGTATATCTTTTTGAATCCTCTCTCTCTCTTCTCTAGTATTAGCTACCCCTCCTAGCTTTGTGTCATCAGCAAATTTGATCAGTTTACCCTCAATTCCTTCATCTAAATCATTGATAAAGATGTTGAACAATACAGGGCCCAAAACAGAGCCTTGTGGTACCCCACTTGAGACATTCTTCCAACTGGATGTGCAGCCATTTACAACCACTCTTTGGGTCCGATCACTAAGCCAGTTATGAATCCACCTAACAGTTGCCTTGTCCATTCCATACTTAGTCATTTTTTCAATAAGGATTGTGTGAGATACTTTGTCAAATGCTTTGCTGAAGTCAAGATATACTATATCTACAGCATTTCCCTGATCCACCCAGTCAGTGATTCTGTCATAGAAGGAAATTAAGTTAGTCTGACATGACTTATTAGTTACAAACCCATGCTGACTCTGTTTAATCACTTCATTCTTATCCAGGTACTTGCATACATGTTCTTTAATAATTTGTTCAAAGATCTTTCCTGGTATAGAAGTCAGACTCACCGGCCTGTAGTTCCCTGGGTCCACCTTCTTCCCTTTTTGAAGATAGGAACAACATTTGCTCTTCTCCAGTCTTCTGGGACTTCTCCTGTTCTCCAAGAATTTTCAAAGATTATGGACAGTGGTTCAAGAATTTCTTCTGCTATCTCCTTCAGTACCCTGGGGTGTAATTCATCTGGACCTGGAGACTTGAATTCATTTATGTTAGCTAAGTGTTTCCTCACTGTCTTTCTGTTTATAGATATCCTGGATTATTCTATTCCTTTAATAGGACAGTGAAGATCAGTTGATGTTACATTTCCTTTCTGAGAGAAAACAGATGCAAAATAGGAATTTAAAAGTTCAGCCTTCTCAACATCCTGACTTACCATTTCATCATTTTCATCCTGTAAAAATCCTATAGCATCTTTGACTTTTCTTTTACTTTTGACGTATCCCCAAAATCCTTTTTTGTTGCTTTTGACGTCACTTGCAAGCCTTAATTCATTGTCAGCTTTAGATAATCTGATTTGTGCCCTGCAGGTTCTGCAGACGGCATTATATTCTTCTTTAGATATGCCTCCCTCTTTCCATTTGATAAACATTTCTTTCTTCCTTTTTAGCATGTGTTTAAGTTCTATGTTCATCCATCCTGGTTTCCTTAAATGCTTCCCATTCTTCCCTCTTTTCGGAATTGTTAACGATTGTGCTTTGAGAATCTCATTTTTCAAGATTTTCCATCCTTCCTGGACATTTTTGTCCTTAAGGATATCCAGCCATTGGATCCCTCCAATTCTCTTTCTGAGTTCCTTAAAATCTGCCTTTCTGAAATCTAACCTTGACGTCTGAGTCTTCACAGGTCTTCCTCCTCTTGTTATCCAAAATTCTAAAATAGCATGGTCACTACCTCCTAGAGTCCCAGCCACTCTTACCTCCTCCACCATTTCCTCCCTGTTTATGAGGATTAGATCCAAGGTAGCAGATCCCCTTGTTTTCTCCATTACCTTTTGGAAGATAAAGTTGTCAGCAAGAGAGGATAAGAATTTCCTGGACCTGTTAGTTTTGCCTGAGAGAGATTCCCAACAAATGTCTGGATAGTTGAAATCTCCCATGACCACTATGTCATATTTTTTGGAGAACTTGGCCATTTGATGCATAAAGAGTTCATCCATATCTTCAGCTTGCACAGGCGGCCTGTAGTAAATGCCTACAATGGTGTCCTTTCCATTGTTCTGTCCTTGTATTCTTACCCAAACAGTTTCCACAGAACTCCCAGTCTCTGAAGCGTCAATCTCTGTGCAGATATACGCTTTTCTAACATATAATGCAACACCTCCTCCTCGTTTATCAAGTCTGTTTCTTGCAAATAAGTTGTATCCTTCTAGCCTTGTATTCCAATCATGTGTATCGTCCCACCAAGTCTCAGTGATTCCAATGACATCATATTTCTTCTCCTGCGTTAGTAGCTCCAGTTCTCCTTGTTTGTTGCCCATGCTTTGTGCATTCGTATAGAAACACTTTAGTTTGTGATTGGTTTATCTTCCTTCAATATTTTTATTATGTAAATTTTTTTGTCTTTGTTCTTCCCCTTCACTTCTAATAGCCGAGTTCTCAATAGCATTTGTCAGGTGTATGGCTTTTGCTGGCGTTTTGCTTCCCTTCCCACATTGTTCTAGTTTAAAGCACTCCTGATGAGTGTAGCAAGGCGACTTCCAAATACATGTTTTCCAGTCTTCGTAAGGTGCACCCCATCTCTAGCAAGTAGTCCATCGTATAGGTAATTCACTCCGTGATACAGAAATCCAAATCCTTGCTGACGGCACCATCGACGTAGCCAGTTGTTCACCTGCAGAATCTTATTCCACCTCCTTGTTCCATGGCCATCCACTGGGAGGATGGAAGAGAAGACCACCTGCGCTCCCAGTTCTTTCACTTTCTTACCTGTTTTCAAAGTCACTGCAGATGGTTTCCAGGTCGTTTCTAGCGGTGTCATTTGTCCCCACATGTATTAGCAGGAATGGGTAGTCATCTTTAGGTCTGAAGAGTCCTGATATCCTGTCAGACACATCTTTAATTTTTGCACCTGGAAGACAGCACATTTCTCTTGAGGTTATATCCGGTCTGCAGATAGCGGCCTCTGTTCCTCTCAACAGGGAATCGCCCATGACAACAACTCTCCGTTTCTTCTTCACAACAGTTTTCTTTCTCCATTCAGGAGGACTCTGAGGGCGTACAAGGTTGTTTGTGGGCAAAGTCTTATCCTGATGTATTTCTTCATCGTTCTCCTGTGTAAGAGCCTGGTATTGGTTCCTGAGCAGAATTGGTGCTGACTGCCTCCTGATCCTCCTGCTTCTCTGGGTCACATGCTTCCATTCCTCTGTTTCTTCAGTTGCACTTCGAATTTCTTCTCTTTCTGTACCATGAAGAGATAATTCTGCTCTGTCTAAGAACTCTTCACCTTCCTTAATGGTCTTCAATGTAGATAACCTCTCTTCCAGATTTTGCAACTTTTCCTCCAACAGGGACACAAGCTTGCATTTCTGGCATGTGAAGTTTGGCTTTTCCACTGGTAAGTCTATGAACATGTAGCAAGAAATGCAGCTCACCACATGGCTCCTAGCCTCTTCCATGTTCTTATTGTTCATGAGATAATCAAGCGGTGAAAGCGGTTTACTGATGTCCTCCTTTCAGCTGCAACAGCCAAAATCCAGTGTTCCTTGAGCTCGCGGAGACTCTTCACTTATCCCAGAAGGCACTGGGAATATGCAAATTATCTCCTCGGGACTCCTCCCCTGGTTTACTGATGTCCTCCTTTCAGCTGCAACAGCCAAAATCCAGTGTTCCTTGAGCTCGCGGAGACTCTTCACTTATCCCAGAAGGCACTGGGAATATGCAAATTATCTCCTCGGGACTCCTCCCCTGGTTTACTGATGTCCTCCTTTCAGCTGCAACAGCCAAAATCCAGTGTTCCTTGAGCTCGCGGAGACTCTTCACTTATCCCAGAAGGCACTGGGAATATGCAAATTATCTCCTCGGGACTCCTCCCCTGGTTTACTGATGTCCTCCTTTCAGCTGCAACAGCCAAAATCCAGTGTTCCTTGAGCTCGCGGAGACTCTTCACTTATCCCAGAAGGCACTGGGAATATGCAAATTATCTCCTCGGGACTCCTCCCCTGGTTTACTGATGTCCTCCTTTCAGCTGCAACAGCCAAAATCCAGTGTTCCTTGAGCTCGCGGAGACTCTTCACTTATCCCAGAAGGCACTGGGAATATGCAAATTATCTCCTCAGGACTCCTCCCCTGGTTTACTGATGTCCTCCTTTCAGCTGCAACAGCCAAAATCCAGTGTTCCTTGAGCTCGCGGAGACTCTTCACTTATCCCAGAAGGCACTGGGAATATGCAAATTATCTCCTCGGGACTCCTCCCCTGGTTTACTGATGTCCTCCTTTCAGCTGACACGCCAGAGCTGGTATGTCACTCTCCACAAGGAGAAACCTTACCCCCAGACCCTAGAATAAAATAGCAATTTATATTTTACTAAAAAAATATACCTATGAAGAGAAAAATCAGACAATCTGAAAATTTTGCAGTGGTTTCTTAGTTTTTGCCAGAGCTATATATGATTATGTATGCAAGTGAAATCAATATGAAATATATATATATATATATATATATATATATATATATATATTCCATCACACTAGGAGATTGGAAGTCCAAGGTTAATAGTTTTTAATACAAACAACAAAAGATAGATTGACATGTTACATCAATGTACAGTGGATACGGAAAGTATTCAGACCCTTTTATATTTTTCACTCTTTTTTCAATTTACCAAATTGCTGCAAAGAAACAAAGTTCATTTTTTTTTCTCATTAATGTACACTCTGCCCCCTTCTTGACTGAAAAAAACAAATGTAGAAATTTTTGCAAATTTATTAAAAAAGAATAACTGAAATATCACATGGTCATAAGTATTCAGACCCTTTGCTTAGTATTGAGTAGAAGTACCCTTTTGAGCTAGTACATCCATGAGTCTTCTTAGGAATGATGCAACAAGTTTTCCACACCTGGATTTGGGGATCTTCTGCCATTCTTCCTTGCAGATCCTCTCCAGTTCCGTCAGGTTGAATGGTGAACGTTGGTGGACAGCCATTTTCAGGACTCTCCAGAGATGATCAATTGGGTTTAATGATGCTACTCTTATCCCATATAGTGAAATGGGAAAAAAAGAAGAGATCCCGAAATATAATAAAATCAATGAACTTTGTTGATAGATTAATTTAAAATACTAGAAAAAATTAAAAAAGCAAAATACTGTCCAGGGGACACCGAGCGGAAAAATATAAATAATGACAGTATATGATGCCAGGGGACACCGAGCGGAAAAATATAAATAATGATAGTTTATGATAAATCACATTTGAGATCTCATATCATTGAAGTACAATGAGAACAACACAAATGAGTATAGAACACGCTATAAATGGATCATGTAAAGATAACATATACAAAGGATAAGAAGCAAAAAACCATAGTATATATATATATATATATATTATATATATATATATAATAATACAAAAATGCTCACAACATCACAATCGCCCATATGCATAAATCCCCGGAAGAAGCTGGTGGCAAAACGAGCGTCGGGGTGAGGGGACGCTGAGTGGATACACCTTCTCTATCTGGTAATGTTATCTAACCTCATGGGATTTTGCTTAGGTATTGCGGTTTGATACTGCCATTTTGGGGTTTTCACGCATAGTGATCATGGTCTGTTGTTCACCATAGTGATATTTATGTGAATTAAGTTTATATGGCCATTTTGCCACATCACATTTATGCATATGGGAGATTGTGATGTTGTGAGCATTTTTGTATATATATACTATGGTTTTCTGCTTCTTATCTATGTCCATGTTATCTTTACATGATCCATTTATAGCATGTTCTATACCCATTTGTGTTGTTCCCATTGTACTATAGTGATATGAGATCTATAATGTGATTCATCATATACTATCATTATTTATATTTTTCCGCTCGGTGTCCCCTGGACAGTATTTTGCTTTTTTAATTTTTTATAGTATTTTAAATAAATCTATCAATAAAGTTCATTGATTTTATTATATTTTGGGATCTCTTCTTTTTTTCCCATTTCACTTGTATGTATGGGATGAGAGTAGCATCATTATTGGTTGAAGTGCCCAGCATATCTGGGACATTTTTGTTTAAATCAATTGGGTTTAGGTCAGGGCTCTGACTGGGCCAGTCAATAATGGCTACAGAATTGTTCTGAAGCCACTCCGTTGTTATTTTAACTGTGTGCTTAGGGTCATTTTCTTGTTGGAAGTTGAACCTTCAGCCAAGTCTGAGGTCCAGAGCACTTGGGAAGAGGTTTTTATCCTGGATATCTCTGTACTTCGCTGCATTCATATTTCCTTCAATTGCAACCAGTAGTCCTGTCCCTGCAGTTAACAAACACCCCCATAGCATGATGCTGCCACCACCATGTTTTACTGTTGGGATTGTATTGGGCAGGTGATGAATAGTGCCTGGTTTTCTCCACACATACTGCTTAGAATTATCACCAAAAAGTTCTATCTTCATCTCATCAGACCAGAGAATATTATTTCTCATAGTCTGGGAGTCCTTCATGTGTTTTTATTTAAAACTTTATGCAGATTTTCATATGTCTTGCACTGAGGAGAGACTTCCGTCAGGCCACTCTCCCATAAAGGCCCGACTGGTGGAGGGCTGCAGTGAGAGTTGACTTTGTGGAACTTTCTCCCATCTCCCTACTGCATCTGTGAAGCTCAGCCACAGTGATCTTGGGGTTCTTCTTTACCTCTCTTACCAAGGCTTTTCTCCCACGATTGCTCACTTTGGCTGGGTGGCCAGTTCTAGGAAGACTTCTGGTGGTCCCAAACTACTCCCATTTAAGGATTATGGAGGCCACTGTGCTCTTAGGAATCTTGAGCACTGCAGAAATTCTTTTGTAACCTTGGCCAGATGAATGCTTTGCCACAATTCTGTCTCTGAGCTCCTTGGCCAGTTCCTCTTTGACCTCATGATTCTCATTTGGTCTGACATGCACTGTGACCTGTGAGGTCTTATATAGACAGGTGTGTGCCTTTACAAATCAAGTCCTATCAGGTTAATTAAACACAGCTGGACTACAATGAAGGAGTAGAACCATCTGAAGGAGGATCACAAGGAAATGGACAGCATGTGACTTAAATATGAGTGTCTGAGAAAAGGGTCTGAATACTTATTGTTAGGGTCTGGGGAACGCACCAAATATATGAGGTAGAGAGGTGCGTTCGCAGCCCGGGGTCCACCGTGCAGGCGGAACCTGCTGCTAGTAAAATGGTGAAAGTAGCGAACTCTGTTATCCCGCAGAGTCGCTAAAATAAACGCCGTAGCGCGTTGTGGCAGTAAGTGCGAACTCTGTTAATACCCAGAGCCGCTAACGGAAATGCCACAGCGCTATATGGCGATAGGTGCGAACTCACTTAGCTTCAGTGAGCCGCAAAGTAAAACGCTAGGGCGCTGTCTAGCGTCGAAAGCAAACCCTGTTACGTCACAGGGCCGCTGAGGAAAAGTGCTGTGTCCTGTCAGGCTCTCAGGTACACAGTTAAGTGCTAAGCGTACATAACGCGTGATCATGTGCTAATGTCCTCGCGGGAGTCACCCGCAATCTATGGCGTCTGAACGCCAGACCCTGAATACGGCAATCAAAACTCCTCACCGGTTACGCCGGTAATCTAGGGCATCTAGGACACCGACCCTGGCCAGCTACCATACCAAACTCCTCACCGATTAAGTCGGTATTCTAGTGGTTTATTTCAGCCGGGTCCCTAACCACACATACGCATGATCACACTGGCGCATAGCATACAATGGTTGATATTAGCGCATGGCGGCCCAGCCATGCTACCCTTTTATAGCAACAGCTACAGGACCTTCCAGGAACAAGGACCAATGAGAAGCTGTTACAAACACACGTAACTACATGACCTTCCTGGCGGACCAATAGGAGCCGCTGCAGCACCTGAACATGTGCCCCCTGATCTCCAATGAGAGATCTCACTCTGGGCATGCTCAGATGGGAAAACGCAGGACTTTGTCTCAAAGACGACTGCTCCAGCACTGGCTATAATAGCAGATCCAGGAAAGGCAGCAGCAAGTCACTGCACAGTAGAGGAGTGGGCAAGACACCTGGACCGACGACTCTGCTGAGCAGGCTCCACTGCGGCCGGAGATGAATGGGAGACCGCAGCGGGACGGGTTCGAGATTCCCCTTGTGCAGCAGTGGGAACTCGAACCCTAACACTTATGACCATGTGATATTTCAGGTTTTTTTTTTTAATAACTTTGCAAAACTTTCTACATTTCTGTTTTTTTCAGTTAAGATGGGGTGCAAAGTGTACATTAAAGGGAATCTGTCACCCTAAATTGGCGAGATATTTAAATGATGGCAGTCAGGTCAGATGGGCGGTGTTTTGGGTACTTGCCTTAACATGTTGTTCGCCGCTGTCTCCATTATTTCTGGGAATTGTAGTCGTTGCCCTCCATATAACGCGCCTGCGCATTGCAATCTTGAATTGCGCACGCGCAAGTATGCTTTGCCCGCAGATTGCAATGCGCAGGCGCGTTATATGGAGGGCAACGGCTACAATTCCCAGAAATAATGGAGACAGCGGCGAACAACATGTTAAGGCAAGTACCCAAAACACCGCCCATCTGACCTGACTGCCATCATTTAAATATCCCGCCAATTTAGGGTAACAGATTCCCTTTAATGAGAAAAAAATGACCTTTTTTGAATTTACCAAATGGCTGCAATGAAGCAAAATTTAAAGGGATATGAATACTTTCCATACCCACTGTATCTCATCAAAGGTAATTTTTACTACACTCACATAGGAATTTTATTTTTTAGTGTATGTACGCCAGTGAAATTTCTATTTAGACAGCAAAATGCTGACCTAAGTAAGCATAGATCAGTGTTTCTCAACTCCAGTCCTCAGGACCCACCAACAGGTCATGTTTTCAGGATTTCCTTAGTATTGCAAAGGTGATGGAATTAATGCTTGAGCAGGTGATAAAATTATCACCTGTACAATACTAAGGAAATCCTGAAAACATGACCTGTTGGTGGGTCCTGAGGACTAGAGTTGAGAAACACTGACATAGATCTTAACCCCTTAACCCCCAAGGGTGGTTTGCACGTTAATGACCGGGCCAATTTTTACAATTCTGACCACTGTCTCTTTATGAGGTTATAACTCTGGAATGCGTCAACGGATCTTCGCGATTCTGAGACTGTTTTCTCGTGACATATTGTACTTCACGTTAGTGGTAAAATTTCTTCCATATAACTTGCGTTTATTTTTGAAAAAAACGCAAATATGGCGAAAATTTTTACAATTTTGCAATTTTCAAACTTTGAATTTTTATTCCCTTAAAACAGAGAAATATGTCACATAAAATAGTTAAGAAATAACATTTCCCCATGTCTACTTTACATCAGCACAATTTTGGAACCAAAATTTTTTTTTGTTAGGAAGTTATAAGGGTTAAATTTGACCAGCGATTTCTCATTTTTACAACAAAATTTACAAAGCCATTTTTTTAGGGACCACCTCTCATTTGAAGTCACTTTGAGGGGTCTATATGGCAGAAAATACCCAAAAGTGACACCATTCTAAAAACTGCACCCTTCAAGGTACTCAAAACCACATTCAAGAAGATTATTAACCCTTCAGGTGCTTCACAGGAACTAAAGCAACGTGGAAGGAAAAAATGAATATTTAACTTTTTAGCCACAAAAATGATCTTTTACAAACTTTTTTTTTATTTTCACAAGGGTAAAAGGAGAAAATGGACAGATAAGGTTGTTATGCAATTTCTCCTGAGTACGCCAATACCCAATATGTGGGGGAAAACCACTGTTTGGGCACACGGCAGAGCTCGTAAGGGAAGGAGCGCCGTTTGACTTTTTCAAACTAAAATTGGCTGGAATTGAGATTGGACGCCATGTCGTGTTTGGAGAGCCCCTGATGCGCCTAAACAGTGGAAACCCCCACAAGTGACACCATTTTGGAAACTAGACCCCCTAAGGTACTTATCTAGATCTGTTGTGAGCACTTTAAACCCCCAAGTGTTTCACAAAAGCTTATAATGCCTGGGTGTGAAAAAAAAAAAAAACAATTTTCCACAAAAATGATTTTTTAGTCCCAAATTTTTGAATTTTCCCAAGGAAATTGGACCCCAAAAGTTGTTGTCCAATTTGTCCTGAGCCGCTGATACCCCATATGTGGGGGGAAACTGTTTGGGTGCACGGCAGGGCTTGGAAAGGAAGTAGTAACATTTTGGAATGCAGACGTTGATGGGGGTCATGTTCCGTTTGCAGTGCCCCAGATGAGCCTAAATAGTGGAAACCCCCCACAAGTGACCCCATTTTGGAAACTAGACCCCTAAGGAACTTATCTAGATCTTTGGTGAGCACTTTGAACCCCCAAGTGCTTCACACAAGTTTATAATGCCCGGGCATGAAAATAAAAAATCCTATTTTTTTCCCACAAAAATTATCTTTTAGTCACTAATTTTTTATTTTCCCAAGGGTAACAGGAGAAATTGGACCACATAAGTTGTTGTCCAATTTGTCCTGAGTACGCTGATACCCCATATGTGGGGGGGAAGCACTGTTTGGGCTCACGGCAGAGCTCGGAATGGAAGGAGCACCATTTGACTTTTTCCAACCAAAATTGGCTGGAATTGAGATTGGATGCCATGTTGCATTTGGAGAGCCCCTGATGTGCCTAAACAGTGGAAACCCCCCACAAATGACCCCATTTGGGAAACTAGACCCCCTAAGGAACTTTTCTAGATCTTTGGTGAGCAATTTTAACCCCCAAGTGCTTCACACAAGTTTATAATGTAGAGCCGTAAAATTTAAAAATCATATTTTTTCCACAAAAATGATCTTTTCACCCCAATTTTTATTTTTCCAAGGGTAACAAGACTCCAAAAGTTATTGTGCAATTTGTCCTGAGTGCGCTGATACCCCATATGTGGGGGTAAACCACTGTTTGGGTGCATGGCAGAGTTTGGAAGGGAAGGAGCGCCGTCTGACTTTTTCAACGCAGAATTGGCTGGACGCCATGTCGTGTTTGGAGAGCTCCTGATCTGCCTAAACAGTGGAAACCCCATAAATGACACCATTTTGGAAACTAGACCCCTCAAGGAACTTATCTAGATGTGTGGTGAGAACTTTTAACCCCCAGGTGTTTCACTAAAGTTTATAACGTACAGCCGTAAAATAAAAAATCATTTTTTTTTTTTTACAAAAATGATTTTTTCGCCCCCGATATTTTATTTTCACAAGGGTAACAGAAGAAATTGGAACCCAAAAGTTGTTGTCCAATTTGTCCTGAGTACGCTGATACCCAATATGTGGGAGAAAACTACTGTATGGGCGCACGTCAGGGCTCGGAAGGGAAGTAGTGACGTTTTGGATTGCAGACTTTGATAGAATGGTCTGGGGGCGTCATGTCACATTTGGAGAACCCCTGATGCACCTATACAGTGGAAACCCCCCACAAGTGACCCCATTTTGGCAAATAGACCCCACAAGGAACTTATCTAGATGTGTGGTGAGCACTTTGAACCCCGAAGTGCTTCACAGAAGTTTATAACGTACAGCCGTAAAAATAAAAAAATCTTTTTTTTTTTACAAAAATGATTTTTTCGCCCCCAATATTTTATTTTCACAAGGGTAACAGGAGAAATTGGACCCCAAAAGGTGTTGTCCAATCTGTCCTGAGTACGCTGATACCCAATATGTGGGAGAAAACTACTGTATGGGCGCACGTCAGGGCTCGGAAGGGAAGTAGTGACGTTTTGGATTGCAGACTTTGATGGAATGGTCTGAGGGCGTCATGTCGCATTTGGAGAGCCCCTGATGCGCCTAAACAGTTGAAACCCCCCACAAGTGACCCCATTTTGGAAAATAGACCCCACAAGGAACTTGTCTAGATGTGTGGTGAGCACTTTGAACCCCGAAGTGCTTTACAGAAGTTTATAACGCACATCCGTAAAAATAAAAAATCTTTTTTTTTTTTGCAAAAATGATTTTTTCGCCCCCAATATTTTATTTTCACAAGGGTAACAGGAGAAATTGGACCCCAAAAGTTGTTGTCCAATTTGTCCTGAGTACGCTGATACCCAATATGTGGGAGAAAACTACTGTATGGGCGCACGTCAGGGCTCGGAAGGGAAGTAGTGACGTTTTGGATTGCAGACTTTGATGGAATGGTCTGAGGGCGTCATGTCGCATTTGGAGAGCCCCTGATGCGCCTAAACAGTTGAAACCCCCCACAAGTGACCCCATTTTGGAAAATAGACCCCACAAGGAACTTGTCTAGATGTGTGGTGAGCACTTTGAACCCCGAAGTGCTTCACAGAAGTTTATAACGCACAGCCGTAAAAATAAAAAATCTTTTTTTTTTTTTGCAAAAATGATTTTTTTGCCCCAATATTTTATTTTTACAAGGGTAACAGGAGAATTGGACCCCAAAAGTTGTTGTCCAATTTGTCCTGAGTACGCTGATATCCAATATGTGGGAGAAAACTACTGTATGGGTACACGTTGGGGCTCGGAAGGGAAGTAGTGACGTTTTGGATTGCAGACTTTGATGGAATGGTCTGGGGGCGTCATGTCGCATTTGGAGAGCCCCTGATGCGCCTAAACAGTGGAAATCCCCAACAAGTGACCCCATTTTGGAAAATAGACCCCACAAGGAACTTATCTAGATGTGTGGTGAGCGCTATGAAGCCCCAAGTGCTTCACAGAAGTTTATAATGTACAGCCGTAAAAAACAAAAAAATAATTTTTTTGTACAAAAATGATATTTTCGCCCCCAGTTTTTTATTTTCCCAAGGGTAACAGAAGAAATAGGACAAATTGCACAATAACTCTTAGGGTCCAGAGTACGCTGATACCCCATATGTGGGGATAAACTACTGTTTGGACGCATGGCAGAGCTGAGAAGTGAAGGAGCACCGTTTGACTTTTTCAACGCAGAATTGGCTGGAATTGAGATCAGACGCCATGTCACATTTGGAGAGCCCCTGATGTGCCTAAACAGCGGAAACCCCCCAATTCTAACTCCAACCCTAACCCCAACACACCCCTAACCCTAGTCCCAACCCTAACCACAAACCTAACCCTAACACACCCCTAATCCCAACCCTAACCCTAATCCTAACTTTAGCGCCAACCCTAACCCTAACTTTAGCCGCAACCCTAACCCTAACCCTAATGGGAAAATGGAAATAAATACTTTTTTTTAATTTTATTATTTTTCCCTTACTAAGGGGGTGATAAAGGGGGGTTTGATTTACTATTTATAGCGGGTTTTTATGATTGGCAGCTGTCACGCTAAAAGACGCTTTTTATTGCAAAAATAGTTTTTGCATCATCACATTTTGAGAGCTATAATTTTTGCATATTTTGGCCCACAGAGTCATGTGAGGTCTTATTTTTTGCGGGACGAGTTGACGTTTTTATTGGTACCATTTTTGAGCACGTGACGTTTTTTGATCGCTTTTTATTTCGATTTTTGGGAGGTTAGAATGAACAAAAATCAGCAATTCATGAAATTCTTTTGGGGGAGGCGTTTATACCGTTCCGCGTGTGGTAAAATTGATAAAGCAGTTTTATTCTTCGGGTCAGTACGATTACGGCGATACCTCATTTATATCATTTTTTCATGTTTTGGCGCTTTTATAGAATAAAAACAATTTTATATAAAAAATAATTATTTTTGCATCGCTTTATTCTGCGAGCTATAACTTTTTTATTTTTTCGCTGATGATGCTGTATGACGGCTCGTTTTTTGCGGGACAAGATGACGTTTTCAGCGGTACCATGTTTTTTTGTATCGGTCTTTTTGATCGCGAGTTATTCCACTTTTTGTTCGGCGGTATGATGATAAAGCATTGATTTTTTGCTTCGTTTTTTTTTTTTTTTTTTTAAGGGGTTTACTAAAGGGGTTAACTAGTGGGACAATTTTATAGGGGGGGTCGTTACGGACGCGGCGATACCAAATATGTGTACTTTTATTGCTTTTTTTTTTATTTACAGGAAGAAGTGAATTTATTGGGGAATATTTTTTTTTTTTTTTATTTATTTTGGATTTTTTTTTAAAACATGTTTATTTTTATTTTTTTAACTTTTTTACTTTGTCCCAGGGTGGGACATCACTGTATTTTGTCAGATCGCTGGTGTGACAGTGTGCACAGCACTCTGTCACACCAGCGATCGCTCAGGCAGTGCAGCAGGCTTCTCAGTGCCTGCTCTCGGCAGGCACTGAGGTAGCCGCCTCCCTCCAGGACCACGGCGCCATCTTGGATCCGGGTCCTGGGAGGGAGGAAGCCTCAGAACAGCGCGATCACATCGCGCTGCTCTGAGGGTCTCAGGGGGGCGCGCAGGGAGCCCCCACCCTGCGCGATCCTCCCCTGTGCCCCCAGTACACCGCGATCATGTTTGATCGCGGTGTGCAAGGGGTTAATGTGCCGGGAGCGGTCCGTGACCGCTCCTGACACACAGTCATGGGTGTCAGCTGTGATAATCAGCTGACACCCGGCCGCGATCGGCTGCGCTCCCCCGGGAGCGCGTCCGATCGCACGAGACGTACTATCCCGTCCATGGTCATACGGGCCCAGGTACCATGGACGGGATAGTACGTCCGATGGCAGTAAGGGGTTAAATTTGTCAAAAGGATTCAATACTAATTTATAATATTGTGATATTTGGGAAGTAATACATTTGTAAAAAATATCTCATTTTAGATCTTTTCTGGTTCATTATAGAGCATTCACTTAAATTAGCTACATATAAAAGTTTGAACGACAAGCAAAGTTTATCTTTTTGAAAGAAATTAACAGTATTGGATATGTTGACAAGTTTGTTGCATAAAAATAAAATTTCAGCAAATCTGCAGGGAGATCTACTGAGGAAGAAGAATCTTTAATGAAAAAGATTTAACTGTGAAAAAGGAATGTACAAATTATACAAAAAATATAAACTCTCATCCCTGGTGTTTCAAAGGCTCCTATAACTGGTATTTTGGAAAAATCGATACATTCCAGCTTGCTGTGTTTATGCATTTCTCCATATAATTTATTAATCTAAAACATGTTTGAATTCATCAGTAAATAATATACCAAATAAATCTTGTGAGATCTATTATTGTTGTCAAAATCCTTATGCAGGGAACATAGCCTACAGGCAAGTAAAATCTGAGATATATACACAGCACAATGTCTTTTGGAAATGAGAAATATACCACAATGCTGCTTGATGAAAACAAAAAAGAGCACTCTAGTGATAAAGTTTAAACACATGTACATTTGTGGCTCTGGAAGCCAGATGATCACTGCTGGACTCATTTATGACTAGGTACATTCTTTTACAGATTAAATGATTTGCTTTTGAAAGCAATTATTGATTACAAATAGGGATGAACGAACCTGAACTGTAAAGTTTGTGGTCCATACCGGACAACGGTTTTTCACCAGTCTAATAAAGCTTGTTGAAAGGCTGCAGAGCAGTCAATCTACAAGCTTTTAGACTGTGGGCATTTCAGAAGCCATCACAGCCATGCCAAGTAGCAAGTGACTCTGCCTGTTCAAAGGTCTGATTACGTGTGCCGCTGCCATTGTGCTCCCATTAGTGTAGAGATAGAACGCAAGGGGAGGGACAGATTCTAACTGCGCATTCTGCAAAAAAGCTGCTGACTGTACTCTGCAACTCAAATCTGTGGGAGTACTATGCAAAAAGTTGCTATGTGTACTCTGCAACCCATATCTGTGGAAGTATTATGCCAAAAAGCCACTTGTGTGCTCTACAATCCCCACCTGTGGGAGTACTGTGTCTTTATGCCGCTGTGTGCTCTGCACTCACGCCTGTGGGAGTGCCGTGCCTTTAAACTGCTCTGTGTACTCTGCACCCTCCACCTGTGGGAGTACTGTGCCTTAAAGCTGCTGTGTGTACTCTGCACCCTCTGCCTATGTGAGTACTGTGCCTTTAAGCTGCTGTGTGTACTCTGCTCCCCCCATTTTTCTGGACCCGTGTATGTTTTCTAGTAGTGTTTCAAATAAATAATTGGCATCAGCCATCTCGTTGCCATTTCTAGGCAAAAGGAATAAGTTTCCTAAACTGGTGTGTGATTTATATTAGTCTGGGAAATAAATTATTGGCATCATCCATCTCATTGCTATTTGGAGGCTAAAAAAAAATTAATTATTCTTCAGGACTGCTGTGTGTTTTCTACTAGTGTTGCAAATAAATAATTGGCATTAGCATTTGCCATTTATAAGCAAAAGAAAAAATTTTTCAGGACAGGTGTGTTAGGGTTCGAGTTCCCAATGCTGCACAAGGGGTGTCTCGAACCAGTCCCTCTGCAGTCCCCCATTCCTCCGGACCGCAGTGAGCCATTGCCTCAGCAGCAGAGACTTGCTGCTGCCTCTCCTGGATCTGCTATTATAGCCAGTGCTGGAGCAGACATCTTTGGGACGAAGTCCTGTGTTTCCCTTCTGAGCATGCCCAGGGTAAGATCTTTCATTGGAGATCAGGGGTCACATGTTCAGGTACTTCAGCAGCTCCTATTGGTCCGCCAGGAAGGTCCTGAAACTACATGTGTTTTGGAACAGTTTCTCATTGGTCCTTGTTTCTGGCAGGTCCTGTAGCTGTTACTATAAAAGGGTGGCATGGCTGGGCCGCCATGCGCTAATATCAATCGTTATATGCTTTGAGCCAGTGTGGTCATGCGTGTGTGTGGTTAGGGCGGCTGAAATATGCCATTACAATACCGACTTAATCGGTGAGGAGCTTGGTATGCTAGCTGGTCAGGGTCGGTGTCCTAGATGCCCTAGATTACCGGCATAACCGGTGAGGAGTTTGATTGCCGTATTCAGGGCCTGGCGTTTAGACGCCATAGATTGCGGGTTATTCCAGCGAGGGCATTAGCGCATGATCACGTTCGATGTTCGCTTAGCAGTCAACTGTGTACCTGGGTGCCTGACAGGATACAGAAGTTTGTCTCAGCAGCTCTGTGACGTAACAGGGTTCGCTTTCAACGCTAGACAGCGCCCTAGCGTGTTTGTTTTGCGACTCAGTGGTGTTAAGTGAGTTCGCACACATCGCCATATAGCGCTGCGGCACTCCTTCTAGCGGCTCTGTGGAATAACAGAGTTTGCACATATTGCCACAGCGCGTTACGACGTTTATTTTGGAGACTCTGCGGGATAACAAGTTCGCTTCTTGCGCCATTTTACTAGCAGCAGGTTCCGCCTGCACGGTGGACACCGGGCTGCGAACGCACCTCTCTACATCATATATTTGGTGCATTCCGCAGACCCTAACAAGGTGTGTGTTTTATAGTAGTCTGGGAAATAATTAATTGGCATTAGCTGTCTTGTTGCCATTTTTAGAGCAAACAAATAATTTTTCTAGACCTTTTTTTAAGTACAGTATATACTCATGTATAAGCCGACCCGTGTATAAGCCGACCCCCCTAATTTAGCCACAAAAAACTGGGAAAACTTATTGACTCGCGTATAAGCCTAGGGTGAAAAATGATTATGCCCCCATATGATGCTCCACAGATTATGCCCCCATATGCTCCACAGATTATGCCCAATATGCTCCACAGATTATGCCCCCATATGCTCCAGATTATGCCCCCATATGCTCCAGATTATTCCCCCATATGCTCCAGATTATGCCCCATATGTTCCACAGCTTATGCCCCCATATGCTCCAGATTATGCCCCATATGTTCCAGATTATGCCCCCATATGCTCCATATTATGCCCCCATATGCTCCAGATTATGCCCCATATGTTCCACAGCTTATGCCCCCATATGCTCCATATTATGCCCCATATGTTCCACAGCTTATGCCCCATATGCTCCATATTATGCCCCATATGTTCCACAGCTTATGCCCCCATATGCTCCATATTATGCCCCCATATGTTCCACAGTTTATGCCCCCATATGCTCCATATTATGCCCCATATGTTCCACAGCTTATGCCCCCATATGCTCCATATTATGCCCCCATATGTTCCACAGTTTATGCCCCCATATGCTCCAGATTATGCCCCATATGCTGCACAATTATGCCCCATAGTATAGGCCTCATATGCTGCTGCTGCAAAAAAAATGACATACTCACCTCTCGTCGCTGGGGGCCAGGTGCTGGTGTCCTGAGCAGGCGGTGACACCGGCGTGCTATGGGGGACAGGTGCCGGTGTCACTGCTCGCTCAGGACCCCGGCACTTGTGATATTTACCTGTCCTTTCTGCACCGCAGCGCACTGCTCCCTCGGTCCGACTCCTCTGGCTGTGTGAATGATCAGGCAGGGGGCGGGGCGCGCACTAACGACGTCATCGCGCCCTCTGCCTGATCATTCACAGCCAGGACCGAGGGAGCAGTGCGCTGGGTGAACCGAGGGACAGGTAAATATCACTATACTCACCCCTCCACCGCGCGTCCCTGCAGCCTCTCCTCTTCTCCCGGCGCTCTCAGCAGCGCTTCAGTCCTGCAGCGGTCACGTGCTACCGCTCATTAAAGTCATGAATATGTGCATATTCATGACTTTAATGAGCGGTGCCATGTGACCGCTGCAGGAAGGAGCCGGAGATCGTGGGAGAAGCAGGAGGACTGCAGAGAACGCGCCAGCGGAGGGGTGAGTATGATCCGACACCCCCGCTCCCCCTCCCCCGCCGACCCCCGTATATGACCCGCGTATAAGCCGAGAGGGGGACTTTCAGCCCTAAAAAATGGGCTGAAAATCTCGGCTTATACATGGGTATATACGGTATGTGAAATAAATAATTGGCATCAGCTAACTCGTTTCCAGTTGTAGGCCAAACAAATAATTTTTCTGTACAGCTGTCTTTTCTATAAAAATGGCTCAATAATAGTGTTGAGCGATACGACACTGCAAATATCGGGTATCGGCCGATATTGGCTGTATCGGAATTCCGATTCTGAGTTAGGATATTTTCGTCATATCGGATACCGGAATCGGAATGTCACTGTCACTGTCTGTGTCCGTCGGTCGGGTCTGTCACTGTCAGTGTCCGTCGGTCGGGTCTGTCAGGAGTCAGCGGCACTTACCCGGCAGAAGATCTCCGGCGGTCACATCCCGGACTGCTTAATGGCCGCCATCCTCTTCTCCCCGGCGGTCACATGCAGTATCTCGCGATAACTGCAGTGACTGCTGGGTAATCGCGGCCGTAAAGCAGTCCGATGACGTCACCGCCGGAGAAGCTGGTAAGCAGCTGTGCTGCGCCGGGATGTCAGGCTCTGCCTGTCATTCCGATGTAGCAGAGCTGGATCGTCGTGGGACAATCGTTACTATGGACTGCGTCGGACAGGTGGTATACTGTTGGTTTTTTTTTTTATTTTTTTACAGGAGATCGATGGCGTCGCAGGAATGAGAGTACAATAAAAGAAATGAAAACTGTGTTGTCTCTTTTATTTCATTAAAAGACTTTTTTCTTGCTGTGTCTTTTTTTAAACATTTAAAAACTTTGGGATTAATAATGGATCGGTGTCTTATTGACACCTCTCCATTATTAACCGGGCTTATTGTCACCGTGCAATCAACGGTGACATTAACCCCTTATTATCCCGCTTGCCAACGCTACAGGGCAAGTGGGAAGAGCCGGGTAAAGTGCCACAATTGGCACATCTTTTGATGCGCCAAATGTGGGGCTGCTGTAGCCTGGTATTATCAGGCTGTTGAGGGCCAAAATCCATGGGCCTTGACAGTCTTTTAATACCAGGCCGCAGTAGTCTGCATTTTACTTGGCTGGTTAACAAAAATAGGGGGATCCCCACGCCGTTTTTTTTTTCGAGGGGATCCCCTATTTTTGTTAACCCAGCAAGCTAAGCAGACTACTGTGGCCTGGTATTATCAGGCTTGCAAGGTCCATGGATATTGGATCCTTACAGCCTGAAAAACCAGGCCTCAGCGGTCTGCTTCATCTGGCTGGTTAACAAAAATAGGGGGGACCCCACGCCAATTTTTTTTCGAGGGGATCCCCTATTTTTGTTAATCAGCCAAGCTAAGCAGACTGCTGTGGCCTGGTATTATCAGGCTGGCAAGGTCCATGGATATTGGATCCTTACCAGCCTGAAAAACCAGGCCTCAGCGGTCTGCTTCATCTGGCTGGTTAACAAAAATAGGGGGGACCCCACGCCAATTTTTTTCGAGGGGATCCCCTATTTTTGTTAATCAGCCAAGATATGCAGACTGCTGTGGCCTGGTATTATCAGGCTGGCAAGGTCCATGGATCTTGGCTCCTTAACAGCCTGAAAATCCAGGCCTCAGCGGTCTGCTTCATCTGGCTGGTTAACAAAAATAGGGGGGACCCCACGCCAATTTTTTTCGAGGGGATCCCCTATTTTTGTTAATCAGCCAAGATATGCAGACTGCTGTGGCCTGGTATTATCAGGCTGGCAAGGTCCATGGATCTTGGCTCCTTAACAGCCTGAAAATCCAGGCCTCAGCGGTCTGCTTCATCTGGCTGGTTAACAAAAATAGGGGGGACCCCACGCCATTTTTTTTTTAAGGGAACCCCTATTTTTGTTAATCAGTTCCCTCTGACGTCACTGATGGTGTCCCTGGCTGACCTGAAGTGAAAGTGGAAAGCAATCAATTAAGCTTTCCACTTACTCTCCTGTCAGCCAGGAGAGGAGCTCATTCATTTGGGGGTTTACTGTGAGGCTGCAGCATTAGCTGCGGTCCCTGCAGTAAACATTAACCCTTTCTGAAGGATTACACCGTGGGACCTGACTGTGCATCGGATTGGTAAGAATAATTTTGCTTTATTATTTTATTTTTATTACAGGAAATGGTTTTAGCAGGTAAATAAAATATGGTCAAAAACTGTGTGATTATTTCATTAAACTTCTTTTTTATTAAAGTGTGTGTGTTTGATTTTTCTTTCATACAATAGGATTAATAATTGATAGTTGTCTAATTGACATCTCTCAATTATTAACCTGGCTTAAAGTGACCTTTCAATTGCAAGGTCATTTTAACCCCTTATTAACCCATTCGCCACCGCTACAGGGCAATGGGAATAGACGGGCAAAGTGCCAGAAAGGGCAAATCTAATTAGAGATTTGCCCTTTCTGGGGTGTCTGGGGGCAGATGTTAGTAGCCGGGGGGGCAAAAATAATGGTCCCTCTCTGGGCTATTATTATCTGCCCCCACTCACTGGCTTTGTCTGTCTGGTTGCGAAAATAGGGCGGGAGCCCACGCATTTTTTTTCAGCAATTTTACACCTCATATATATATTGTGAGACAGTGAGTGAATATGTGATGAATGGGGTGTACATTTCACCTAGGTATAAGGGAAATGTGTGGCTTTGTGGACCTAGTGGTGGAGAAAGGTCACTACACCTCACATTCAGCACACACTTGCAGCACAAGCCTGAAACTACTCAGGTCTTAATTAGGAGACCAGAAGTAGGTGTCTGCAAACACAATCTGAGAGCTAGTTTAGCCTGGACACAGGAAGGTGTCTCGGCACAAGAAACAGTCTCCAAGAGTGTTAGAGCTGTCTTTAGCCTGGACACAGAGAGGTGTCCTGGCACAAGGAAGCAGTCTCCAAGAGTGTTTGAGCTATCTCAGTTTGGGTGCAGGAAGGACCCCGGACATAGGAGTATTCTCAGTGCGAATCCGTGTGAAGAGCGGCTGAATCGGAGTGGATCTCTCTCAAGTCTGGTCATGGAAGGTGCCTTCAGACACAAGGAGGAGTATCTGTGAAGCTCCATACTGGTAACATATGTGATATGTGTTGTTTTGGGCACAGACTGGTAGAGTCTGGGTCCCGGATAGAGAGGGCCATCTATCTAAGTGTAATTAGAGGCTAGACAAGCCCAGGTTTTCTGTTTATGCTTTGTTTTAATCTATTTGCTGTGGACTTTAATAAAGCTGGTTGCGGCCAGTTTTGCACCAGAACTGCTGTCTGAATGAACTGTTTTCATGCCATTCTGTCTACCCAGACAGCGATCCTAGAGCTAAACCCCCTGGAAAGCTTACAATTGGCGGAGAATGCTGGGGCAGCGCAGTGCATGATACAGTTAGTGCTGGAGTGTGTATGCAGCACAGTGGCGAGAGACAGCATTAAAGGTGAAGTCTATTGAAATAGCAGCAGAAAAAAAAAAAGTGTGTCAGCAGAAACGTCTGTTTGGAGCAGTCTTGGAGAGACAGTGGCCCTGATAGGGTCTGCAGAGAGAAAAATGTATGCACAGCAAAGCTGAACTTGTTGTGAAAATGACTGTGGAATGTGCAGCAGCAAAAGAAAAGTCTGTGGAGTAGTCTTAAAGAGACAGGAGCCCTAATAGACTTTGCAAAGGAAAAAAAAAAAAAAGTGTCTGCACAGCAGAGCCAAATTTTTCTATGGAAAAGACTGTAGAGTGTGTATGTCTTGAGTGAAGACTGCCGTTGTTAAGACAGAGAAGTCTGACAGCATGGATGACAGCATGGAGGCGCTGTTTGAACAAATGGCGCAAGTTAATGTGCAACATAAGACTGCCGTGGTTGAGACAGATAAGTCCGGCAGTATGGAGGAGCTCATTGAGTACCTGGCCCAGGCCCAGCGAAGCATGCAGCAGAGCATGGAGCAGCAGCGCCTGCAGCACCAGCAGCGCATGCAGCAGGCCCAGCAGCAATTCCTGCAGCAGCAGCAGGAGAATAACCGGTTATTTGTTGAGCAGATGACAGCACCAAAAAGGATTTCGTTGCCGCGTCCCGAAGTAATGTTGTGAAGGCACCGGCGTTGTCCGCTATAAAGAAGGCGGTAAGACGGTCCTTGAGAAAAATGACACCTCGTGATGATGTGGAGGTATATCTTACTAGGTTTGAGAGACTGGCAGGGAAGGAGAATCTGCCACTATCTGAATGGGCCATGGCGGTCGTACCCTATCTGATTGGGGAACCCCAAAAAGTCTGGGCTGACCTGAGCAAGCAGGACAGCGAAGACTATGCCAAGTTGAAAGCGGCGATTCTTACCCGGCTGGGTGTTACGGTGACAGCCCGTGCCAGGGGAGTTCATGACTGGAGATGCAGTTGGGAGTCTGCAGTAAGCAAACCTGATTATGGAGTTGAAAAGGTGATAGTGAACCGCTACACCCGAGCACGTCTTCCTGAGGTACAGCCGTCTGAGAGGTCGTCACTTCAGAGTTCCCGGACGCTGAACTCTCGCGGTAAGAGCGTTCCAGCTGTTGGGGACATGGGGTATGCTGATAAGCGGGTTCAGGCCCGAGGGGACATGTGGGTGGGAGAGTGTGATGGACAGTGTTGGAGCTGGCGTGAAATTGCAGCCAACTGTCCAATAGAGGGGGAGCCTATGTGTTGTGATGTTGGCAGATCCCTCTCTCTCTGCGCAGAACCTGTGTGTGTGTCCACCTCAGCCGAAGAGACTGGACCACAGGGGTCCCCGGTGGTTGTAAATGACTGCCCAGCACAGGCCCTCTTGGACTCAGAGAGTCCAGTGACTTCCGTATGTGACAGCCTGATTGATAGGGACTTCATCCCTGATAAGCACCTGAGTATGGTGTGCATCCATGGAGACACCAAAGTCTACCCAGAGACTGCCGTGGACTTGGTCCCCAAACTCGGGGAGGTTTCATGTGAAGTGGGGGTAGTGAAGACCCTGGTGCAACCCGTTATATTGGGTAATGACTTTCCCCGGTCTAAGGATCTCTGGGGGGAAAATGTTTCTGATAGACAGTGTGATGAAGCTCCTATTGAGGGTGCGCAGTCCCGAGGGGCGGAACACAATGCTAGTGGGCCGTTAAACTTATGTGATAATGATGATGATGATCATGATAATGATGATGACCATGATAATGATGATGATGATAATGATAATGATGATGATGATGATGATCATGATAATGATGATGACCATGATGATGATGCTGATGCTGATAATGATAGTGATGATGATCATGATAGTGATGATGATACTGATCATAGTCATGATAATGATATTGATAATAATGATGACTGTGATAGTGATGAAATTCCTTTGCAGGTGATGTTGGGAGACGAGGATGGTGGTTCTCGAGAACCGAGTGTCCCTGACTTACCTGTGTCCTGTGACAATTTTGAGAGTGAGCAGTGGCGAGACCCCTCTCTTAAAACGGCACAGGAAAATATGATTGTTCTAAATGAGGTTTCCCAGGAGCCTGGCTCTGAGGAGAGGTTTCCTCATGCTGCATGAACAATAGCCTATTGTATAGGGACACTGAAGTCCAGGGAGAGGTCGTGAGTCAGCTCCTGGTACCTGAGCTATATAGAAGTATAGTGCTGGGGTTGTCACATAGTCACATACTTGAGGAACCAGATGGTGAAGTTAATGTTGTGGATGACATGTTAACTAAGGTTCCAGATCAAGATGTGAATGAAAATGAATTGTATAACCCTGACAGTGAGCAGGATATGAATGAAAATGAATTGTATAGCCCTGACAGTGAGCCAGATGTGGCTGAGAAAAAGGGGTCAGATAGTGATAGTGAATTATCTGATGACCATAAAGCAACCAGTGCAAATGAGGAAGGCATGGTAGCAGAGGAGGTTGAGAGTCCTGAGAAGAAAGCTGATGCTGACCTTACAGCCAGACAGAAGAGGGCATCTGAAGATGTTTTACAGTTGGCCGGTTCCCTGGCAAAGACTAAGGTGAAAGGAGGAGAGCTGAGCTTTAAAGGCAGGACTCTGAAACTGAACACAGCACAAGTGGATGCTGTTGAAGATGAGAAGTTGTCAGTGTGTGGTGTGGATCTGCATCATGCCAAGGACTCTGAAGGTGATGCTGCAGAGGTGGAAAAAGCCATGGAAGTGGTGGTCACCAAGCCAGATGCCTCATCAGAAGCTGAGGTTTCAAGTGAAGCTGTGAGGAGCAAGACTGAAGATATGGGGACTGACTCTGTCCAGGAATCTGTTTCTGCCGAAGACAGCGGCGTGGACGGGTTACGGTCCGGATCAGTAGCTGGCATTGGTGAGCTCAAGCGCACTTTCAGGGAGGCTACATCGGAGCCACGTCCCAACAAATGGGAAAAGCGATGTGTCACTCCGTTGCCGCTGCAGACACACGGGAGCCCAGATGGGATGCAGAACGTGGCTGAAGAGGTAGAGTCTAGGACTGACGGTGGGGCTTCTGGGCATGTCTTGCCAGAAGAGCCTGAAAGTGGGGAACTGGAGAAAAGTGAAAAAACCCCTATACCTTCTGTGATAGTTGGTGACACATGGTCAGTGCACCAGGGACAGGAGGTACGTGAGTTTCTGAGGAAGAGTCAGCAGAGGTGTTCTGATGTGTCGGGTCGTGCTTCTCTGGCCAGGCACTGTGTCGAAGGTGAGCCCGGCCCTAAGGTCAAGATGAAACCGTGCAGGATACCCGAGGCCCGCAGAGAGTATAGGCCTGGGAGGGTACAGGGTAGTGCGGATGCTTCAGATAAAGAGAAAGCTGATGTTGGCTATGACTCAGGTGAAGATACAAGTGACAGTGGTGGAGATGAAGCTGGTGAGGGCCATGACTGGTCCGGAGTTCACTGTCTCTGTTGGATTGTTGACCAGCCCTCCGGTCTGGATGACCAGCCCTCCGGTCTGGAGAAGAGGGAGGGGATATGTGAGACAGTGAGTGAATATGTGATGAATGGGGTGTACATTTCACCTAGGTATAAGGGAAATGTGTGGCTTTGTGGACCTAGTGGTGGAGAAAGGTCACTACACCTCACATTCAGCACACACTTGCAGCACAAGCCTGAAACTACTCAGGTCTTAATTAGGAGACCAGAAGTAGGTGTCTGCAAACACAATCTGAGAGCTAGTTTAGCCTGGACACAGGAAGGTGTCTCGGCACAAGAAACAGTCTCCAAGAGTGTTAGAGCTGTCTTTAGCCTGGACACAGAGAGGTGTCCTGGCACAAGGAAGCAGTCTCCAAGAGTGTTTGAGCTATCTCAGTTTGGGTGCAGGAAGGACCCCGGACATAGGAGTAGTCTCAGTGCGAATCCGTGTGAAGAGCGGCTGAATCGGAGTGGATCTCTCTCAAGTCTGGTCATGGAAGGTGCCTTCAGACACAAGGAGGAGTATCTGTGAAGCTCCATACTGGGGCTGCATATGTGATATGTGTTGTTTTGGGCACAGACTGGTAGAGTCTGGGTCCCGGATAGAGAGGGCCATCTATCTAAGTGTAATTAGAGGCTAGACAAGCCCAGGTTTTCTGTTTATGCTTTGTTTTAATCTGTTTGCTGTGGACTTTAATAAAGCTGGTTGCGGCCAGTTTTGCACCAGAACTGCTGTCTGAATGAACTGTTTTCATGCCATTCTGTCTACCCAGACAGCGATCCTAGAGCTAAACCCCCTGGTAAGCTTACAATATATACATGTCATTGAGTTTGTGACACATATATATATATTATATATATATATATATATATATTTATAGTTCATACACTTCTACATAGTATAATAGCCGCTAATTCAATTGCCAGCTTTTGTGAAAATGCAGAACCCGACATGAAATGACACTTGGTGTACATAGAGTTAACCATGTCTTTTCATGTACTTTGATATCTGATTTGCACAAACAATTACATGAGTGTAAGTGTGCAAAATTTCACACCTGTAGGGGTTAATTAAAGGTGTAAATTCGTAGCAAAAAAGTCCTTTTTTTTTACAACGAATTTACACCTTTAATTAACCCCTACAGGTGTGAAATTTTGCACACATAGACTGATGTAATTGTTTGTGCAAATCAGATAGCAAACTACATGAAAAGACATGGTTAACCCTATGCACACCAAGTGTCATTTCATGTCGGGTGCTTTTGTCTTTTCACAGAAGCCGGCTTTACCCGGCAATTGAATCAGAGGATATTTTACTATGTAGAAGTGTATAAACTATACATATATGTATATATGTATATATATATATATATATATATATATATATGTCACAATGACATGTATATATATATATATATATAATATATATATATATATATATATATATTGTGTTCTATGTGTGTATATTTAGTGTTTACAAGGAAAGAATGGGTTTTTTTTAGTTCCGATATTTTGTTCCCATAGACTTACATTGGATTTCCGGTATCGGGTATCGCCGATATTTTAATGGTATCGGCGATACCATTCCGATTCCGATACTTTGGGATATCGGAAAGTATCGCTCAACTCTACTCAATAGACGTGAAGGTAACATTATCAATAAGTAGAGTAAATTCAGGAAAAAAATATTCATTATGTTACCGATATGTAGGACTATACTGGGCTGATAGTCAATGGGAAATGTAGAAAAGAGGAAAAAACAAACGATCATGTAGTCCATATTTTATTAAAATTTATTAAAATGGTAAAGTGTCATATATCAGGGAATAGAGCCAGTAATGCATCTAAATCATGCAAGTATGAAAGAGCATGAAGGACATATAATATTTGAAATAAAAATAGCATACCTGATATAGGCACACCAAGGGGGAAAGTTTAATAACACGTGGGGAGGAGGCACTCTGAAAGTCAGTTTTTTTTTTGTCCGTGCCATTAGGCGGCCATCACTATTTGAAGAGGGCGATCAAACTGCCCTTATTATTGTTAGAGTGCCAACAGGTGGCCCTTAATATTGTCAGAGGGCCATCAGGCGGTCTTCACTTCAATTTTAGTGGGCCAGCAACCAGTCCTCACTAAGCATTTTTGGAGGACCAGCAGACGGCTATGCTTTACATAGTTGTAAATCGCTACTGCAATATAATTTCCCCATGTGAAGTGCAGAGATGTTCATTTTCGTATTAATACTGTAGAGTTTTAAACTTGGAGGTCCAGCATGCGGCCCTCTTGATTTATAGAGGGCCAGCAGACGTCTTGTGGACAGATGACCCCAAGATAGAGCTTTTTGGTAAAGCACATCATTCTACTGTTTACTGTAAATGTCAGTCTATATAAGAAGGAAACAAAAGAGGTGTAGAGGTATAAAGATTAAAAAATATACTTTATTGACAAAGAATCATACACCATAAAACATAACATTAAAACAAAGAGAAGTACAGTGGTATTCAGACCACATTAAATTTTTCACTCTTTGTTTCATTGCAGATCTTTGGTAAATTCAAAAAAGTTCATTTTTTTTCTCATTAATGTACACTCTGCACCAGCGTCGGACTTGAGCACCTTGAGCCCACCAGAGAAAATCATTCTTGGGGCCCACTATGTAGCTACATAGAAATAAACACAAGACCACTAATTGTGTGGTAAAACACGCTAATATCTGGGTATAATATAAGGTAGTACAAGTCTTCATTATGTAGCAGGAGTTGGAGTAGCCTCCCTCATAAAATATAATGCAGCCCCCTCATAGAATATAATGTAGATCCCTCATAGAATATAACATAGCCCCCTCATTGAATATAATTCAAACCCCTCATAGAACATAATATAGCCCCCTCATAGAATATAAAGTAGCCCCCATGGAATATATTGTAGTCCTCCATAGAATATAATGCAGCCCTCATATAGTATAATGCAGCCCCCTCATAGAATATAATGTAGCCCCCTCACAGAATATAATGTAGGCCCCCTCATAGATTACACCCCATGAGGGGGTGCATTATACCCTATATGAGGGGGTGCATTATAACCTATAGGGGCAGCATAATACCGTATAATGCTTTCCCCCTTTTTGGGAATAATGCTGCCCCCTATAGGGTATAATGCAACCTGGACTCACTGATATATACATATATATATAATAATATATATATATATTTATAACAAACCACAATACTCACCTTTCATCCTCGCTCCCTTGCTAATTCCGGCAGCGGCTCTGCTTCAGTGTCAGGAGTTGCGCTGCCGTATGCCAGACACACAGCAAGTGTGCGATGAAGTTACATCATCATGCACCGGCTGTGTCACAGGCAGAGGGGAATGATGCGAGAGGGAGTGTCATCTGATGCTCTCTCTTCCATTACAATTGAATGTGGCGCGCACAGGAGGGCAGCACTGGCAACCGGCCGCCTGACTTACTGCCGCATAGCAGCTGCATGCGCTAGGGGCCCCTCGGGGAGCGAGGACCCTGGTCTCCTGGCCGACTGATGCAGCTAACAATGTCACTGACTGATATTAAAGTGAAATGATATTCACCCCTCTCCATGCCCATGTGGGCATGGGAAAGAGTGAATATTCATTTCTCTTTAGCAGCGGGGACAAACTTTAGCCACAGCAGCCATCTTCTGCCTCCTGTCACCCGCTGCTGCTCCGCTGGCACCCCCGCTGCTGCTCCGCTGGCACCCGCTGTGGGCCCTCATAGCAGCTGCGTGGTGTGCATTATTAGCGAAATGCCATTGGCTGGGGGCCCCTGGAGAAGCTAGAGCCATAGGCAACAGCTGACCCTGTATGCCAGAAGGTGTCAGTACCAGGGCCCACTGGAGAATCCGTCGGTTCTCCGGTGAGCAAGACTGCCCCTGCTCTGCACCCCATCTTGACTGAAAAAAAACAGAAATGTAGAAATTTTTGCAAATTTATTAAAAAAGAAAAACTGAACTATCACATGGTCATAAGTATTCAGAGCCTTTGCTCAAACACTCATATTTAAGTCACATGCTGTCTATTTCCTTGTGATCCTCCTTGAGATGATTCTACTCTTTTATTGGAGTCCAGCTGTGTTTAATTAAACTGATAGTACTTGATTTGTAAAGGCACACACCTGTCTATATAAGATCTCACAGCTCACAGTGCATGTGAGACTAAATGAGAATCATGCGGTTCAATGGAACTGGCCAAGGAGCTCAAATTGAATTGTGGCAAGGCACAGATCTGGACAAGGTTACAAAAGAATTTCTGCAGTACTCAAGGTTCCTAAGAGCACAGTGGCCTCCTTAATCCTTAAATGGAAAAAGTTTGGGACCACCAGAAGTCTTCCTAGACTTGGCCGTCCAGCCAAATTGAGCAATTGTGGGAGAAGAGCCTTGGTGAGAGAGTTAAAGAAGAACCCAAAGATCACTGTGGCTGAGCTCCACAGATGCAGTAGGGAGATGGGAGAAAGTTCCACAAAGTTAACTATTACTGCAGCCTTCCACCAGTTGGGTCACTATGGCAGAGTGGCCCGATGGAAGCCTCTCCTCAATGCAAGACATTTGAAAACTTACATAGAGTTTGCGAAAAAACACATGAAGGACTCCCAGACTATGAGAAATAAGATTCTCTGGTCTGATGAGATGAAGATAGACCCTTTTGGTGATAATTCTAAGCAGTATGTGTGGAGAAAGCCAGGCACTGCTCATCACCTGCCAAATACAATCCCAACAGTAAAACATGGTGGTGGCAGCATCATGCTGTGGGGGTGTTTTTCAGCTGCAGGGACAGGACGACTGGTTGCCATTAAAGGAAACATGAATGCAGCCAAGTACAGAGATATCCAGGATAAAAACCTCTACCAGAGTGCTCTGGACCTCAGACTTAGCCGAAGGTTCACCTTCCAACAAGACAATGACCCTAAGCACAAAGTTAAAATAACAAAGGAGTGTCTTCAGAACAACTCTGTTACCATTCTTGACTGGCTCAGTCAGAACCCTGACCTAAACCCAATTGAGCATCTCTAGAGAGACCTGAAAATGGCTGTCCAACAACATTCGCCATCCAACCTGATGGAACTGGAGAGGATCTGCAAGGAAGAATGGCAGAGGATACCCAAATCCATGTGTGAAAAACTTGTTGCATCATTCCAAAGAAGACTCATGGCTGTACTAGCTCAAAAGGGTGCTTCTACTCAATATTGAGCAAAGGGTCTGATTACTTATGACTAGAGATGAGCGACTTTGCCTTTTTTAGGGTCGAGTCGGGTTTCATGAAACCCGACTTTCTCAAAAGTCGAGTCGAACGAAATCGGTCGACTATCGGAAAAAGTCTGTGGTCCAACTGAAACACGAAACCCAATGCAAGTCAATGGGGAAGCAAAGTCGGCAGGGAGTGGAGGACAGTAAACATACCTACAGTGCGCGTTTGAATGGCAACGACAACAATTCTTATTACTTAAGCTTGGCAACCTTAATTAACTTTATAATGATAGTTGCGCTTTGAAAACTGGGGGTTATTTGGCTAAACTTGTGTGGGGGGGCAGGGCTGGCTCCCGGTTTTCGTGTGCCCCGGGCCAAAGAGTGTCAGCGGGCCCCTTTAACACATACCACAATTCATGATGCTCCGATACGGCACAGAAATATAGGTATAGTACAATGAAAAAAACTTCACTTCTTACATGACATGACTGATATCTATGTTAAAATCTACAATAGCTCAAAAAACGGACTATATATTCCTCCATACAGTATTATGGCCACCACATAGTGCGCCATACAGAATAATGAGCCCCATATATTGCTCCATACATAAATGGTCCCATATAATGTTCCACACAGTATATGATGAGCTCTACATACTGCTCCAGTATATGATAGTCCCCATATAATGTGCCATAAAGTATAGGACGGTCCCCAAAGAGTAGAATGAGCCCCACATATTGCTCTATACAGTATAATGAGTCGCATATAAAGCTCCATACAGTATATGATGGGCCCCATATATTGCTCCATACAGAATGGGCTTCATATAATGCTCCATACAGAATAGGCCCCATATGTGCCTCATATGATGCTCCATACCCTATATGATGCCCCATAAATAATGAACCCCATATGATTCTCCAGTATATGATGGGCCACATGGATGATGCTCCAGTGTCTTATGGGCCAAAATAATGCTCCATATATAATGGGCCCCATTTATAATGCTCCATTGTATAATGGTCCCCGTAAATGCTGCTCCAGTATCTGTTTTCACACTTTTAGAATGCTCCAGTATATGATGGACCCATGGATGCTGCTCAAGTGTCTGATCTGCCCCATTTAGAATGCTCCAGTATATGATGGGCCCCATAGATGATGCTCCAGTGTATGATGGGCCAATATAATGCTCCATATATAATGGGCCCCATTTATAATGATCCAGTGTATAATGGTCCCCGTAAATGCTGCTCCAGTATCTATTTTCCCCCTTTTAGAATCCTCCAATATATGATGGGCCCCATGGATGCTGCTCCAGTGTCTAATCTGCCCCATTTAGAATGCTCCAGTATATGATGGGCCCCATGGAAGATGTCCCAGTGTATGATGGGCCAATATAATGCTCCTTATATAATGGGCCCCATTTATAATGATGCAGTGTATAATCGTCCCGTAAATGCTGCTCCAGTGTCTGTTTTCCCTTTTTAGAATGCTCCAGTTAATGATGGGCCCCATGGATGATGATCCTGGGTCTTATGGGCCAATATAATGCTCCATATATAATGGGCCCCATTTATAATGCTCCATAGTATAATGGTCCCCGTCAATGCTGCTCCAGTGTCTGTTTTCCCCCTATTAGAATGCTCCAGTATATGATGGGCCCCATGGATGCTGCTCCAGTGTCTAATCTGCCTCATTTAGAATGCTCCAGTATATGATGGGCCCCATGGATGATGCTACAGTGTCTGATCTGCCCCATTTAGAATGTTCCAGTATATGATGGGCCCCATGGTTGATGCTCCAGTGTACGATGGGCCAATATAATGCTCCATATATAATGGGCCCCATTTAAAATGACCCAGTGTATAATGGTCCCCGTAAATGCTGCTCCAGTGTTTATTTTCCACCTTTTAGAGTGCTCCAGTATATGATGGGCCCCATGGATGCGGCTCCAGTGTCTGATCTGCCCCATTTAGAATGCTCCAGTATATGATGGGCCCCATGAATGATGCTCCAGTGTCTTATGGGTCAAAATAATGCTCCATATATAATGGCCCCATGTATAATGCTCCAGTGTATAATGGGCCCCGTAAATGCTGCTCCAGTGTCTGATCTGCCCCATTTAGAATGCTCCAGTATATGATGGGCCCCATAGATGATGCTCCAGTGTATGATGGGCCAATATAATGCTCCATATATAATGGGCCCCATTTATAATGATCCAGTGTATAATGGTCCCCGTAAATGCTGCTCCAGTATCTATTTTCCCCCTTTTAGAATGCTCCAGTATATGATGGGCCCCATGGATGCTGCTCCATGTTTAATATGCCCTATTTAGAATGCTCCAGTATATGATGGGCCCCATGGATGATGTTCCAGTGTATGATGGGCCAATATAATGCTCCTTATATAATGGGCCCCATTTATAATGATGCAGTGTATAATCGTCCCCGTAAATGCTGCTCCAGTGTCTGTTTTCCCCTTTTAGAATGCTCCAGTTAATGATGGGCCCCATGGATGATGATCCAGTGTCTTATGGGCCAAAATAGTGCTCCATATATAATGGGCCCCATTTATAATGCTCCATAGTATAATGGTCCCCGTCAATGCTGCTCCAGTGTCTGTTTTCCCCCTATTAGAATGCTCCAGTATATGATGGGCCCCATTGATGCTGCTCCAGTGTCTAATCTGCCCCATTTAGAATGCTCCAGTATATGATGGGCCCCATGGATGATGCTACAGTGTCTGATCTGCCCCATTTAGAATGTTCCAGTATATGATGGGCCCCATGGATAATGCTCCAGTTTATGATGGGCCAATATAATGCTCCATTTATAATGGGCCCCATTTATAATGCTCCAGTGTATAATGGGCCCCGTAGATGCAGCTCCAGTGTCTGATGTCCCCATTTAGAATGTTCCAGTGTATGATGGGCCCTGTAGATTCTGCTCCAGGGTCTGATGTCCTCCATTTAGAATGCTCCACTGTATGATGGGCCCTATCTATGATACTCAAGTGTATGCTGGGTCCCATATATAACTCTCCAGTGTGTAATGCACCCCATATATTGCTCCAAACATTAAAAAAAATGAAATACCTCTCCTCGCTGTGCACTGCTCTACTCCTCAGCGTCGCCATCTTACAGCTCTCTGCACTTGGACTATTTAGGCAGAGGGCGTACAGACGTGACGTCATCGCGCTCTCTAACCTGAATGTCACTGTCAGGAAACACGGAAGACGTCACAGCGGTGGAGCAGGAAGATGTAAGTATTGCAAGTGCTGGTGCCCGGAACAAGCGGGGGTGCCGAATCGTGGGTGAAGGCACTGGCACAGGGCCCCTCACAGTACTCTGGTGTGTCTGATGGTGAGTGTGTCCCCACCATTAGAGACACTTTTTTGTACTATATTGTACCAGTGCCATCGCCCTCGAGTCAGCCCCCCCACTTGCTCAGAGAACCGGCTCTTGCCCGGGTGCGCCAGGTGCTGATGCTGGCCCTGGGGGGGGGGTATTTGTAGGTTTTGTAGTCTGTCCATGCTTGCAAGTGCATGTCATTAAATGTCTAAGCATGCAACTGGTATTCAAATTTCTGAGATTTTTCCCTCGGCTAAAGGTCCTTCCGCACTTCTTACAGATAACCTTTGCCTCGTCAATAGGATTTTGGTCAAAAAAGTGCCACACTGGACTTTTCCTACTATGGTATAAATTTTCAAGGAACTCACGTTGTGCTAATTTGACCGTCTGGCCAAGCTGTCCTGCAACTCTTTTTGCTTTTTTAAGACGTTTATGTACTGCTAAGCGCCTGCCAGATAACCGCTGCTGCGATGTCGATACCTGCTGCGGATTCTTCTCCTCTACTGAGCTATTGCCAGAGCCACCCTCTTCCCCCAATGGATGGAAATCCGGATCAACAACTGGGTCATCCATCACCTCTTCAATTTCATCGGCACCTTCCTCTGTGTCACCGTGTAAGGTGGTATAGAATGCGGGAAGGGGCACCTGAGTTTCATCAGGGTCAGATTCTGGCTCAGTAGACTGCGAGGGAAATGTAGTGCTCTGGGTGAATGTACCAGCAGAATCATCTAGCAGTGGCTGTGCATCAGTGCACTCCATCTCTGATTCATGTTTGGACTGGGGAATTCAGGATTTGACTTGATAACCTTGGCATGGTATGTGAAAAGTGCTCCATGGAGTAATCTGAAGTGTGGCCTGCCACATCCTTCACTTTTGGTGAGGGTGAAGCACACAAGGAAAGGTGTTGTTCCTGACCAGGAGTCTGCACTGATGACTCAGTGCTTGCATTTTTTGAAACTTCTGAAGAGGAGGCGATAGAGCTCGAGGCTGTTTCGGCAATGTAAGCCAAAACCTGTTCCTGATGCTCCGGCTTTAAAAGCAGTTTACCTACTCCCAGTAAAGGGAGTCTTCCAGGCCTTCTTGAGCCAGACGATGACGCCTGCTCAACACCTCTTGCCTTAGGTGCTATTGTGCTTATGGCACTTTCAGCAGATGCACACCACCACCATCAGTACCAGCTGGCCCAAATGCCCACATCCGTGGCCTCTTCCACCATACTTCCTAATTTTTGTGAAAATGTACCCAAAATACCAGCAGATATATGTTACTGTATCAGAAGCGTACAGCTGTATACAGTCTAGGGATAAATGTAAATATCCATAAATATTTCAAGAGTCACACACAGACGCTGTCAGGCTCAGTATGGATTTCACCAGAATATGAAAAGTAGAAAAAGGGTACTGTATTAGAAGTAGTGTTGAGCGATACTGCTCGATATCTAAAAATATCGGATCGGAATGGTATCGCCGATATCACTAAAATATCGGCGATACCCGATACCGATACCGGAAGTCCCATGTAAGTCTATGGGAACCAAATATCGACATTAAAAAAAAACCATTCTTGCCTTGTTGGTTAATTGTACATGAAGGAAAACAACAAAGAGTAATGTAGAATGTATTGGGGGAGGTTGAGGAGACAATAAAGGCATACATGTTTAACCCAATGCATTGGAATAGCATTAATATATATTTTTTTGGAAATACGTTTGAATTGACGAACAAATTGACAAAGTTGTTAACCTTTTTTCTATTTTGGCAAATATGTATGTTTCACAACTTCCATGCTCTTCACCTTTTTAACTTTTGACACACTTTCTCCTTCATAATCTTCAGCAGCATCATCTTTCTCATCAAATTATTCTTCATCTTCACCTTCTTAATCTTCTTCTTAAACTTCTTGCTATTCATGTTTTTGTTTACATTACTCATATTGTTATTATTAAACTATTAATCTTCTTCATATTCAAATTCTTCATCTTCTTCCTCTTCATCTTCTTCATCATATTCTTATTTGTGACAGAGATTCCTGTACTTGTAATCTGTAAAAGTATGAATTTTTCATTCTTCCGTTCTTGCTGTCACAAAAGATTTAAATTACAACAGTATTTGTCCGTGTTCAGTTTAGCCTGCAGCAGCAGGCATTTTCCAGGGGCACCACGAGGAGGAACGGACTCACCCCCATACACTGCTTAGTCTTCTTCTGCTTAGAATTTAGAGCATATATTTTGCTCTTCATTTTGGTCTTATACTTCATGTTCTGCTTTTTGATCTTCTGCTTATTGTTCTTCTGTCTCTTGTTCTGTATCTTGTAGTTTGTCTTAACCTTCTTTGTCCTGTTGGTGATCTTCTTCTGGGTAATCTTTTATTTTTTCTTTGTGATGGTGTACAGGCTGGTTGGCTTCATGCTCGTCGTCCTTGTTGTCGTCATCTTCTTCTGGGTGGTCTTTAAGGTCGTCTAATTTCCGAGAACCAGCTGACGTTACTGGAACCCGGACGGGTATCAGATGGAGCAAAGAGACAATGGAAGTAACGAGGACCAACTGACTGTGCTGGAACCCAGAGGGGCAGCAGAAGGAAAAGAGGCAATGTCACAACCGAGTACCAGCTGACGTTACTGTGACACGGTTACTAAGCAGGAGGTACCTGTGCTCCAAAGCACTACCAAGGACCAGCAGACGTTGGTGGAACTCGGATACGGAGATGGAGGCACCTAGGCCAAAGGCACTGGGGAGAACCAGTTGACGGTACTGGACCCCGGACGGGTAGCAGAACGCACCCATGAAAATGTAAGTTGACAGGACGCAAGCCGTCCGCAGTTACCGAATTACACAGTCCTACAGTGGGTGCTTGTCCTATTGTCACAATGGAAACAGCCTTTATTTACATATCCCACAGCACACATAGGAATCACCTAAACTGCAGGCACCATAGAGTCGGCTAACCCGAATGCAACACGACAGCACAACTTATTGGAGGATAATTGACGTTCACACTGCCAGGAAACAGCTGTCGTGCTGTAACCAGGCTGGCCAGGAGTCAGTACCCCTGCCAATTACTTACGAGCAACAAGTGGCGGTGTTGTAGCCCAGGGAGTAGAGTTCAGGTGGTAGAAAGATGAACATAACAGGAGACATGGAAAACGTTGCCAAACAGTTATTTAATCTGAAAACGGACAGGCAAATTCAGGTGAGATCCATGCCTTGTTCATTTTCAGAAAAGTAAGCCGGTCTACATTCTCTGAGGATAGTCGCATGCGACGGTCTGTTACTACACCACCTGCAGCACTAAAGACGCGCTCAGATAATACACTGGCAGCAGGGCAAGCCAGCACCTCCAATGCATACTGGCTAAGCTCTGGCCATGTATCCAACTTTGAGACCCAAAATTTGAAAGGGGAAGAGGCCTCTGGGAGTACACTTAGAGGGAAAGCCAAGTAGTCTGTCACCATCTTACGGAAACGTTTCTTCCTGGTGACTGGAGCCGTCTCGGATGGTGTAGACCTTGCTGGCACTGTCACAAAACTTCGCCACATTTGTAACATACAGCTCTTGCCCTGTGCAGAGGCGCTGCTTGTGCTCCCTCTTGTTGTAGAGGTGTCTACACTGCCTCGACGCACAGAGCTGCTTTGTAAAGCAGTAGCAGCAGCAGCTCTCTCGGCTGGAATGTACAACAGTATGGATTGCACCAGTGTGTCTTGGTACTCCTGCATTTTACGGTCCCGGTTCACCGGTGTGGTGAGGGTTTGTAAGTTGTCCCGGTAGCGAGTGTCTAGGAGGGTGTACACCCAATAATCTGACGTGGTGAGAATGTGGGCGATGCGGCGGTCGTTTCTCAGGCACTGAAGCATGAAATCAACCATGTGCTGCAGACTCCCAACTGGCCAACAAAGGCTGTCCTCTGGAAGAGGCGTCATCTCTGCCTCCTCTGCATCACCCCACCCTCGCTCTACATACTGACTAGAGCGTTGTGTACCTCCCTCTGTAGGGATTTCTTCCTCCTCCATTGACTCCTCCTCCTCCTCCTCATCCTCCTCACAAAGTGAGCCCTGCCCAGCCCTTTGTGAGGAACCACGCTGCGCTGACTGTCCTGAAGGTAATTGAATTTGTGACTCCTCATCCTCCACCTCTTCCAAAACCTCTTCCTTTAGTGCTTTCAGTGATTTCTGAAGCAGGCAGATAAGGGGGACAGTCATGCTGACTAGTGCATCATCTGCAGTCGCCATCCGCGTTGAGACATCAAACGCACGCAAAACGTCACAGATGTCCTTCATAGAGGCCCACTCAGTAGTGGTGAAGTGTGAACGGCGCAAATTGCGAGTTGATTGCGCCTGTTGCAGCTGATACTACATTACTGCTGGCTGCTGCTCACACAACCGCTCCAACATATGTAACGTGGAATTCCACCTGGTGGGTACGTCACATATGATGCGATGTTCAGGAAGGCGAAATCTGACTTGCAGAGCTGCAATGCGCGATCTGGCCATGCTGGAACGTCGCAAGTGAGCGCACTCTAGGCGGACCTTGTGCAGCAGTGCATCAAGATCCGGATAGTCCCTCAAAAAACTCTGCACGACCAAGTTGAGCACATGTGCCAGACATGGTATGTGAGTGAGGTTGCCAAGGCCCAGAGCTGCCACCAGATTTCGGCCATTGTCACACACTACCAAGCCTGGCTGGAGATTAGCTGACAAAAACCACACGTCGCTCTCCTGCTTGATGGCATCCCAGAGCTCCTGCGCTGTGTGACTTCGATTCCCCATGGAAATTAATTTCAGGACGGCCTGTTGACGTTTGGCCACGGCTGTGCTCATATCGGTCGCAACAGGTAAGCGTTCAAGGGTCCATGTGGAGGTATACCGTGACGGCTCGTGCAGCGATGATTCTGAGGAACTGGAGTAGGAGGAGGAATCAATGTGTACAGACTGGATTCCTGCAATCCTTGGAGTTGGCAGAACACATACAGCGCCACTGGCAAGATCTGTACCCGGCTCCACAACATTGACCCAATGGGCAGTGAGGGAAAGGTATCGTCCCTGGCCATGGGTACTGGTCCACGCATCGGTGGTCAGGTGGACCCTGCTACTGACGGGTTTAGTAGCGCATGTTTAATGTTTCCCTCGACATGTTTTTGCAGAGCAGGGACGGCTTGCTGTCACGCTGTCTAATGATATGAATACAATGTCAGTAAACTATTTATACAGGAACCACACTCTATACAACATATAGTTTAGCAACATCAGAATGTAAGTATAAAATAGATTTACCTGACACGATATCTGTAGAACTTAGGGTAAATCTTGAGGACTAGATGTGCAGAAACGATTTCTGTTTAACTCAGGGTTAATCTTGAGGACTTGATGAGCTGTAACAGGAAAGAGGAGGACCGGGGTCTAACCTGACCCTACACTGGAGTCCTAAATAATCCCTTACCTTGGAGGTACTGATAATGGTTCAGAGGTCCAAGTCTCCAGCCTAACCCAGTCTCCTATCAGACCCTGAACCCTGTAATCAGTCCTAAGAAGGATCCTGATTACCACCAAAGGGATATGGGCAGATCTCAGCTAAATACACAGATAAGACATATAAGACAGACAGGATAGCACTCACTTGCATACAAACTCAAACACCGAAGGAACATAAATGGTCTGGGAAATAAACTCTAAGCAAGTTGAGCTTAAAACAACTAAGGAGCTCTCAACTTAAGTCAATACAGATTCATTCCTATCTGTGGACTGAATGAAGGATTTCACTGGCAACTCCCAAAGCAGACAACCAGGAATTTAAAGGAAACCAATCAACAAATATTCAATTGCAGCCGGGAGAAACTGCACCCAGTCCCAGCACCGAGCACAGACAGAATTAACTCCCTAGCTGCCAAACACAAAGAAACAGCAACTCAGCTGTGAGAAGTCAAAATGTGCAACCGCGACGATCTTCGTGGCAATGCACACATGACAGTACCCCCCCTTCTACGAGGGGCCTCCGGACCCTCAGGGCCAGGCCTGCCCGGGTGAGTTCTGTGGAAGGTCCGAACCAAACGATCTGCGTTAACATCAGACGCAGGGACCACGTCCTCTCCTCCGGACCATACCCCTTCCAATGCACCAAGTACTGAAGGGACCGGCGATTCAGACGTGAGTCAATGATTTTTGATACTTGAAATTCCAATTGCCATTGACCAACACTGGAGGAGGAGGTAGAGGTGACGATATGACTGGTGCCACATACCTTTTAAGTAAAGACTTGTGGAACACATTATGAATTTTAAACGTAGGAGGGAGTTCCAGACGAAATGCCACAGGATTAATTATGGAACTGATCCTGTACGGCCCGATGAATCTGGGACCCAGTTTCCAGGAGGGCACTTTAAGTTTTATATTCCTGGTAGACAACCATACCAGATCGTTCACATTCAGATCTGGACCAGAAACTCTCCTCCTATCAGCCATACGTTTGTAACGGTTCCCCATCGCACTCAGATTATTCAATACACCTCTCCACACAGAAGCAAGTGACGACGAGAAACGCTCCTCCTCAGGAACCCCAGAAGGACCCCCCCCCCATTGAAAGTACAAAACTAGGATGAAAACCATATGCCCCAAAAAACGGGGACTTACCAGTGGACTCGCTCCGCCTGTTGTTAAGAGCGAGCTCTGCCAGAGGCAAGAAAGAAGACCAGTCCTCCTGGTTCTCCGAGACAAAACACCGGAGATATGTCTCTAAACTCTGATTCAGACGCTCTGTCTGACCATTGGTCTGCGGATGAAAAGCCGAGGAAAACGACAATTGCATCCCCCGACGTAAACAAAATGCCCTCCAAAATTTGGACACAAACTGAGACCCCCTATCTGACACCACATCAGAAGGCAACCCATGAAGTCTCACGATCTCCCTAATGAACACCTGCGCCAGAGTTTTAGCATTAGGGAGTGCAGGAAGAGCAACGAAATGTGCCATCTTACTGAACCTGTCAACAACCACCAGTATGACAGTATTCCCTGACGACGGAGGAAGGTCCGTAATGAAGTCCATAGATAAATGAGTCCATGGACGCTCCGGAAGTTTCAAGGGTAAAAGGGTCCCAGACGGACGGGTATGAGGGGTTTTAGAGCGAGCACAAACCCCACAGGACGCGACAAAAGTTATAACATCTTTATTAGCGTTAGGCCACCAAAATCGGCGAGAAAGGAGATCTAAAGTAGCCTTACTCCCTGGATGTCCTGCTAAAGCAGAATTATGATGTGCCTCAATAACCTTTTGTCTCAACTGATTCGGGACAAACAGTCTCCCTGGAGGTCCTGCAGGGGCGTCCCCCTGAGCCTCTAACACCTCCTCCTCAAGCTCAGAACATACAGCCGACACTACCACCCCCTCCTGAAGGATAGGAATCGGGTCATCCGTTTTCCCGGCCCCTGGGAAACTGCGAGACAAGGCATCAGCCTTTACATTCTTAGACCCCGGGCGATAAGTGACGACAAAATTAAACCTGGTAAAAAACAACGACCATCGAGCTTGTCTGGAATTCAGACGCTTAGCGGATTCTAAATACAGCAGGTTCTTGTGATCAGTAATAACGGTGACCAGGTGGACTGCCCCCTCCAAAAAGTGACGCCATTCTTCAAAAGCCAATTTAATGGCCAAAAGTTCCCTATTGCCGATATCATAATTCCTTTCGGCGGACGACAATTTCTTAGAAAAGAAAGCGCACGGATGCCATTTACCAGGGGACGGACCCTGGGACAGTATAGCACCCACCCCTACGTCAGACGCGTCCACCTCAACAATGAAAGACTGAGATACATCTGGTTGGATGAGAACGGGTGCCGAAGCAAAACATCTCTTCAAAGAGGAAAAGGCTTGGCAAGCCTTGTCCGACCACCTAGAAAAATCCGTCCCTTTTCTCGTCATGTCAGTGAGAGGTTTGACGACAGACGAGAAATTACAAATAAATTTCCGGTAGTAATTAGCAAACCCCAAAAAACGCTGCAGAGCCTTAAGATCCCCTGGCTGATCCCATTTAAGCACTGCTCTCACCTTTTCAGGGTCCATACGGAAACCGGAGGCTGACACCAAAAAACCCAAAAACTGAAGTTCCTGTACGGCAAAAACACACTTCTCCAGTTTGGCGTATAGTTTATTGTCTCGCAAGATCTGCAACACCTGTCTCACATGCTCCTGGTGAGACACAAGATCTGGCGAGTAAATTAAAATGTCATCCAAATATACGACCACAAACAGCCCCACAAGGTGACGAAAAATGTCATTAACAAAATGTTGGAATACTGCTGGTGCAGTAGTCAGACCAAAAGGCATGACCAGGTTTTCATAATGTCCCTCCGGCGTGTTAAACGCCGTTTTCCACTCATCCCCCTCTTTTATCCTAATCAGATTATACGCCCCCCTGAGATCCAATTTAGAGAACCATTTGGCGCCAACAATTTGATTGAAGAGATCAGGAATAAGAGGGAGTGGATACGGATCTCGAACAGTAATCCGATTAAGTTCGCGGAAATCCAAGCAAGGGCGTAGGCCTCCATCTTTTTTCTTCACAAAGAAGAACCCCGCGGCCACAGGGAAGATGAAGGTCTAATATGCCCTTTGGCCAGACTTTCAGAAATATAATCTTTCATAGCCTGCCTTTCAGGACCAGAAAGATTATACAACCTAGCTTTAGGCAACTTAGCATCAGGAAGTAGATTAATAGAGCAGTCATACACGCGATGAGGAGGCAACTTCCGACACCCCTCCTCAGAGAAAACATCCCCAAAATCCTCCAAAAAAGGAGGCAATGTACTAGGCACGACCGCACTGATGACTGTGTTCATGCAGTTGCTTTTGCAAAACTCTCCCCATTGGCTTATCTCTCTGGACTGCCAATTAATCACAGGGTTATGTTTAACCAGCCAAGGAAGTCCCAACACAATGGGAGTAGGTAGACCCTCCAACACATAACAAGATAATTGTTCCCTATGTATTGCCCCTACCCGAAGGTCAATGTTATGAACCTCATGAACAAAGCTACCTTGGCCGAGAGGCCTGGCGTCAATGGAGAAAATAGGGATCGGTTTGACCAATACACTCAGATGCATACCTTGAGCCTGAGCAAACTGAGCGTCAACCAGATTAGCCCCGGAACCACTATCCAGAAGAACAGACAATCTCTTCACTCTAGTACCAACCACCACCTCCACAGGTACAAGGAACTGAGAAGAACCGGCGGATGAAATACATACTCCCAGGTTGTCGTCCACCACACAACCTGGGATTAGCAGTTTTCCGGCGACTTTTTACTTAACAAGACACGGGATGGACATTCTCCAACAAAATGTCCCTCTTTCCGCAAAAAAAACACCTTCTAGTCCTGCGGCGTGCCGCCAATCCCCTACTACGAAAAGATGTCCCTCCCAACTGCATAGGTTCATCCGAACAGACAAGGGGAACCTCAACATAAGGGACTTTAGTAGTAGGTGGAGTAACAACAGGGAGTGGAGTTACCTCACCCCTCTCCCGAAGCCGTCTATCAGTACGGATAGCTAGGGCCATAGCAGCCTCCAGAGAAGGAGGAGAATCATACTGAGCCAAAACGTCTTTTAATTTGTCAGAAAGCCCATGACAAAACTGGCTCCTAAGAGCTGGGTCATTCCACTGAGTATCCGTGGCCCATCTACGAAACTCAGAAGCAAATTCCTCCGCCGGACGATCTCCCTGCTGTATCTTACGTAATTTGGTCTCAGCAAGAGAGACCCGATCTGGGTCATCATATACCAATCCCAGGGCAGTAAAAAATTGATCTACATACTGTAGAGCCGGGGATCCCGGAGGAAGGGAAAATGCCCAGGATTGAGGGTCCCCTTGAAGAAGTGAGATAACAATTCCCACTCTCTGCTCATCACTCCCTGATGATCGCGGCCGAAGCCGAAAATACAATTTACATGCCTCCCGGAAGGTAAAAAATTTGTCTCGCCCACCAGTGAACCTATCTGGGAGAGCTACTTTAGGTTCAACTCTGGTTTGCTCCAGGGGAGACAAAACTTTGGACTTAATGTCCGTCAGCTCCATGGATAATCCCTGCAACTGCAGAGCCAGCTGGGCTACTGGATCCATGGTAACTAGAGATAATTTTTAAGGCCAGTGAAAATGTCACGCTGTCTAATGATATGAATACAATGTCAGTAAACTATTTATACAGGAACCACACTCTATACAACATATAGTTTAGCAACATCAGAATGTAAGTATAAAATAGATTTACCTGACACGATATCTGTAGAACTTAGGGTAAATCTTGAGGACTAGATGTGCAGAAACGATTTCTGTTTAACTCAGGGTTAATCTTGAGGACTTGATGAGCTGTAACAGGAAAGAGGAGGACCGGGGTCTAACCTGACCCTACACTGGAGTCCTAAATAATCCCTTACCTTGGAGGTACTGATAATGGTTCAGAGGTCCAAGTCTCCAGCCTAACCCTGTCTCCTATCAGTCCCTGAACCCTGTAATCAGTCCTAAGAAGGATTCTGATTACCACCAAAGGGATATGGGCTGATCTCAGCTAAATACACAGATAAGACATATAAGACAGACAGGATAGCACTCACTTGCATACAAACTCAAACACCGAAGGAACATAAATGGTCTGGGAAATAAACTCTAAGCAAGTTGAGCTTAAAACAACTAAGGAGCTCTCAACTTAAGTCAATACAGATTCATTCCTATCTGTGGACTGAATGAAGGATTTCACTGGCAACTCCCAAAGCAGACAACCAGGAATTTAAAAGAAACCAATCAACAAATAATCAATTGCAGCCGGGAGAAACTGCACCCAGTCCCAGCACCGAGCACAGACAGAATTAACTCCCTAGCTGCCAAACACAAAGAAACAGCAACTCAGCTGTGAGAAGTCAAAATGTGCAACCGCGACGATCTTCGTGGCAATGCACACATGACACTTGCCTGCTGAAATAAAATCGGCTTGGCACATTATATTGTGGGACTGCCAATGCCATTAAGTTCCTGAAATTGTCAGTCTCCACCAGCCTGAATGACAGCATTTCAAGGGACAGGAGTTTTGCAATGCCAGCATTCAGAGCCTGTGCTCGTGGATGGTTTGCCGAGTATGGCCGTCTTTTATCCCATGCCTGTGGTACCGATGGCTGTTTTGTGGTCTGGGAGTGTGACGATGACTGTGAACTTGCTGCTGTGGGTGGAATAACAGTTTGTCTATGGACAACAGTGACCGAGGTTCTTCCATGGAGATCCTGTGAGGAAGCCGAACCAGGTGTGTGTGAGCTGGAGGTACAAGTCTGTCAAAAAAGGACCACGCAGTGCAAGTCATGGGAGCGCCAATTTTGACATTTGTAAGAGAACTGCTCCCAACACGTGCCAAACTGGAGGCTACAGGCAAGCGAGTCTGCAGCCTACCTCTCCCTCCTCTTTGTACCGTTGGGCCAATCTCTTCCTCAGAGCTGCTCCCACCACCTTCCTGTTGCTCACGCCATGTTGGGTCTCGGACTTCATCATCTCCACTACCCTCTTCCAACACCTGCTGCTGTTGGATGGTCTGGGCAGCACCATGCTCCACAAAACCTGGCACCTGAGTCTCATCATCATCATGAGATGCGTTCTGCGGTGTGCTGTCCATCGGCACTGGCTCACCCGCCTCTTCAGATTGAGAGAGACACAGCTGTTGCGCATCACTGCATACTCCCTCTTCTTCAAATTGTAGAATGCTGCTTGCCTGTGCCCGTGTTTGCGAGCCAACAGATTCTGAGAACAGAAGCAGAGACTCAGCTGGCTCCTGTACAGAACTCTCTGACTGCCTGGCCAATTTGACAGGCGGTGAACATACAGATGGTTGCTCAACAGTGTTGTGTTCCTGAGAGGAGGTGGAAGGAATTGAAGTCGATGCATTGGCTGCCATCCAACCAACAACGGCTTCAATTTGTTCTTCCCGCAGCAGGGGGGCACGCCGAGCTCCTACCAAAGTGCGCATAAAGGAACGCTCACGGGGATAAATGGTGGATGCTGTGTCACTGAGGGCGGCAGCAGCCACAGAATCCCCACGTCCTCTCCCTGCTGAAACTCCACGGCCACGACCACGTGCCTTACTCACTGACTTCTTCATCTTGGTAGATTGATAAAGAAAGTCAGAAAAGTTATAAGGCCTAAGTGTGGTTATTACGCAGAGACTGAAGTGAACACTGAAACACAACTGTTCACAATCTGTGAAAGGCTACTCCTTTGTCTACTTCTATAGTGTTTGCAACCAATGTATTGGATACGGATGGAAGCGCGTCACACTAATAGATTATATTTATTTTAAATGGAATGGAGCAGAACCAATTGGAGAGAAATGAAAAGGATGAGGCACTGAGACACGCTCAGCAGAGTACAAGCAGCAGTGCTTGAACAAGTAACTGGAGCGTGATGTGCACTCAAAAAAATAAAAAACACAGACTGAAGTGAACACTGAAACACAACTGTTCACAATCTGTGAAAGGCTACTCCTTTGTCTACTTCTATAGTGTTTGCAACCAATGTATTGGATACGGATGGAAGCGCGTCACACTAATAGATTATATTTATTTTAAATGGAATGGAGCAGAACCAATTGGAGAGAAATGAAAAGGATGAGGCACTGAGACACGCTCAGCAGAGTACAAGCAGCAGTGCCTGAACAAGTAACTGGAGCGTGATGTGCACTCAAAAAATAAAAAACACAGACTGAAGTTAACACTGAAACACAACTGTTCACAATCTGTGAAAGGCTACTCCTTTGTCTACTTCTATAGTGTTTGCAACCAATGTATTGGATACGGATGGAAGCGCGTCACACTAATAGATTATATTTATTTTAAATGGAATGGAGCAGAACCAATTGGAGAGAAATGAAAAGGATGAGGCACTGAGACACGCTCAGCAGAGTACAAGCAGCAGTGCTTGAACAAGTAACTGGAGCGTGATGTGCACTCAAAAAATAAAAAACACAGACTGAAGTGAACACTGAAACACAACTGTTCACAATCTGTGAAAGGCTACTCCTTTGTCTACTTCTATAGTGTTTGCAACCAATGTATTGGATACGGATGGAAGCGCGTCACACTAATAGATTATATTTATTTTAAATGGAATGGAGCAGAACCAATTGGAGAGAAATGAAAAGGATGAGGCACTGAGACACGCTCAGCAGAGTACAAGCAGCAGTGCTTGAACAAGTAACTGGAGCGTGATGTGCACTCAAAAAATAAAAAACACAGACTGAAGTGAACACTGAAACACAACTGTTCACAATCTGTGAAAGGCTACTCCTTTGTCTACTTCTATAGTGTTTGCAACCAATGTATTGGATATGGATGGAAGCGCGTCACACTAAAATTTAAATTGCATGGAGCAGCAAGAATTACACTGAAGAAAAAAAAAGAGTCTGTGAGTGACACGTGCAGATGCCTACAGACAGCGTTGCATGCAGAGCAAACTGCAGCGTCACCTGCACTCACACACACCTTGCAGAGCTGTTAAAACAACACTGCAGGCAAAAGGAAGCTTTACACAGCGGTTGGTGCTAGCCTGCCTAAAGCACACTACACTAAATCGCAATCTCTAACTGTTCCTCAGAGTCAGCACAGCAGCGTTCTGTCCCTAACTGAATTCACAGCACAGTGACGCTAAAATGGCGGCGGCGCCTTTTATAGTGCATTCTGACATCATTTCAGCATCCAATCACAGTTAACATGACCGCAGCAGTACAGGATGTGCCCACACTTCTTAGGATTCCTCATTGGCTGACTAAAATCACATTGCCTCTCAAAGAATTATGGGAACTTCCGATTCCGGTATACGATATATGGAAAATATCGAAACAAAGTATCGAAAGGCCGATAGAGCTAATATCGGCCGATACCCGATACTTGCGGTATCGTATCGCTCAACACTAATTAGAAGCGTACAGATGTATACAGTGTTGGGGTATTTGTGAATCTCCGTATATTTTGCCAGAGTCAGACACAGGCTCTCACAGTTTCAGTATGGATCACACCAGAATATAAAAAGCAGAAAAATGGTAATGTATCAGAAGCGTACAGTTGTATACAGTGTTGGGGTTATTTTTAAATTTTTGTATATATTTCGGGAGTAACAGACAGACTCTCATAAGGCTCAGTATGGATCACACCAGAATATAAAAAGTAGATTTGCAAGAAATAATCACACATGTGGGCCAATGTTCCAGGTGTCAATGATGCACTTAGAGTGGTGGGTGTAGGAGGACTTTCTGGCAAAAAGGGTACTGTATCACCAGATACCAGGTATATATAGTATTGTGAAAATATTCAAAATCTCCGTATATATTTCAGGAGGCAGACACAGATGCTCTCAGGCTCAGTATGGATTACACAAGAATATAAAATATGAAAAAGGGGTACTGTATCACCAAATACCAGGTATATATAGTATGGTGAAAATATTCGAAATCTCCGTATTTCAGGAGGCAGACACAGACGCTCTCAGGCTCAGTATGGATTACACAAGAATATAATAAGAAGAAAAAGGGTACTGTATCAGCACATACCAGGTATATAAGCATAGTGAAAATATTCTAAATCTTCATATATATTTCAGCAGGCAAACACAGACTCTCTCAGGCTCAGTATGGATTACTCAAGAATAGTGTTGAGCGATACTGCTCGATATCTAAAAATATCGGATCGGAATGGTATCGCCGATATCACTAAATATCGCCGATATCCGATTCCGATACCGGAAGTCCCATGTAAGTCTATGGGAACAAAATATTGCAACTAAAAAAAACCTTTATTTCCTTGTAAACACTAAATATACACACATAGAATACACATATATATATATATATATATATACATACATGTCATTGTGACATATATATATACATATATGTATAGTTTATACACTTCTACATAGTAAAATATCCTCTGATTCAATTGCCGGGTAAAGCCGGCTTCTGTGAAAAAACAGAAGCACCCGACATGAAATGACACTTGGTGTACATAGAGTTAACCATGTCTTTTCATGTCGTTTGCAATCTGATTTGCACAAACAATTACATCAGTCTATGTGTGCAAAATTTCACACCTGTAGGGGTTAATTAAAGGTGTAAATTCGTTGTAAAAAAAACAGACTTTTTTGCTACGAATTTACACCTTTAATTAACCCCTACAGGTGTGAAATTTTGCACACATAGACTGATTAATTGTTTGTGCAAATCAGATAGCAAAGGACATGAAAAGACATGGTTAACTCTATGTAAACCAAGTGTCATTTCATGTCGGGTTCTGCATTTTCACAAAAGCCGGCAATTGAATTAGCGGCTATTATACTATGTAGAAGTGTATGAACTATAAATATAAATATATATATATATGTGTCACAAATTTAATGACATGTATATATATATATGAGGTGTAAAATTGCTGAAAAAAAATGTGTGGGCTCCCGCCCTATTTTCGCAACCAGACAGACAAAGCCAGTGAGTGGGGGCAGATAATAATAGCCCAGAGAGGGACCATTATTTTTGCCCCCCCCGGCTACTAACATCTGCCCCCAGACACCCCAGAAAGGGCAAATCTCTAATTAGATTTGCCCTTTCTGGCACTTTGCCCGTCTATTCCCATTGCCCTGTAGCGGTGGCGAATGGGTTAATAAGGGGTTAAAATGACCTTGCAATTGAAAGGTCACTTTAAGCCAGGTTAATAATTGAGAGCTGTCAATTAGACAACTATCAATTATTAATCCTATTGTATGAAAGAAAAATCAAACACACACACTTTAATAAAAAAGAAGTTTAATGAAATAATCACACAGTTTTTGACCATATTTTATTTTCCTGCTAAAACCATTTCCTGTAATAAAAATAAAATAATAAAGCAAAATTATTCTTACCAATCCGATGTACAGTCAGGTCCCACGGTGTAATCCTTCAGAAAGGGTTAATGTTTACTGCAGGGACCGCAGCTAATGCTGCAGCCTCACAGTAAACCCCCAAATGAATGAGTTCCTCTCCTGGCTGACAGGAGAGGAAGTGGAAAGCTTAATTGATTGCTTTCCACTTTCACTTCAGGTCAGCCAGGGACACAATCAGTGATGTCAGAGGGAACTGGTTAACAAAAATAGGGGATCCCCTCGAAAAAAATTGGCGTGGGGTCCCCCCTATTTTTGTTAACCAGCCAGATGAAGCAGACCGCTGAGGCCTGGATTTTCAGGCTGTTAAGGAGCCAAGATCCATGGACCTTGCCAGCCTGATAATACCAGGCCACAGCAGTCTGCATATCTTGGCTGATTAACAAAAATAGGGGATCCCCTCGAAAAAAATTGGCGTGGGGTCCCCCCTATTTTTGTTAACCAGCCAGATGAAGCAGACCGCTGAGGCCTGGTTTTTCAGGCTGGTAAGGATCCAATATCCATGGACCTTGCAAGCCTGATAATACGAGGCCACAGCAGTCTGCTTAGCTTGGCTGGTTAACAAAAATAGGGGATCCCCTCGAAAAAAAAAAACGGCGTAGGGGTCCCCCTATTTTTGTTAACTAGCCAAGTAAAATGCAGACTGCTGCGGCCTGGTATTAAAAGACTGTCAAGGCCCATGGATTTTGGCCCTCAACAGCCTGATAATACCAGGCTACAGCAGCCCCACATTTGGCGCATCAAAAGATGTGCCAATTGTGGCACTTTACCCGGCTCTTCCCACTGCCCTGTAGCGGAGGCAAGTGGGGTAATAAGGGGTTAATGTCACCGTTGATTGCACGGTGACAATAAGCCCGGTTAATAATGGAGAGGTGTCAATAAGACACAGATCCATTATTAATCCCAAAGTTATTAAATGTATAAAAAAAAGACAAAGCAAGAAAAAAGTATTTTAATGAAATAAAAGAGACAACACAGTTTTCATTAATTTTATTATACACTCATTCCTGCGACGCCATCGATCTCCTGTAAAAAAAGAAAAAAAACAAACCAACAGTATACCACCTGTCCGACGCAGTCCATAGTAACGACTGTCCCACGGCGATCCAGCACTGCTACATCGCAATGACAGGCAGAGCCTGTCATCGCGACGCAGCACAGCTGATTACCTTCTTCCCCGGCGGTGACGTCATCGGACTGACTGCTTTATGGCCGGGATTACCCAGCAGTCACTGCAGTTATCGCGAGAAACTGCATGTGACAGCCAGGGAGAAGAGGATGGCGGCCATCAAGCAGTCCGGGTTTGTGACCGCCGGAGATCTTCTGCCGGGAAAGATGAAGGCGGCCATCAAGCATCCAGCCCGTGACCGCCGGAGATCTTCTGCCGGGTAAGTGCCGCGACTCCTGACAGACCCGACCGCCCGGCCCACTGACAGTGACAGTGACAAATCCGATTCCGGTATCCGATATGACGAAAATATCGTACTCGGGAAACGAAAGCCCGATACAGCAAATACGGGCCCATAAACCCCATATTTGCAGTATCGTATCGCTCAACACTACTCAAGAATAAAAAAAAGATGAAAAAGCACCAATACCAGGTATATATAGTTTATGAAAAAATTCTAAATTTCCGCATATCTTCAGGAGGCAGACACAGATGCTCCCACTCAGTATGGGTTACCAAGTATATAAAAACATGAAAAAGGGGGACTGTATCACCAGAACCAGGCATATATAATATAGTGAAAATTATTGGTAATCTAGATATATTTCAGGAGTCAGACACAGACCCCTCTCAGCTCAGTATGGATTACACAGAATATAAAAAGTAGAAAAAAGTAAAAGTATTAAAGCGTTCAACTGTATACAGTGTTGGGGTAATTTTTAAATCCCGTGTATATTCCGGAGTAACAGACAGACGCTCACAGGGTCAGTATGGATTAGACCACAATATAAAAAGCTGAAAAAGGGTACTGTATCACCAGAATACCAAGTATATAGCAAAAGTGAAAATATTGTAAATCTCCGTAGTATTTCAGGAGTCAGACAATGAACTCACAGCTCAGTAGTATTACACAAGAAATAAAAAGAAATCCGCAAGAAATAATCACTCAGTGGGCCAATTTTTCCAGGTGTCAATGAAAGCACTTAGAATGGTGGGGGGAGAAGGACTTTCTGCCCAAAAGGGTACGTATCACAATCATACAGCTGTATACATTATGGGGTAATTGTAAATCTCTGTATATATTTCCAGATAACAGACAGACCTCACAGGCTCAGTATGGATTTGACCCACAATATAAAAAGCTGAAAAAGGGTACGTATCACCAGATCCCAGGGAATATAAATAAAGTGAAAATATTGTAAATATCCGTATAAAATTTCAGGAGTCAGACAAAGACACTCACAGGCCCCAAAATA
>JARQOD010000001.1:595363776-595395937 GCA_033576555.1 Oophaga sylvatica | reverse complement strand
TCCTATACATGTTAATTGATTCCGCATGTTTTGGCCACATGTTGCGTTTTTTTCCGCGAAAAAAACGCTTTGCGGAAAAAATAGCAACATGTTCATTAATTTTGCGGAATGTAAGCGGTTCATGTGCGGTGGTACCCAGGTCTGGAGGAGAGGAGACTCTCCTCCAGGCCCTGGTACCATATCCCTGGTAAAACAATAATTAAAATAAAAAATAATGATATTCTCACCTTCCGGCGGCCCCCGCAGCCTTCCCGCGGCCCCCGCAGCCTTCCCGCCTTCAGCGACGCTCCCGCAACTTCCGTCCCAAGAGTCCTTTGCGAGAATCACCCAGATGGCATAGCGGTCTCGCGAGATGCTACGTCATCGGTGTGATTTGTCGCAAAGCATCCTTGGGACCGGATTGCCGGGAGCGTCGCTGAAGGCGGGAAGGCTGCGGGGGCCGCGGGAAGGCTGCGGGGGCCGCCGGAAGGTGAGAATATCATTATTTATTATTTTTTTTATTATTTTTACATTAGATCTTTTTACTATGATGCGACATAGGCGGCATCAATAGTAAAAAGTTGGTCACACTTGTCAAACACTATGTTTGACTCGTGTGACCAACCTGTCAATCAGTTTTCCAAGCGATGCTACAGATCGCTAGGAAAACGCTAGCATTCTGCAAGCTAATTACGCTTGCAAAACGCTATTATTCTGGCGGGAATCAGCATAAAAAAACGTGCGTATTTCCTGCGGGAGAAGTGCGGGATTGCCGCGGAAATTTCCGCGGCAATTCCGCAACGTGTGAACTTAGCCTTACACTTGGGAAAATAAAAAACTGGGGGCGAAAATATCATTTTTGTAAAAAAAAAAAATGATTTTTTTGTTTTTACGGCTGTACATTATAAACTTCTGTGAAGCACTTGGGGCTTCATAGCGCTCACCACACATCTAGATAAGTTCCTTGTGGGGTCTATTTTCCAAAATGGGGTCACTTGTTGGGGATTTCCACTGTTTAGGCGCATCAGGGGCTCTCCAAATGCGACATGACGCCCCCAGACCATTCCATCAAAGTCTGCAATCCAAAACGTCACTACTTCCCTTCCGAGCCCTGACGTGCGCCCATACAGTAGTTTTCTCCCACATATTGGGTATCAGTGTACTCAGGACAAATTGGACATCAACTTTTGGGGTCCAATTTCTCCTGTTACCCTTGTGGAAATAAAATATTGGGGGCGAAAAAAATCATTTTTGTAAAAAAAAAAGGATTTTTTTTTTTACGGCTGTACGTTATAAACTTCTGTGAAGCACTTCGGGGTTCAAAGTGCTCACCACACATCTAGATAAGTTCCTTGTGGGGTCTATTTGCCAAAATGGGTCACTTGTGGGGGGTTTCCACTGTTTAGGTGCATCAGGGGCTCTCCAATGCGACATGATGCCCCCAGACCATTCCATCAAAGACTGCAATCCAAACGTCACTACTTCCCTTCCGAGCCCCGACGTTTGCCCATACAGTAGTTTTCGCCCACATATTGGGTATAAGCGTACTCAGGACAAATTGGACAACAACTTTAGTGTTCCAATTTCTTCTGTTACCCTTGTGAAAATAAAATATTGGGGCGAAAAAAAATCATTTTTGTAAAAAAAAAAAGATTTTTTATTTTACGGCTGTACGTTATAAACTTTAGTCATACACCTGGGGGTTCAAAGTTCTCACCACACATCTAGATAAGTTCCTTGAGGGGTCTAGTTTCCAAAATGGTGTCATTTATGGGGGTTTCCACTGTTTAGGCAGATCAGGAGCTCTCCAAACACGACATGGCGTCCAGCCAATTCTGCGTTGAAAAAGTCAGACGGCGCTCCTTCCCTTCCAAACTCTGCCATGCACCCAAACAGTGGTTTACTCCCACATATGGGGTATCAGCGCACTCAGGACATATTGCACAATAACGTCTGGAGTCTTGTTACCCTTGGAAAAATAAAAATTGGGGTGAAAAGATCATTTTTGTGGAAAAAATATGATTTTTAAATTTTATGGCTCTACGTTATAAACTTGTGTGAAGCACTTGGGGGTTCAAATTGCTCATCATAGATCTAGATAAGTTCCTTAGGGGGTCTAGTTTCCCAAATGGGGTCATTTGTGGGGGGTTTCCTCTGTTTAGGCACATCAGGGGCTCTCCAAATGCAACATGGCATCCAATCTCAATTCCAGCCAATTTTGGTTGGAAAAAGTCAAATGGTGCTCCTTCCCTTCCGAGCTCTGCCGTGTGCCCAAACCGTGGTTCCCCCTCACATATGGGGTATCAGAGTACTCAGGACAAATTGGCAACAACTTATGTGTCCAATTTCTCCTGTTACCCTTGGGAAAATAAAAAATTAGTGACTGAAAGATAATTTTTGTGAGAAAAAAATAGGATTTTTTATTTTCATGCCCGGGCATTATAAACTTGTGTGAAGCACTTGGGAGTCAAAGTGCTCACCAAAGATCTAGATAAGTTCCTTAGGGGGTCTAGTTTCCAAAATGGGGTCACTTGTGGGGGGTTTCCACTGTTTAGGCTCATTTGGGGCACTGCAAACGGAACATGACCCCATCAACGTCTGCATTCCAAAACGTTACTACTTCCTTTCCAAGCCCTGCCGTGCGCCCAAACAGTTTCCCCCCCGACATATGGGGTATCAGCGTACTCAGGACAAATTGGCCAACAACTTTTGGGGTCCAATTTCCTTGGAAAATTCAAAAATTTAGGACTAAAAAATCATTTTTGTGGAAAATTGTTTTATTTTTTTCACACACAGGCATTATAAACTTTTGTGAAACACTTGGGGTTCAAAGTGCTCACAACAGATCTAGATAAGTACCTTAGGGGGTTTAGTTTCCAAAACGCTGTCACTTGTGGGGGTTTCTACTGTTTAGGCGCATCAGAGGTTCTCCAAACGCGACATGGCGTCCAATCTCAATTCCAGCCAATTTTAGTTTGAAAAAGTCAAACGGCGCTCCTTCCCTTACGAGCTCTGCCGTGTGCCCAAACAGTGGTTTTCCCCCACATATGGGGTATTGGCGTACTCAGGAGAAATTGCATAACAACCTTATCTGTCCATTTTCTCCTTTTACCCTTGTGAAAATAGAAAAAAAGTTTGTAAAAGATCATTTTTGTGGCTAAAAAGTTAAATATTCATTTTTTCCTTCCACGTTGCTTTAGTTCCTGTGAAGCACCTGAAGGGTTAATAAACTTCTTGAATGTGGTTTTGAATACCTTGAGGGTGCAGTTTTTAGAATGGTGTCACTTTTGGGTATTTTCTGCCATATAGACCCCTCAAAGTGACTTCAAATGTGAGGTGGTCCCTAAAAAAAATGGCTTTGTAAATTTTGTTGTAAAAATGAGAAATCACTGGTCAACTTTTAACCCTCATAACTTCCTAACAAAAAAAAATTTTGGTTCCAAAATTGTGCTGATGTAAAGTAGACATGTGGGAAATGTTATTTCTTAACTACTTTGTGTGATATATTTCTCTGTTGTAAGGGAATAAAAATTCAGTTTGAAAATTGCAAAATTGTAAAAATTTTCGCCATATTTGCGTTTTTTTCAAACATAAACGCAAGTTATATCGAAGAAATTTTACTTCTAACGTGAAGTACAATATGTCATGAGAAAAAATTCTCAGAATCGCGAATATCCATTGAAGCGTTCCAGAGTTATAACCTCATAAAGAGACAGTGGTCAGAATTGTAAAAATTGGCCCGGTCATTAACGTGCAAACCACCCTTGGGGGTGAAGGGGTTAATGTTTAAACACTGTTTTTTTTTACTTTTGGCATGCTTCAATAGCCTCCATGGGAGGCTAAAAGCTTGCACAACTCGATCGCCTCTGCTACATATGGCCGATGAGCAGATCGCCCATATGTAGCAGATTTACTACATTGCCTTGAGCGCCCACCACCGGGTGGCGTTCACAGCAATGTGCCGGAAACAACCATAGAGGTCTCTACAAGACCTCTCGTTGTCAAGGCAACGCATCGCCGATCTCCAATCACGTGACGCTCACAGGCTCAGTATGGATTAGACCAGAATATAAAAAGCAAAAAAACAGTACTGTATCAGAAGTGTACAGCTGTATGCAGTGTAGGGGTAATTTTAAATCTCCGTATATATTTCCTGAGCCACACGCAAATGCTCACTTAGTATGGGTTTGACCAGAATACAAAAAGCAGAAAAAAGGTACTGTATCAGAAGATACCAGGTGTATATAGTATAGGGTAAAATTTAAATCTCCGTATATCTTTCCGGAGTGACACACAAACACTCTCTCAGCATGGATTTGACTGTAATACAAAAGGCAGAAAAAAGGTACTGTATCAGAAGATACCAGAAGTACAGTTAGGTCCATAAATATTTGGACAGAGACAAAATTTATCTAATTTTGGTTCTAGACATTACCACAATGAATTTTCAACAAAACAATTCAGATGCAGTTGAAGTCCAGACTTTCAGCTTTCATTTGAGGGTATCCACATTAAAATTGGCTGAAGGGTTTAGGAGTTTCAGCTCCTTAACATGTGCCACCCTGTTTTTAAAGGGACCAAAAGTAATTGGACAAATGACTCCAAGGCTATTTCATGGACAGGTGTGGGCAATCCCTTTGTTATTTCATTCTCAATTAAGCAGATGAAAGGGCCGGAGTTGATTTGAGGTGTGGCGTTTGCATTTGGAAGGTTTTGCTGTGAAGGAAACATGCGGTCACAGGAGCTCTCCATGCAGGTGAAACAAGCCATCCTTAAGCTGCAAAACAGAAAAAAAAACATCCAAGAAATTGCTACAACATTAGAAGTGGCAAAATCTACAATTTGGTACATCCTGAGAAAGAAAGAAAGCACTGGTGAACTCATCAATCCAAAAAGACCTGGGAGCCCATGGAAGACAACAGTGGTGGATGATCGCAGAATACTCTCCATGGTGAAGAGAAACCCCTTCACAACATCAACTGAAGTCCAGAACACTCTCAGTGAAGTAGGTGTATCTGTCTCTAAGTCAACAGTAAAGAGAAGACTCCATGAAAGTAAATACAAAGGGTTCACATCTAGATGCAAACCATTCATCAATTCCAAAAATAGACAGGCCACAGTTAAATTTGCTGAAAAACACCTCCAGAAGCCAGCTCAGTTCTGGAAAAGTATTCTATGGACAGATGAGACAAAGATGAACCTGTACCAGAATGATGGGAAGCCAAAAGTTTGGAGAAGAAAGGGAACGGCACATGATCCAAGGCACACCACATCCTCTGTAAAACATGGTGGAGGCAACGTGATGGCATGGGCATGCATGGCTTTCAATGGCACTGGGTCACTTGTGTTTATTGATCACATAACAGCAGACAAGAGTAGCCGGATGAATTCTGAAGTGTTCAGCCCAGATTCAGCCAAATGCTGCAAACTTGATTGGACGGCGCTTCATAGTACAGATGGATAATGACCCCAAGCATACAGCCAAAGCTACACAGGAGTTCATGAGTGCAAAAAAGTGGAACATTCTTCAATGGCCAAGTCAATCACCAGATCTTAACCCAATTGAGCATGCATTTCACTTGCTGAAATCCAGACTTAAGAGGGAAAGACCCACAAACAAGCAAGACCTGAAGGCTGCGGCTGTAAAGGCCTGGCAAAGCATTAAGAAGGAGGAAACCCAGCGTTTGGTGATGTCCATGGGTTCCAGACTTAAGGCAGTGATTGCCTCCCAAGGATTCGCCACAAAATATTGAAAATAAAAATATTTTGTTTGGGTTATGTTTATTTGTCCAATTACTTTTGACCTCCTAAAATGTGGAGTGTTTGTAAAGAAATGTGTACAATTCCTACATTTTCTAACAATATTTTTGTTCAACCCTTCAAATTAAACGTTACAATCTGCACTTGAATTCTGTTGTAGAGGTTTCATTTCAAATCCAATGTGGTGGCATGCAGAGCCCAACTCGCGAAAATTGTGTCACTGTCCAAATATTTCTGGCCCTGACTGTATATAGTATAGGGTAAAATTTAAATCTCTGTATATACAGTTATATGAAAAAGTTTGGGCACCCTATTAATCTTAAGCTTAATGTTTTATAAAAATTGATGTTTTTGCAACAGCTATTTCAGTTTGATATATCTAATAACTATTGGACACAGTGATGTTTCTGCCTTGAAATGAGGTTTATTGTACTAACAGAAAATGTGCAATCTGCATCCAAACAAAATTTGACAGGTGCATAAGTATGGGCACCTCACCAGAAAAGTGACATTAATATTTAGTAGATCCTCCTTTTGCAAAAATAATAGCCTCTAGTAGCTTCCTGTAGCTTTTAATGAGTTCCTGGATCCTGGATGAAGGTATTTTTGACCATTCCTCTTCACAAAACAATTCCAGTTCAGTTAAGTTTGATGGTCGCCAAGCATGGACAGCCCTCTTCAAATGATCCCACAGATGTTCAATGATATTCAGGTCTGGGGACTGGGATGGCCATTCCAGAACATTGTAATTGTTCCTATGCATGAATGCCTGAGTAGATTTGGAGCGGTGTTTTGGATCATTGTCTTGCTGAAAGATCCATCCCCTGCGTAACTTCAACTTTGTCACTGATTCTTGAACATTATTGTCAAGAATCTGCTGATACTGAGTGGAATCCATGCGTCCCTCAACTTTAACAAGATTCCCGGTGCCGGCATTGGCCACACAGCCCCAAAGCATGATGGAACCTCCACCAAATTTTACTGTGGGTAGCAATTGTTTTTCTTGGAATGCTGTGTTTTTTTTGATGCCTTGAATAACGCCTTTTTGTATGACCAAACAACTCAATCTTGGTTTCATCAGTCCACAGGACCTTCTTCCAAAAGAAATTGGCTTCTCCAAATGGGCTTTTGCATACCTCAGCCGACTCTATTTGTGGCGTGCTTGCAGAAACGGCTTCTTTCGCATCACTCTCCCATACAGCTTCTCCTTGTGCAAAGTGCGTTGTATAGTTGACCGATGCACAGTGACACCATCTGCAGCAAGTTGATGCTGCAGCTCTCTGGAGGTGGTCTGACGATTGTCCTTGACTGATCTCACCATTCTTCTTCTCTGCCTTTCTGATGTTTTTCTTGGCCTGCCACTTCTGGCCTTAACAAGAACTGTCCCTGTGTTCTTCCATTTCCTTACTATGTTCCTCACAGTGGAAACTGACAGGTTAAATCTCTGAGACAGCTTTTTGTACCCTTCCCCTGAACAACTATGTTGAATAATCTTTGTTTTCAGATCATTTGACAGTTGTTTTAAGGAGACCATGATGCCTCTCTTCAGAGGAGATTCAAACAGGAGAACAACTTGCAAGTGGCCACTTTAAGTAGCTTTTCTCATGATTGCATACAGCTGGCTATGAAGTTCAAAGCTCAATGAGGTTACAAAACCAAAAAAAGTCAGTAAAAAGTAGGTAGGAGTATGTAAAACAAGAAAATGATAAGGGTGGCCATACTTATGCACCTGTCAAATTTTGTTTGAATGCAGATTGCACATGTTCTGCTAGTACAATAAACCTCATTTCAAGGTAGAAACATTACTGTGTCCAATAGTTATTAAATATATCAAACTGAAATAGCTGTTGCAAAAACACCAATTTTTATCAAACATTAAGCTTAAGATTAATAGGGGTGCCCAAACTTTTTCATATAACTGTATTTCTGTTGTCACACACAGACTCTCACTCAGTATGGATTTGAACAGAATACAAAAGGCAGAAAAAGGTACTGTATCAGAAGATACCAGGTGTATATAGTATAGGGTAAAATTTAAATCTCCGTATATATTTCCGGAGTCACACACAAACACTCACTCAGTATGGATTTGACTAGAATACAAAATCAGAAAAAAGGTACTTTATCAGAAGGTACCAGGTGTATTTAGTATAGGGTAAAATTTAAATTTCCGTATATATTTCGGGAGTCACACACAAACACTTACTCAGTATGGATTTGACCAGAATACAAAAAGCAGAAAAACGGTACTGTAAAGGAAGCTTACAGCTGTAAACAGTGTAGGGGAAATTTTTAATCTCCTTATATATTTCCGGAGTCACACAAAGATAGTCAGCATGTATTTGTCCGTGATACCAGCTGGTACACGGTAGTGTGAGGAGCGTACAGTTCTATACAGTGGGTAAAAAATGAACGCTTGGTAACTGTGCAGAAAAAAAGAATAAAAGTATTAGTGCTGTGTAAAATGCAGTCTGCACAGCAGTGTACACACAGCAATGCAGCTAGCAGGCAGCCGAATAACCAGCCACTGCTGCCCACAAGAAAATCCTCCCCTGTCACTAGCAGGCAGCCTAATAACCAGCGCTGCTGCACACAAGAAAATCCTCCCGTGTCACTGCACACTAACTGTACAGCACAATTACTATCAGCACAAGCACATAAGAACTTCTCTTTCCAGCCCTACCTCTCTCCCTACTGATAAGCAGCGTCAGCAACCTCTCCATACTGTTAAGATCGGCAAAAATAAAATGGCGGTCGGCGGTCAGGTCTTTTATAGACACTATGACGCCCCCCCAAAGAAAGTCAATCACTGCAATGCCCTTTCTAAGATGGTGGTGGACGCTGCCTATGTCATGTCGTTGCCCACAATGTACGTCCTTGCTCATTGGCTGAAAAAAGGCGCCTGCAAGCATTATAGGAAAATTGAATTTGGCGCTCGGGTCGACGACTGCATGGCCGACTTCACGCTATGGTCGAAACAGCATGGCCGAGCGAAACCAGACTTTGGCGAAAGTCGGCGACTTATGTATCTGAAAACCTGTTTCGCTCAACTCTACTGCTTAGTAGAGCAAAGGCTGTAGTTACACACTTAAATAAATTGTTGGTACCCTTCTGGTAAAGTAAGAAAAATTCTGATTGGTCACTGTACCTACTTGAAACCAGCAAGAGTAATAATCAATTTACTGAACTACTAATGAAAACCAGACATTGCTTTTGAATAGTGGTTCAACAGATTTAAGCAGAAAAAACAAAAAAACAAAATGGCTTACACAAAAATAATGGTAACCCTAGAAAAGATGAAAAATAATTTGACCAAAGGATCATGTTAAAGTAAGGACTGTCCTGTAATTGGCATCACAAGTGTCTACAAACTTGCAATCAGTCACTCTGCTTATTTAAAGGGTGAAAAGAAGTCAATGTGCTGTTTGGTATCATGGTGTGTACTAGAGAAGAGTGAACTCAAACTGGAAAGTTCGGGGTTCATACCTAGTGTCCAGTACTGAACCCCAGACACGGACATTTTACTGTATGTCTGGTTTCCTGTAAAGGTTTGCCAGTCTAATAAAGCTTGTTGAAAGGCTGCATTGCAGCCACTCAGCAAGCTTTTAGACTATGGGCACTTCTAGAGCCATCACAGCCATGCCAAGAATTGCCATGGATGTGTATAAAGGTCGGATCACAAGTGCCGCTGCCATTATGCTCTAATTAGTGTAGGGATAGGACTCAACTGGAGTGAGGGACATATAGTAACTACGCACTCTGCAAAAAACACAGTGTGTATTCTGCATTCCATATATGTGGTAGTACTGTACTAGTTCTGTGCTAAAAGCCACTGTGTGTACTCTGCACCCACTGTCTGTTTAAGTACTGTCCTTTTTCCTGGACTGGTGTGCGTGTTTTTTATTAGTCTGGGAGATAAATAAATTGGCATCAGCCAATTAGTTGCCATTTCTAGGCCAAATAAATACATTTTCAGGACTGCTGTTTTTTCTAGAACTGTTGCAAGTAAATAAATCTACTCTTCTGCCATCTCTTTGCGAGTAGTGTTTAAAAAATCAATTTCCAAAAATGAGGAAACATCAAATAAGAGATGCACATGTGTCCATGGTGTTGCTGATGTAACTACTGATCGTGGTGTAGCTGATGCAGGGGGTGGACGCGATAATTCTGTACCTAAATACAACACTTTCCTCTGGTGCACACAGGCGATACAACCTCATGCATCCTTTCATAGAACCAAATACTGCTGCACTAATGGTGAGGCGAAAGATGTTGAAAAGGTTTGTAGATTGTAAGCTTGTGAGCAGGGCCCTCACTCCTAATGTAACTGTCTAAACTGTCTTACCTTGTATTGAATTTATTGTCAGTAAATGTCACCACTTAATTGTAAAGTGCTGATTGTTATTATTATTAATAAAAGGAATTAGATTGGATGGCTGAGAGTGGCTCCAGTTCCATTGCATTATCTTCCACACGGTCCAGTGCACATTTGGCACCTGAGGACCGTGGTCTTGCGGATTCCTTGCAAATGAGCCAAGCAGTCTGAGCCCCAAGTCATGCAGCAGTCTCTTCTGCTTTTTAATGATTCCGCTGGCTGGGGTTGTGTGGCCCATCCACCTGCCTCTGCTTCAGAAGTGGAATAGACTGAATTTGTTGAGGCCTTACCACTTGTTAGCTTGGAGAATGCTATGTGGGAGGGATAGTACACACGGTTAATGGACAAACGCTGCACATGTCAGATGATGACAAATCTCTTTTGTCTTTCTGCAGTGTGCAGACTGGCAAGGAAGGCAAGGTTGAGGAGTCGGTGGAAGATGATGTGGGAGATGATGATGTCCTAAGCCTCACATGGAACAAATGCCATCCTAGTGGTGTGCGCAGTTTGGAAGAAGAGGAGGTGGCCACTCTACCACAGCGGCACAGCAAAAGAGGAAGCAGGGTACAAAGGCACAGTGGACGGTCCCTAGTCAGTACGTCAGCTGCTATTGCCCACTGCACCACTGAAATAAGCACACGAAGACAGCTAAAAAAAGCTCCCTGGCATGGCTTTTCTTCAGAAAATGTGCTGCCGATAAGCAACAGGTGGTTTTCACTCTGTGCCATCAGACCCTAAAATGAGGCATACATGTTCTGAATCTGAGCATCACATCTATGTTAAGCAGTGATGAGCGAGTATACTCATTGCTCGGGTTTCCCCGAGCATTCTTGGGTGGTCGCCGAGTATTTGGAAGTGCTCGGAGATTTAGTTTCTGTTGCCGAAGCTGCATGATTTGTGGCTACTTGACAGCCTGAATACATGTGGTGATTGCCTGTTTGTTAAGGAATTCCCACATGTATTCAGGATGTCAAAAAGCCGCAAATCATGCAGCTACGGGAACAGAAACTAAATCTTTCAGTACTAACAAATACTTGGAGACCACCCGAGCGAGCTCGGGGAAACCCCAGCAACAAGCATACTCACTCATCACTAGTGATAAGGCATCTGAATTACAAGCACAAGGTGCAGTGTAGTAGACACCTTAGAAAGCATGGCAGGCCTGAAACTCCTCCCGCTCACTCTTTTGTTGCAGTCTTTGCCTCTTTCTCACCTGCTTCCCTGCAAAAAGAGGATGTGACAGCATTACCACCACCACCACCAATGTCACCAAGCATCACACCATCTCATGGAAGTGCTCTGCTCTCCCTCCCCTAAATCCTCTAGAGAAAAAGGCGATGTCTCCTTAGCCACCCACGAGCCATGGTCGTGAATGACAGCACTTCCAAATTACTGGCCTTAGAAATGCTGCCAATTCTGCCATTCTGGCTGGTGGAGATGGACAGTTTTAAATAAAAAAATGTCAGTGGCTGTCCTACAGTGCATTGCCCCATCCGCTACTTCTTTTCCAGGCTGACCATCCCTGTCCTGCAAAAACTTGTTGCTGCCAACTCAAGGGTGCACTGCAAAACGCCATCAGTGGCATGGTCCACATAAGCACGGATATGTGGACCTGCTAGATCGACATGATGTATGTGTTTATTGTGTTACCGTGGCAGGCACAGTTTCACCTTGCGCATTTTGGGGGATTTTGAGACACAACTGTAGCATGCTAAATGGTGTATAACATTTTAACAGTTCAAAAAAAAGGCTATTTTACAGTGCCAGGCAAATTTTCACACCTCAAACAGACCTAACAGACTGCAGCTTTCTTCAGGTCATTGTCCAGAATCATCATTACCCCACAAGGAGAGATCTTGCATGGAGCCCCGGACCGAGGAAGATTGACCGTCATTTAGACAGTCATCTTGTGTTTCTTCCATTTTCTAATAATTGTGCCAAGAGTTGTTGCCTTCTCACCAAGCTGCCTGCCTATTGTCCTGTAGCCCATCCCAGCCTTGTTCAGGTCTACAATTAAGTCCCTGGTACTCTTAGACACCTCTTTGGTCTTGGCCATGGTGGAAAGGTTGGAGTGTGATTGATGGAGTGTGTGCACATGTGTCTTTTATACAGGTGATGAGTTCAAACAGGTGCTATTAATACAGGTAATGAGCGCAGAGTTAGAGGGTGTCTTAAAGAAGAGCTAACACGTCCGTAAGAGCCAGAAATTTGCTGGTTGGTAGGTGATCAAATAATTAATTCATGCAAAAAAATGCAATTTAATTATTTAAAAATCATTCCATTTGATTTTCTGCTTTTTATTTTTAGATTCTGTCTCTCACAGTTGAAGTGTACCTACGATAAAAATTACAGACCTCTAGATTCTTTGTAGGTGGGAAACCTTGCAAAATCGGCAGTGTATCAAATACTTATTTTCCCCACCGTATATATGCATATATTATTTTTTTTTTTCAAATACTATACATGACAAATTATAAAAAAACTGAGATCCTGAAGCAAGATATATTTCTCTGGGGAAGCAAGAAATGGTGTGATGTGACTGATTTGGTGGCTTCAAGTTGGATGAATAAAAGTGCAAAAGAGGAAAGAGCTATGAAGAATCATATGTTGATGCAGGTTGAATATGCAGGGTAATATGAAATGCTAGAATAAAAATGAGCCAAGGAACGATCAGGCAGGAGACTACAAGCTGCCGCTTGTAAGACCCATGTGACCACTACAGGGCATATGAGAAGGGCAAGGAGCAGGTCAGGGGTTGGCACAAGAGTACTAACACCAGTCTTTTGTTAAAGCTTTAAGACAGAAATCTTCCATTAGGTAATTGTGTGGGGTTATGACCTGTAGAATATTTTGGAAAGGGGCCCAAGTCTGAAGCCAATAATTTTAAAGAACACGCCAATTATAAGAATCCAAGCTGAGTCAAGATGTCTCCTGCTGATCATCATTAACTGTGTTCTGCCTTCTTCCACGTATGACTGTGTGGCTTCCAGCATACGGCTAAACCCTTCATCCACTCCAATAAAAGACTGTATGGGTTCTTAGTCTACATTATATTTATTGAGATGATGTGAACAACAATTGTAGATGATAACGGATGGTATAATGAAGGAAATTGGTGAACACAATATTGGGTGAAATCGGATAAAAACTGCAAGAAATAGAAAGTATAGTAACAATACTGGCATGTACAGTGTGCAATTACATAAGTAACTGGAACATTACAGCAAAGAATGATACAGAGTACATAATACAAGAATGCTACCAGTACTGCTCTGCACCATACAAAAATGCATCTATCTATACGCGGAGTAAACAACATTGCATCCTAACTGAGAAATACAGAGCTCAATATGCCTCACTTACAATGCACTACACTGTGGCTGCATAACGGTTAACTAACACAGATACGTAGCACTACACATAACTGTATTAAACCCTCACCGGAATCTGCTTTGACAGAAGCAGTGATTTACAGAGAGCAGGACACACATGAATCTCTTCAGAAAGCCCGGGAGATTATGCCTGCGTGACTAGTATTCCCCGGGAAGCTAAGGGGGCAGTTCTTAACCAGAACACTTTACTCAATTAAAGGGGAAACAACCCTGACACCTGGAACAGGACAAATGGGAACGACTTATGACATCTAGTGGTCATAACTGGATCTACGCTATGAGTTAACTTTCTGCACAAAAGTGGGCAGAACACTTCCCTCTTAGCATCAACGGATGCCACTATTTGGTTCCTTTATGGAAAATAACAACACAAGTTCTGTAAATGGCCTGAGAAACAGTTTGTTCTCCCCAAGTTTGCACACTCTGACTTCTACTTTTCATACTTTCCCATCCTTGGTGGGAAAAAGCTTGGTGACTAGGCCGAGTGGCCACTCGTTTCAATGAGACTGACTGTCTTTGACGAGTACAACATCGCCAGGCTGGATGTTTGGGTGGTCTTTCTGCCACTTCGTCCTGGTTTGCAGAGTGGAGAGATACTGCTTCCTCCATCTGTCCCAAAAGACATTGGACACGCTTTGCACTTGCCTCCACTGTCACCTGCAGAGGTCTTTATCGTTGAACTCTCCGAGTGGAGCTCTCGAGACACAGGTTTTCTGTGTGAGTAGCATTGCATGAGTAAGGACTGTCGGGTTTCCGGAATCACTGGAAAGTGCTGTGAGTGGCCTAATCATAATGAACTTCTTCAGCACGTTGTCTCCAGGAACGGGTTGTCCTTTGTTGAGGTTCTCTATTCCTCTGGTGTAGGTTTCCTTTTGTACAACACAAAGTATCGTAACCTTGGCTCTTTCCAGGTTCAGGGTGGTAAAAGCATGCTTGCAGTGATGCCAACCTTTACAAGATCTCTGGCTTACAGGTAATGCTGACTTGTAGGACTAGGTCACATGAAGTAGACAAGCAACAGCTCTAACAAGTGACTTCAAGGTTGAGAACCTGCTGAACCGATGAGTTTCCAGGTAATGACTTGAAATCCTGTATGCAGAGCAGACACACGAGGACAGAGCTCTTCGTCGGCATCTGGATCCACTAGTTTGAAAGTTTCAGGCCAGTCGATGTGGGGCATCGAACAGTACAAGGAAGCAGGCCTGTGAACCATGTAGTGTCCTTATGATGACTTTAAGCAACAGATCTAGTCGCATGGTTCACAGGATTGAGGTGAGTAGGTACATAGTGCTACTGACTAGGGCAGGTAGATCTTCTTATCCTCAGTATCCGGTTGCTGACGTAGACATAAAAGCATCGCATTTCATTGCAGATGTATCCCAGTACCACCTTACTATCGGTGTAGAACTCTGCTTCTTTGGTCTCCAGATTCATCACACCAGAGATAAGCTTGGCCAACTCAACTGCGAGGACAGCAGCGCAGAGATCCAGTCTGGGTACCGTGTGTTCGCGGAGTGGTGCCAGTTTAATCCGGCTCATCACAATCCCGATGTGGCTCTGTTCATTTACGTCTATGGTTTTGAGGTCCGCTACTGCTGCGATCGCTTTGATTGATGCGTCACAGAAGATACAAAGTCTTTGTGTCTTGACTTCTGTGGATGGCACAGGAACATATGGTCATTTCACAGAAGGTCAGTCAAGGCTTCTTTGGCAGAATTTCGGAGGCCGTAGATAGTGACTGCTGGGGAAGGGCTTTTCCCGAAGATGTATGTTAAGGGTCTGCGGAACACACCAAATATATAATGTAAAAAGGTGCGTTTGCAGCCCGGGGTCCACCGTGCAAGCGGAGCCTGCTGCTAGTAAAAATGGCGCGAGAAGCAAACTCTGTTATCCCGCAGAGTTGTCAACATAAACGCCGTAATGCGCTGTGGCAATGAGTGCGAACTCTGTTACTCCACAGAGCCGCTAGAAAGAGAGCCGCAGCGCTATATGGCGATGTGTGCGCACTCACTAGACACAACTGAGTGGCAAAGAAAACACGCTAGGGCGCTAACTAGCGTTGAAAGCGAACCCTGTTACGTCACAGGGCCGCTGAGAAAAAGCACTGTGTCCTGTCAGGCACTCAGGTACACAGTAAAGTGCTAAGCGTACATAAAGCGTGATCATGTGCTAATGTCCTCGCGGGAGTCACCCGCAATCTATGGCGTCTGAACGCCAGACCCTGAATACGGCAATCAAAACTCCTCACCGGTTATGCTGGTAATCTAGGGCATCTAGGACACCGACCCTGACCAGCTACCATACCAAACTCCTCATCGATTAAGTCGGTATTCTAGTGGCTTATTTCAGCCGGGTCCCTATCCACACATACACATGACCACACTGGCGCATAGCATACAATGGTTGATATTAGCGCATGGCGGCCCAGCCATGCTACCCTTTTATAGCAACAGCTACAGGACCTTCCAGGAACAAGGACCAATGAGAAGCTGTTACAAACACACGTAGTTACATGACCTTCCTGGCGGACCAATAGGAGCCGCTGCAGCACCTGAACATGTGACCCCTGATCTCCAATGAGAGATCTCACTCTGGGCATGCTCAGATGGGAAAACGCAGGACTTTGTCTCAAAGACTACTGCTCCAGTACCGGCCATAATAGCAGATCCAGGAAAGGCAGCAGCAAGTCACTGCACAGTAGAGGAGTGGGCAAGACGCCTGGACCGACGTCTCTGCTGAGCAGGCTCCACTGCGGCCGGAGATGAATGGGAGACCGCAGCGGGACGGGTTCGAGACTCCCCTTGTGCAGCAGCGGGAAATCGAACCCTAACAATGTATACCCTCATCCAGTACTTTGTGATGTCTTTGTCCGGGTCGTTGTCACGGTACCAGAAGAACCTCAAGTACTTTCTGTGTTCCTCTTTGATGAGAAAACAGTGGAACATCTGTTGTATATCAGCCATAAATGCCACCGTATCTCTGCGGAAAGAGAGTAGTACTTCTAGAGGTCTGTTTTGAGGTCTGGGCCCGACAGTAGGACATCATTTAATGAGACGTCTTCACATTTGGCACTTGAGTCAAATACCAATCTTATTTGACCTGGCTTCTTGGGATGGTATACTCCGAAGATGGGCAGGTACCAACACTTCTCTTAGATCCAAAGTGCAGGTGCAATCTCTGCATGGTTGTTCTGGAATATCCTTCCCATGAAGGTAAAGAAGTGTTCCTTCGTTTCAAGTGACTTCTTAAGCTTGTGCCTGAGGGAGATGAATCAGCTGTAGACCAGTTCCCTGTTGTTGGGTAGGCGCATTCTCTTAGGTCAAAATGGTAAAGGTGCGACCCAACTGTTCGATTTGTCTTTGACTATTTGTCTATCCATGATGTCCGGTAACATTCTATTTTCTATAGACATCGCTACCTTGTTGTCTTCATTTGCCCTGTGGAAGACTGTACATCCCATGTGGTCTTGTTAACCTTCACAGGTGTGGTCTTCAACGGTAGGTACTGAGAAAGGGCAAGGTAGGGGTGTGCTGTTTGGCAATTCCTTCACCAGCAGGCTATTATGACATGGCTGGAAGAGAGACGGATGTCCATTTTCTAGTGTGCTAGTGAGCATATTGTTGACTGAGGCCGGCTTGTGAGCTCCTCCTAGACAGACGTCTCCTATCATGACCCATCCAAAGTCGAGCCTCTGAGCGTACGGAGCATTTCTGAAGCCGTTTATATATTCTCTAGTCTTGTGGACTCATAGTATATCTCTTCCCAGGAGTAGGGCTATTGGGGCTTCTGGATCCAACTCAGGTATCAGGTGGGCTATATGCTTCAGATGGGGGTGATGTGTCGCCGATGGCATCTGTGACCTGTTGTCGGGAATCTGGTTGCACTCCAGGATGGTTGGTAGCGATAGGCAGGTTTGACCATCTATGGACTCCACCTTGTATCCGGTTGCTTTTCTACCCACCGTCTCAACGGTACCTGAACACATCCTCAGGGAGTAGGGAGAACCAGGGCCTACAATGTTGAAGTTGTCAAAGAAGATGGACCTGGCTAAAGACCTGTTACTTTGGTCATCCTGGATTGCATATATCTTGAGGGCTTTGTCCTTGTTGCCTGCAGGATAGACTTGGACAAGGCAGATTTTTGAACAGGACCTTCCTCCTGTGAGTCCCTTACAAATCTCTGTACATTGAGAGCTGACCACAGGGGTATCTTCATCAGTGTTCTTCTCTTTCCCATCGTGCTCCTCTGCTTGTGACAACACTCGTGGAAGTGGTCCAGGGTGCATGGCTATATTGTGATCCGTGCTGCTGCATTTTGCATATTTCACGCTAGCTTCACAGTTCCTGGCGAGGTGAGAGGTTGTGGCACAGCATTTGAAGCAGATGTTGTTCTCTTTGAGGAAACCTTTGTGATCCTCTAAAGACTTCTCCCTGAAGGCTCTGCAATTTAGTAGAGGATGTGGTTTCTTGTGTAGAGGACACTGTTACCTGACATCCTGAGGCTTGTTCTCGTCTGGAGGGGGTTTACTTGCATTGTGAGGAGGGCCTGTTGAAACAATGTTAGTTTTGCGAACTGCCAGGGGTGTCCTACTGGGTTTGACACCAGGGGCATTGGAACATGACAGAGTGAAGTCAAAACTAGGGTCATTTCTGATCTTAGTTTGATGGGTGACAAATTCTACGAACACAGTGAAGGGAGGGAATGGTACATTATGATTTTGTTTATACCATGAACCATATGTAACCCACTTTTCTTGTAGCTTGTAAGGAAGTTTTAGTATTATCGGATTGACACCCCTAACAATGTCTAAGAATGCCAATCCGGGCAAGCTTCCTTCCTACTGGGCAACCTGTAACTCTATCAATAAATCACTCAATTCTCTAAGCTTTTAATAATCTTTAGGTCCTATCTTAGGAAAATCATCAATTCTTTTGCATAAAGCATTCTCTATGACTTCTACTGTCCCATAGCATTCATCAAGTCTTTCCCACACTTTGCGTAGACCTATGTGTGGATGCTTTATATTGATGTCTCAGTCTTTTGGCATGCTTGACCGACTCACATCCGAGCCACTTTACTAGGAGATCTAACTCCTCACTACTAGAAAGGTCCAGACCATGAATGGCGTTCTGGAACGAAGCTCGCCATGACCTGTAGTTCTTGGGTTTATCAGTGAACTTTACAAGTCCTTTTGTAACCAGTTTTTGGCGGGCAAGGAACTTTGCAAAGTCTATGGTGGCTTGGTCGGTGGTGGCACAAGCTGGTGTGTTATATTCATGCCTAGTGTGTGGTGTATCGCCACACCTGTGAGACGCTTCCAACTTCGTATAGTCTGTGCAGTACCTTCTCGGTGCAGAAGGTGTCTTCTTAAGGTGGGATGGGAGCTGTACCTTCTGCTCAGTGGAACAGCCGCTGTGGTCGACATCTCTGAGCTGGACGACTCCTTGTTTGTGATAACGAAGTTCGGGGTTGGATCGCTGGTATCTGGTGTAGGCTGGTCGATGTGGTGTGTCAGGGCTGTCATCGATGCCAGAATGTTGATGGACGTACTCTGCGACACGCTGCATTGGATTTTGCTATTCTAGATCTGGTCCGGGAAAGTTGCTGCATCTCTCACAATCAGGATCCTTCATGGCTTCCAAATACTCTGCTTTAGCAATTGCAGTCGCTGTCTCTTTGTCTGCCGCAAGTTTTTCTAGCTCTGCTCGCAAACGTGCAGTTTCCGCTTCTTTCTCTGCCTGCAAACGTGCAGTTTCAGCCTCTTTCTGCTTGCAAATGTGCAGTTTCGGCCTCTCTTTCTGCTTCCAAACGTGCAGTTTTGGCCTCTCTTTCTGCTTGCAAACGTGCAGTTTCAGCTTCTTGCTCCACCTGCCTCAGCTTTAGGTGCCTTTCGCCAAAGGAGGATCTTGCATTGGCTGCCTTGGCTTTGACACGGGCGACAGCAGCGAGCTCTGCTAATGATAACCTGCTGGAGCTTGCTCGTGACCTTGTTTTGAGTGAGGATGTGCTGTTTCGAGACATGGTGAGCTTAGCTGCGTTCTGCTGAGTATTTTGGTGGGAAACTGAGTCTATGCGTGGTGGGAATGATGTAGCACTTATTGGCGGGCAGCAGTAAAGTTCTGCGGCTGCATGGAGGCTGCTGTGATACCCGTATGCGGAGCAGTGTGGGTGTTAGCAGTCCCGTACAGTCTGGTCAACTGCAGCCTGCGACCGGCTGTCAGTTTTACTGAACGCTGCTAATCTGTTCTTATTGGGCTTGGGTTCTTGTTCCCTGCGGCTGTATGGCGGCTGCTGTAATACCCGTATGCAGAGCAGCTTGGGTGGTAGCGGTCACGTATAGCCTGTGTAACCACTGCCTGCGACCGGCGGTTCCATTGTTACTGTTCTACCTTCTTCCACGTATGACTGTGTGGCTTCCAGCAAATGGCTAAACCCTTCATCCACTCCAATAAAAGACTGTAGGGGTGCTTAAGTCTACATTATATTTATTGAGATGATGCGAATAACAATGGTAGATAATAACAGATGGTATAATGAAGGAAATTGGTGAACACAATAGTGGGTGAAATCGGATAAAAACTGCAAGAAATAGACAGTATAGTATCAATACTGGCATGTACAGTGTGCAATTACATAAGTAACTGGAACATTACAGCAAAGAATGATACAGAGTAAATAATACAAAATGCTACTAGTACTGCTCTGCACCATACAAAAATGCATCTATCTATATGCGGAGTAAACAACATTACATCCTAACTGAGAAATACAGAGCTCAATATGCCTCACTTACAATGCACTCCACTATGGCTGCATAACGGTTAAATAACACAGATACGTAGCACTACACATAACTATTAAACCCTCACCGAAATCCGCTTTGACAGAAGCAGTGATTTACAGAGAGCAGGACACACATGAATCTCTTCAAAAGCCCAGTAGAATATGTCTGCGTGACTAGTTTTCCCCGGGATGCTAAGGGGCAGTTCTTAACCAGAACACTTTGCTCAATTAAAGGGGAAACATCCCTGAAACCTGGAACAGGACAAATGGGAACGACTTATGACATCTAGTGGTCTTAACCGGAACTACGCAATGAGTTAACTTTCTGCACAAAAGTGGGCAGAACAAACTATGTGGTTTAAATAATCGAATACCCTGGCATTAATATCAGCCATAGTAGTGGTGGTTGTCCCATGTCTCTGATTGTCACTTTAAGAAGGAACAGCTGATAGTTCAATTGCTGCTGGAAGTGTTAGTGTGAATTGACACTTTAGCAGTTTCAACTGGCTCTGCTAGTTCTGCATTGGCAGATGGAACCGAGCAGTTAATCGTCAAACTCCTAAGCTACTACTCCCACCACCTCTCCATTTTTTAACAAAAAATGTTCATTTGAAAACATTGGCATATCTTTAGGATATATAACCCTGTCCACCTTGTGCACAATTGTCCAATTGTAAAATCTTTGAAACTTTCTGCTATTAACATTGCCATGCTAACCCTCCCTTCTGAGGTGGTGTCAGTGTCCCAGCTGTGTTGGCAACTTCCTCCACCTCTGTCTTGTCCTTCCACTGAGCCCCCAATGAGGATGCCATCAGTAGTTCGTATACCAGCGTGCACTAGTATTCCCACAATTTCCGATCACGCTGTAGTGATGGGAGTAATTGGAGTAAGGATGGCACATTGTGCTTATAAAGGGAATCAAGCAAGGTGGCCACTCTGTAATCAGCACTTGTAACAATCTAGACAACTCGGCAACTTGGCCGGTCGTTACTCAGGCACTGCAGCATGTACAGCCTCATGTATGCCAGGCTGCCCAGAAGAAACGACAAGTTGTCCTGAGTGGAGGTATATCATTTGGGTTCTCTATATTCCTCCATTCATTCTCCAGTGATACCCATGAGCTGTTTTGAGTGCCACCCTGCTGTGAACATGGTAGTTCCTCCTCATCCTCCTGCTAGTCCTACTCCTCATCCTCCAAAACTGTCCCCTGGCTGGACAGTTGTGTACCTTGCCGCTTTTGGTAAAGGAACCCATCATTCAAGCAAGGTGTGGACAACTGAAATGATAATGAGAGTAGTCCCTGTTCTGCCTCCTTTCCCTCCTGTTCTACAACCTCATCCGTCATCGCCTAACTCTTTTTTTCTAGGAGTCAAAGAAGTGGGATAATACCACTGACAATGGCATCATAAGTGTTTGTCATGATGATGGAATTTTCAAAGCAGCACAGCACGGCAAACACATCCAGCTTGTGGGTATTCTGCATATGAAGTGGTGAGCAGGAAGACAGAATTGAAGCTGGAGCATAGACGAGAGGAGCAGCAGAGTGAGAACGCCGAAAGCGTGCACAGCGGTTAGCATTTCTCAAATATCTGTGTAATTTTTAAGGAAGCTCTGCACCAACAAATTCAGCACATGTGTCAGGCAAGGTATGTGCATCAAACCGGGGAGGCTCAGAGCTGCTGCAAGATTTTGTCCGTTATCGCACAGCACCAGGCCGGGCTTGAGGTTCATCGGCACCAAGCACTCATCTGTCTATTCTTTGATCCCCATTCACAGCTTCTGTGCAGTATGGGATTTTTCCCACAAACAGACAAGTTTAAGAATAACCTGCTGTCCTTCCCCCTTGGCTGTGCTGAAGTTGGTGGTGCAGGTGCACGTGTAGGAGTAGTAGGAGGAGGCAACATGGACAGAAAAACATTCAAAAAGCACCCACGTTGGTGGAAGGACATGTGCCAAAACTCTTTCAGCCTCAGGCACGGCTGCCATAACATTTACCTAGTGGGCAGTTAGAAAGATATAACGTCCGTGCCCATGCTGACTGGTCCATGCATGGGTGGCTATTTGGATCTTTAAACTGATAGCATTGCACAGTGAACTTCTGATTTTGTCCACAACATATACGTGCAAGACAAGTTTGGTCCACCTGAAAAAATATTGTCAGCTAAAAACCACTTACAATGGTTCCCTGATTCTAATATATTGTTAGCCATTTAGAAATCACTTGTGAGGCCACACGTAGAATATGGGATCCAATATTTGCTGGATGTACAGCTGAACACTTCCATGGGATAGTGTATAGATGCTCGGTGGCACTGCTGGTGTTGGTGCTGTCACTTCATCTCTTTATGGGGAGTCAGTTGGCCATGTTGCTCAGGAGGGGGAGGGTGAGGCCGAGGCTGCAGTAGAAGAGTGAGCCAGAGGAGGCTCAGATCTTTCCTAGTTTTTCAGGTGTGTACTCCACTGCAGCTCATAATTTGCATTCAGATGCCTTGTCATGCAGGTGGTGCTCAGGTTAAGAATATTTATGCCTCGCTTCAGTTTCTGACGGCACAGCATGCAAGTCACCTGTGTATTGTCTTGAGCTCCTTTGAGCTGGCTATGTTGTGCTCAGTTTGTTGGTGTGGTGGCCAGTAGCAGCCAACCTACTGTGCAGCTGGGGCAGCATGACCACCAACTGTTCCTCCAAATTACCCACATCACTTGGATGGCCTTGAATCCATGTGGGGACTAGTACTTTATCATCCATTTTTGCATCATTGCACCTCTCCAGTCTGTCTTTAACACTTCTGCCCTACTAATCCTCTAATCTGTCTCCCCCATTTTTCTCTAAACTAATCTCCTGTTATATTTCGCTACAAAATCTATGGTCCGCACAAAACCTACTTTTCTTCTCCATAATCTTTTCTTCCTCATTCAGTCGCCTGCAAGAGCTCAACCATATGTCCCCCATTCTGTAGAATTCTGTGGCCAAACATATCCGATTATCCTCTACATTCGTAACTTTCAAGCGGAACTTGAAAACCCATATCTTCAGAACAACTTACAACCTGCAATGACCCTGGATTCTTCAAATTTAGTAACTAAATGTGCATCCTCAGATGCACGTTCAGTTAAAATCCATTGCCTTACAGCAACAGTTGACAGCTGCTAGCCAATGACAGGCTGGCAACTGACATCAGCGAGCACGTCGTCAGGATGTCTGTGCCTCAGATGAATCGAGCAAAGGACACCACTGGACCTCAGCCAGGTAAGGAGAAACTTTTTTTGTTAAGCCGCACTATGGGGTGCATTATACAACTATGGGGGTGCATTATACTACAGGGTGGGCCATTTATTTGGATACACCTAAATAAAATGGGAATGGTTGGTGATACCAACTTCCTGATTGCGGCACATTATTATATGTCATCCATATCCGTTGTTTCAGATGCTGCACACCTCGTATCTGAAGGCAATTATCTGTGCTGTGAAGATACGAGATGTGCAGTATCTGAAACAACGGATACAGGAAGTCTGTGCTAGCATTTCTTCTGTTTTATTGCTATCAGTGTGTCAAGAGTGGGAGAAGAGGATTGCATTGACAATCCAACACAATGGGCAGCACTTTGAACACATTTTATAAGTGGTCATGAACTTGTAAATAACTCATGAAAGAATAAAGTTACGTTAAAACCTAGCACACCATTATTTTTCTTGTGAAATTCTTAATATGTTTGATGTGTCACATGACCCTCTTCCCATTGGAAAAAAAGAGTTGGATCCAAAATGGCTGACTTCAAAATTGCCGCCATTGTCGCCACCCATCTTGAAAAGTTTTCCTCCTCCAATATACTAATGTGCCACAAACAGGAAGCTGATAGCACCAACCATTCCCATTTTATTTAGGTGTATCCATATAAATGGCCCACCCTGTATTATGGATGACTAAGGGGTGCAATATACTATTATTGGGGTGCATTATACTACTAAGGGGTGCTTTATACTACTATAAGGGTACATTATACTGCTATTGATGACTATCGTAGTGTATTGTACTACTATATATAACTGTTGGGTGCATTATGCTACTATATATGACTATGGGGGTGCATTATACTACTATATATAACTGTGGGGTGCATTATACTACTATGTATGATTATGGGGTGCATTATACTACTATGGATGACTATGAAGTGCATTATATTACTGTATATGACTGCGGGATGCATTATAATACTATGGATGACTATGGAGTAGTATGGAGAGACATGAGGCAATATGGAGAGACATGGGGCAATATGGAGAGACATGGAGGCAGTATGGAGAGACATGAGGTAGAATGGGAGTATATTTGGGGTCCAGAATGGGAGGACACGTGGGGTCCAGAGTTGAAGAACACATGGGGTCCAGAATGGGAGGACACATGTGAGCAGGATGTGGGACATTATTACTGCAGGGGCTAATTAAAGGATATTATTTTTTAGGATACTGTTTTCAGCGTGGCTGAGGACAGGTCCTGTTACTGTGCAGGGCGACACCTTCACTTTCTTTCTTCATCTGGCATAGTGTAGAGCTTTGGAAAAAATTGGGGCATGTGCTCTAGATAACTGATTTTCTGCAGAGCTGAGTCTTGGCTGGAAGAAATGATGGCAGTCTCTGCTGGATGTAGATGATGGACTTCAACTAGAGACATCAGTCACTGTGATACCTGTACACTTACACTATACACTGTATACTATATACAGAGGTCCTGTGTATAATGTCACTGGTGATCATTGTATTATTTGTGCAGTGACACGATATACAGAGCTACTGTGTATAATGTTATTGGTGAATATTATATCACTTGCACACTATATGCTATATACAGGGCTCCTGTGTATAATGTCACTGGTGATCTCTGTATTACCTTTTTTATTAATGATCAGTAGTAGTATTCGGTCACTATGTGGTTATAATATGTGGTCTGGTCATGGTGTGGAGGTATCTGTTCCATGTATATGGTACTATTGGTCACTATGTGGTAGTAATAAGTGATCCGGCAATGGTGTGGCCGTATTTGTCCTTTGTTTGTGGTATTATTCATTCACTATGTGGTGGTGATATGTGGTCTGTCATGATGTGGCAGTATTTGTTCCTTGTGTGTGGTGGTACTATATGGTCGGTCATAGAATCATAGAATGGTAGAGTTGGAAGGGACCTCCTGGGTTATCTGGTCCAACCCCCTGCTCAAAGCAGGATTCACTAAATCATCCCAGACAGATGTCTGTCCAGCCTCTGTCTGAAGACTTCCATTGAAGGAGAACTCACCACCTCTCGTGGTAGTCTGTTCCACTCATAGATCACTCTGTCAAAAAGTTTTTTCTAATATCTAATCTGTGTCTCCTCCCATTCAGTTTCATCCCATTGCATGGTGTGGTGGTATTTGTCTCTTCCTATGTGGTATTATTCATTCACTATGTGGTGGTGATATGTGGTCTGGTCATGGTGTGGCGGTATTTGTTCATTGCATGTGGTGGTAATATGTGGTCTGGTCATGGTGTGGCGGTATTTGTTCCTTGTATGTGGTGCTATTTGGTTACTATATGGTGGTAATATGTGGTCTGGTCATGGTATGGTGGTATTTCTTCCTTATATGTGGTATTATTTGGTCACTGTGGTGGTAATGTATGGTCTGGTTATGGTGTGTAGGTATTTGTTCCTTGTATGTGGTATTATCCGGTCAATATGTGGTGGTAATATTTGTTCTGGTCATGGTGTGATGGTATTTGTTCCTTGTATATGATATTATTGTATGTGACAAAATCCCTTAAAGAAACATAAATAAAAATATACTTAAAAAGAGTACAGGATATTTTAACAAATGTTTAATAGAGTAGCGTAGGGTGCTGCCAAAAGAGATTACCTTGTTGTGGTGGCGGTGGCAGCTTAAAAATACTTTGCCCAAAGCAAAAGCTGCTGGCTGTGTATGTAATATGGTGTTAGATGGGTACTGTTAATGTGTGATTGGTGAGGACGTGGTGCAGAAGTGGATGGTGGGACTGTGGAAGTTTGGAGGCGGAGGAAGGGTGGAGACTGGGCGGAATCTTAAGGGGGCCAGAAAAGTTTGCCAGTATAACGCCCTGAAATTCCTGGTGACAGCCCTGATGCCACCTCACTTTCAATGGAAATGCTGAAACCCCTGAATCTACTGTCTCTTTCCCCATTATCCTGTAGAATGTAAGGACACAAGGGTAGGGTCAACTACCATCTGAACCTGTCTATCGCTATTAGTTTGGGCATTGTAATTTCTATTTGTATTTTGCATATAACCGCTCCTCATCTACAGCACCATGGAATCAATGGTGCTTTAAAATAATAATAATCCCACACATGATGTTCCACCCAGTCTTCACACTTGCTCTCCTTGCCGGTCTACACACAGCAGAAAGCTGCAGCTTCTGGCACCTGTGTTTCGTCATCATTATCAGAGATGTGCTGCTGTTGGTCTGCTGACAGTTTGCTCTACATCTCCCATCTACTCATTCTCAAACAGAAGAAGTGGTTGGGCATCAGTGTACTCAATCTCTTCCACTTGTGGGCAGGACCAGGTACATGGCCCACTAAAACACAGCCAGCAAAGACATCAAAAATTAAAAGTAACTGCTGAATGGCTTGGGGATCAGACTGTTTCCCTGATTTGCAAGGGGGTGAAGAAGAAGACAGATGCCCATGGGCCACAGTTGCAAAATCTGTGCTTTCAGCATGGAATGAGTGTAAGACGAATTGAAGAAACTGGACCCCAGGATCTGTCAGAGTATTCATTTACTGTCTCTTTTGGTTCGTGGATAACCTGGTACTAAAGGAAAATGTCACTTCTCTATTGACATGGAGTCTCTCTTCTTCTTGTCAGTGCTTTTTAGAGTCTATTTGGTCATCTGCTGCCCAACCCATTGTACCCATTAACTCCTAGTGGTAAAATTTGTTTAATATGACTTTTGTTTATTTTTGAAAATATTGGAAATTTCATGAAGATTTAGAAAATTTCACAATTTTCAAATTTCTTATGCCCATAAACCAGAGAGTTTTGTCACACAAAACAGTTCATAAATAACATTCCCCACATGTCTATTTTATATCTGCATCATTATTGAAGCATTTTTTTGTTAGGAATATTGTTAGGAAGTTCAAAGTTGTTTAGCAAATTTCTTATTTTTTCAGAAAAATTTACAAAACCATTTTTTTAGGGCCCATATCACATTTGAAGTTACATTGAGGGGCCTAGATAACAGAAAATACCTAAAAATGACAAAACATTAAAAATTGCACCTCTTGAAGACCTCAAAACCACATTCAAAAAGTTTATCAACCCTTCAGGTGCTTCACAGGAATTAATGGAATGTGGAACAATAAAATGAACATTTAACTTTTTTTCCTCAAAAATGTTTTTTAGCCCCAATTTTTTTACTTTCACAAGAGTAACAAAAGAAAATGGACAACAAAATTTGTGGCACAATTTCTCCTGAGTACACCAATACACCATATGTGGGGGAAAACTACTTTTTGGGTGCATGGCAGGGCTCAGAAGGGAAGGAACACCATCTGACTTTTTGAATGCAAAAATGTCTGGAATCGAGAGTGGACACCATGTCGAGTTAGGAAAGCCCCTGATGTGCCTAAACTATGGAGCCCCCACAAGTGACCCCATTTTGGAAACTATACCTCAAGCAATTTATCTAAGATGTGTGTTGAGCATTTTGAACCTCAACGTGCTTCACAGATATTTTTAATATTAGACAGTGTAGGACTGTCCCAATCAGAGTTACCTTGTCGTGGTGGGATTGCTTTTATGCTATTTTCGATCAAAAACAGCATTACTAAAAATTCTGTGTTATTTAAATGCACTTTTTGCTTTTTATTTACTTAGTTACAGCAGAGTTTTTGCTCATTTTTTTTCTTGTAGGTTTTATATGGTTCATGGCCAATGTGAACATGCGTTTATGTGCTGCAAGTGTACCAACTCAAGTCAATCTCAATTTTTGTGTTTTTTTTTACAGATGTTATAATGTAGAGCAGTGAAAATAAAAAAAAATCACATTTTTTCCCACAATATTCTTTTAGTCCCAATTTATTTTATTTTCACAAGTGTTACAGAAGAAAATGGACCCCAAAATTTGCTGTGCAATTTCTTCTGAGTATGCCAATACCAAATATGTGTGGAAGAACTATGGTTTGGAGTAAACATTAATACCCCTTACAAGTATAACTTTCTTCAATAATGTTAAAAAATTCCAAAGAATCCTGCGCAAAAATGGGTAGATAAAATAATAAATATTTCATCTAGTATGCCTAAAGATTACAGTTATAAGTCAATGGCTATATATATATATATATGAGCATGTTACCATAAATTCTGTAGATATATCCAAGGTAACACCCAAAAACCCTGCAAATCTTTAGTATGATATACCTTGGGCTTGTACTGCCTAGCCATGGAGTTTAGCACCCTGGATAAACAAAAATGGCACTCTCGCTTAACGGTTGCTCTCCCTCACTGCCCATAGCCTTCTCTTTTCTAATTATAGAGTAAGTAATAGAATAAAGGGGCTTGAGAAAAGAACAGATAAAATACTGCCATATAGCCCACTGTAGTAGATAAGTAAGAATATAGATAACTTATAATTAGCAATATGTGCTACAAGATTTTCACGCCTAGACACATTTCTTCAATTTGTTGGTTCATCAGAAGGCTTGATATGACTAAGTAGACAGATAAGGTTCATAGGTCCATTTGAGTGGAACCACCAATCCTGACTTTATAGAAATCTCAGCTAGTACCTGTCTAGAATGAGCCCCCATTTCTAGTTTAACTCCTCGCTCGTAGGCTCTTTGGTGCAGATACAGATAGGGATCAGTTTATTTATCAATGTCTGCTTTTTCCTTCTGCAGTACCAGTATAATCTACAGAAACATACCACATCCCAGGTGCAATCAGCAGTTGCACCTCTCCTGAGAGGTTAAGGACAGCAGCAGCCTCACTACAGGGCTCACACATGTCCGTGTTTTCATATGGACCAGGTGTCCATGTGACCCACATGTAGACATGTCTGTTTTTTAATTACTGGGTTAGTAAGGGGGTGTATGAATAGGTTGTGAACTTGTGAACTAAAAATCAAATCTCAGAATGTTCAAATTCATGTGAAACCTGAATTTTCAGGAAATTTATTTATGTCTGTTTTATTCTAGTCTGGAAAAACTGTCATTCTTTCAAGTGATGGATCCATTTTTGGTCTCTATCTAAGTTTTTATAAGTTATCTTTTCTTGTTTTTCATCCATTGTCTAACATAAAAATTAAGGTTTTTAAATGCTTCTTCTATGAATTACTACTCAGTAATAAACAGACAATAATGAACTTGCAAGTTCTATTTGTGTTTTTTCAGAAACCCATTTAATTTTACAGAATTACTTGGATTTGCAGATTTGATGAACATGTTAATATAATGTACTGTGGTAGATCAACTCACTCGGTGCTTAACGAGAAAGTCATGTGAATATTTTCTGTTTAAATTTTCAACTTTTTAATTAAAAATAGGATTCAGAAACCAGTCCAAATAAAATAAATAGACATATCCTGTCTTTTTGACATAAACCAAAAGAGTAGCACTCACTATAGTCCTTATAACTGCAAGGATCCACCCTCAAAGGAAACAGGTTTCAGCTCAGTTTACCAAGAGCCCAGCTCTGGAGGTCAACTCTCCTCCAGAGTACACAGAACACAGAATGAGCCCAAATGCTCCATATTTAGCTTCTGGATCACACCTTGTTCACAAAATATCAGCCCTTAACAGGGATAATTCACCCCTCTCAGCTCATATCACCTAGGCTAACATCCAGAGTGACACATATCTCCCCTCCAGTATTTTGCCAGTGAATGTCTCACAGTACATACTGAAATTAATGTGTGTCCTTTCAAAAAATGGTCCATGCACATATTAAAAAGCTAGTGTATAATTGAGCCTCATACATTATAGTAATAGATAAATATTATAGAGAACATTTGTGAGAGTATGTCCAATGAACTGATCTAGATCAAATCAAGGCTATTACCTTCAGTAATTGTAGTCTACTGGTGACTTTAATTATGCATGTTATTGGATATGTGCATATTCATGTCTGCATTGATTCTGTGCTCTTTGTGTATTGATAATCACACAGAGATAATAAAACATGAAAATGAATTAAACATAATCTCATGCAAAATTCATGATTTTCTGCACAATACAGCACACCAGATGTGAATTTTTGATGCATTGAATGAACCATGAGGCCAGTCCCAAAAGAATTACATAAAATGAAGCTGACTATATTTCATATTCATTAAAGTATAATGTGCTATGAAATATAAAACCAACTTAGGTAGGCTTTAGTCCTGAAAAATTATTTTTTTCTGAGATGAATAAAACATTATCCTCACAGGATTGTAAGGGTAAAGAACCTTATTTATTTTATAAAGAAGAACATAATTTTATTATACAATTCCAAAATGTCAATACAGCTATTCTCAACATCTCTTCAGTTACTAATAGAAATTTCAGCTGGAATAACATAAAAATAGCCACACTTCATTAAAGGGTCAAAATTAGGCAAAAGATGCATCAGTAAGTATAGCTAACCACATCACTTTTAAATTTGATGATTTTGGATTTGATGGTGCTACTGCGGATCATCAGAGATTGGGAATTTTTTTATTACCCAACCCTTACTTGTATTTCTCAACAACTTTGTTTCTGACTTGTTTGGAGATCTCCCTGGTCTTCATGGTGTTGTTTGGCTGGTGGTGCCTCTTGTTTATCCGCTTAACGACCGCAGATATGCATTAAAATGATGGTTGGTCATTAAAGGTACTTATTCCCTCATTGCCGTTTTAAAATGGCGATGGGGAATATGGGAATAGTGCCGCCAAGTGCCGTACTTGACAGCTTACACCCTGCGGTATCAGACCTGGCTTGTTTTGCATCAGATCAGGGCCAATTCCCTTAAATATCCATGTTAATTGCAACAGCGGTACTTAAGTTGTTGCGATGGGGTCACAAGATCCACTTAGTAACCATTGAACCCTTGCAATAAGAATCGAGGGTCCCAATGGTTACCATGATATCCTGAGGTCATGTGATGACTACAGGGTATGGTGGCCTGTGAGATCCAGCAATATGTTGAGTCTCACAGGCATAGTCAGTGAGATACTGACAGTCTCATACACTGCTGTACACGAGTACTGCAGTGCATAAGACAAGTGATCAAAATAAAAAATATACATTTCCCACAGTGGGACTAAGTAAAAATGTAAAAAAAGTTAAATAAAACATGTAAAAAAAACCACAAAAAAGTGCCCACAAAACACTAAAATCCGTTTCGCGACTCAAACCGCAGTATTTGTGATAATATAAAATAAACAAAAAAGGACACATAATTGGTATTGCCGCATCTGGAATGACCAGTTATATAAAACTGGAATGATATTTATTTTTCTTGGAGAATGCCGTAAAAAAATAGTAAAAACATGTAAGATATGTTACTTTTTCATCATACTAACTCACAAAAAAGTGAATAAAAAGCAATCAAAAAGTCATATGTAAAAAAAAAATTGGTATAAATGAAAATGGAAACCCATCCTGCAAAAAAGAATCCCTAATAGGGTTGAGCATTCCGATACCGCAAGTATCGGGTATCGGCCGATATTGGCTGCATCGGAATTCCGATTCCGAGTTCCGAGTTCCGATATTTTCGTCATATCGGATACCGGAATCGGAATGTCACTGTCACTGTCAGTGTCCGTCGGTCGGGTCTGTCAGGAGTCAGCGGCACTTACCCGGCAGAAGATCTCCGGCGGTCACATCCCGGACTGCTTAA
>JARQOD010000001.1:595277404-595363676 GCA_033576555.1 Oophaga sylvatica | reverse complement strand
AGGCAAAACAAGGGCTTTTTTTTCCTTTTACACGCGGGAACAGCTGACATTACTAACCCCCCGTAAACAGGCAAGTGAACGTGCAACAGCACTTCCGAAAACAAGGGGTGTTAAAAACCAGGATGAAAAAATGGGGGCACGGGCTTTTTTTCCTTTTCCCAAAACCCGGGGAACCTCATTTTCGAACCCCATAACACGGGGCAGTGTTCACTGTGCTAACAGCACTTCCAGAAAAACGCTTTTGTCCCGGGAAAAAAGAACGGGGGGCACGGACTTTTTTCCTTTTACACAGCGGGAAACTGACATTACGACCCCAAACACAGGAAATGAGACGGCTAACAGCACTTCCAAAACCCAAATGGGTGTTGTAACCCCCGGAGAAAGAAACGGTGGGCAGCGGGCTTTTTTCCGTTCACACAGCAGGGGGGAAACCGACATTTCAAAACCCCCCCTAACACGGGCAATTTAACTGTCAACACATTCCCGAAAAAACGGGGGGTTGAACCCGGGGAAAAAAAAGTGGAGGGAGCGGACTTTTTGCCTTCACACGCGGGGGGAAAACGACATTCGAACCCAAACACGGGAAAAATTTTTTTGGGGAACAGCACTTTCCGAAACAAGGGGTTTTAACCCGGGGGGGAAAAAAGGGAAAAGGGGGGGGCACGGACTTTTCCGTTTACACAGCGGGAACAGCTACATTACTAACCCCGTAAAACCGGACAATGAACGTGCTAAACACTTTCCAAAAACAACTGGGTGTTGTAACCCGGGGGAAAAGAACAGGGGGGGGGCAGCAGACTTTGGCCGTTCCAAACCGGGGGAAAGCTGACATTCTGAACCCCAAAACACGGAAATGTAACTGGCAACAGCACTTCCGGAACAACGGGGGGTTTTTAAAAACCCGGGGTGGGAAAAAATGGGGAGCAGCGATTTTTTTTCCCTTCCACACAGGGGAACCTGACATTTCTAACCCCCAAACACAAGGAATGTTCACTGTCAACAGCACTTCCAGAAAAACGGGGGTGTTTTAACCCCGGAGAAAAGAACGGGGGGGCACGGGGGTTTGCCGTTCCACCAGGGGGAACCTGCATTACTAACCCCAAAAACACAGGAAAATGAGACTGGCTAACCACTCCCAAAAAAACGGGGTGTTGAACCCGGGGGTAAAAAACAGTGGGGCAGCGATTTTTTGCCTTCACAAAAGCGGGGGAAAAGCGACATTCGAACCCCCGAACACAGGAATGAACGTCAAACATTCCAGAAAAAACTGGGGTGTTGTAACCCGGATAAAAAAAGGGGGGAGGCGCGGACTTTTTGCCTTCACCAGCAGGGGAACACTACTTACTAACCCCTAACACGGGGGCAAATTTCCTTCAAACACTTCCGAAAAAACGGCGTGTTGTAACCCAGGGGGAAAAAAACAGGTGGAGGGGCCCGGACTTTGGGCCCTTCCCACAGCGGGGGAAAAGCTACATTACTGAACCCCCGTAACCGGCAAGTGAACGTGCTAACAAAATTCCAGAAACAACTGGGGTGTTTTAACCCGGGGGGAAAGAAAGGGGGGGCAGCAGACTTTTTTGCCGTTTACAAAAGCAGGGAACAGGGCTTACTAACCCCCTAACACGGGGGCAATTTTACTGGCAACACATTCCCAGAAAAAACTGGGTTTGTAACCCAGGGGTGAGAAAAACAGGGGGGAAGGGGAGAGGACTTTTTTCCTTCCACAGCAGGAACACTGACATTTCTGAACCCCTAACACAACAAGTGTAAAGTGCAACGCACTTCCGAAAACAAAGGGGGTTTTTAAACCCGGATGAAAAAAACAGGGGGGAGCAGCAGATTTCCCCTTCCCCAGCAGGAACGCGACATACTGAACCCCATAACACCGGACAAGTGAGACTGGGCAAAACACTTCCGAGAAACAACTGGCGGGTTGAAACCCGGATAAAAAGAGAAGGGGTGGAGGCACAGGACTGTTGCCGTTCACACAGCAGGGAACGCTGACATTACTAACCCCATAACACAGAAAAAAGTTAACTGTGCAACCACTCCGAAAACAACTGGGGTTTTAAACCCGGGTGAAAAAACAGGGGGGGGCAGGGGGGACTTTTTCCCTTTTCCCACAGCAGGGAACGCTGCATTACTGAACCCCAGTAACCCGGGGAGCAAGTTAACTGTCTAACAGCATTCCAACAACAACGGGTTTTGGGAGCCCAGGCGGGGGTTTTTAAATACTAATGAATATTTCCTTGTTACGGTCAATTAAAAATTCTATACTCCAAACAAGAAATAAACCTTTAGTACCATAAGAATTTTTATTTAAAAAAAATATAAATTAAAATTACAAAATAAACGCATACATTAAAAAATTTTAAAAACAATGCAAACCCCAATAAAAATAGTTAAAAATCTCTATAACTTTTTAAAAAAAACCAAAAATACATATAAAAACCATTAAGAGGGGTAAGTAACAGTATTACAACCTTTCATTTCGAATAAATCACAAAAAATTTTTTTTAAAAAAATCTAAAATTTCACAGTAATACGATAATAGGGCCCCAACATTTAATTAAAAAAAAAAAACCTTTAAAAAGGATAGTGAAAAAACTATTTATGCCTGACTGGGGACTTGCAAGCTGCAACAAAGAAAAGGGGAATAAAGAACTGCATAGCCACAGATGGGAAGGGAGTAATACTGTCCCAAAAAGTGTTTACAATCTACATCCTTTTTTTATAAGCTTTTAAAAGGTCTTATAAAATTCTGTCCTTTTTTTGGACCACAACTGCTTCCTGCTTTACGCGTTGGTATTGACGTCTGGCGTCTATGACGCAAACAACTTTTACTACACGTTCATCACCCCAAGGGGGAAAACCACAACACAAAGGCGTTATGACTGCTTACTCATAAAAAGCCCCCATGATGAAACATACACGCATGGCCCTTTTTCAAAAAAGCTACAAGAAAAAGCTGTGAGGGTGACACAGTTTTTTTGTTAAGGTACGAATTTATCACATTGTACAGGTGCCTATTCATCTGATAAATAATATCATTCACCATTTACATTTCTTCTTTCAGCACCATTTTCAGTATATATTTTGCTATTGTACTATGCATATTTTTTTTTTCCAAGTAACATATTTTTGTTAGCATTTCCTTTTACAGGAAGGCCTTTTATAGGGGGGTTTTAATTTCTAATCAAATATGTATTTTTAAAAGACCAAATAAAGAATGTTAAAGGGACTATTGTTACTGCTTGTTTGCACAATATTGGTACATCACTCCCTTAATCAACTTTTAAAATTATTTTTCTTGTATCTTTTATTTCAAAGGCAAAACACGAAGTTTTTAAAAACCTTGCACGGGGCAGCATTGTAAAAATTCAACCCACTATGCACTTCAACATTGCAGTATTTGATCATCATTGGAGTTGGATTTGTCTAAGCTAGATGAAAAGGTTGACCACATACCTATACATCATAGGCTTTGTGTTTGCATTTGTTTCGACATGGCATATCTGAAAAAATTTTCACAATTATTTTTTACAGATTTGTGACAAAGACAAATCTTTTTATTTTTTAAAGTTGACTTTCAAAGTTTCGCTTAAAATCATGGTGTAGCCTCTATCAAAATGTAGCACAGACACTTTTTGATGTAATTTTTTTTTTTCACCATGATTTGGGCTAGCATATTTTTCCGACACACCAGGGAAAACAGGGGGTTACGAACCCCCCCAAAAACACACGTGTTTCATCTGTGCATCTAAAAAATTCTACAGCAACGGGGGTTTTAAACCCCCGGTCAAGAGGGGGTAGGCAGAGGCCAGTATGGGCTTTTTTTTTTTAAATTGTAGTTACACATATTTTTTCCAAACACAGCAGGGGGAAAAGCAGGGGCTGACCCCAAAAACCCCCACATTGTTTTCATCTTGCACAAAAATTCTGACAGAACTGGCGCTGTTGAACCCCGGGTCAAGGGGGGTTTGGGGAAGGCCTAGATGAGACGTTTAAGTTAAGTTTATTTACAGCAGAATTTTTGCCAGACACACAGCAGGGAACAGCAGGCTTTTCGAACCCCCAAACCACACGATTGTTTTCATCTGTGCATCAACACTTCTGACACAACGCGCTGTTGAAGCCCGGGCGGGGGGTGTAGCATAAAATATGAGTTTGCCTTTTTTCGGGGCCTTGCAAAGTATGTACTTCAAACAAAATAAATGAATTTTACTACAACAAAAAAAAAATTTCAATAAAAAAATAAAAAATTTTAAAAATTGACAGTCCTCTTGTGATAACTTTTTAAAGGCAACTGAAAATAGGTAACAATTCAAAGCTTCGGAAACTATCAGTTTTTCATCGCTAAGGTAAAGCCAAAAATGAAGATCACTTTTTCTAACACAACAACACGGAATACTAAGAAATGGGAGGGAAAGTAGGGGGGCCGGGGAAAAAAAAGGGGGAAAAGGATTTAACGCCACACAACACAGATAAATAATAATTTACCTGTGCAAAAGATTTTGATGCCCGCATAGCATAGGATTGGAATTACGGAAAAAATATAACTTCAAAATAAAACTAAAAGGGGTTTTTAAAATAAGCTCATCATACCGACACGTTTTTGGGGGAATGAAAACACATATTTATGTCATCTTTAAAATTAAGGAATGCGCTATCCCTTCCAGGGTCATAAAACCCCCCAAAAAAAACCCCAAAAAAGGGAATCAAACTTTTTTTTCCTTTTTTAAAAAGTTCCAAATTTATTTCATCCCCCGTGAGAAATGACGTTCTGATCACGTCACTTACTTGCTTCCTATTGCACTATTCCTGTGTCCTTTGTTAAAAATATGGAAAACTTAATTTTTTTTTAATTTTGTCTTTTCCCTGATGAAAGACTAGTACCTTAAATTCAATTTTTTCCTCTTTCAGTTACCATTAAAAGGGGCAAAACCCTGCGACTCTGAAGTCTAAAAAAATTTTTTTATCTACTGGCTAACACGGGACAAAGATCACATTTTTTAATTCAAGAAGGAAAAAAAGAAAATACAAATAAAACGATATAGCACATGCCAAAAATAAAGGGGAAAACCAACACCCAAAAAAAAATTTAACAAAATAAGTTTGTAAAATTTGAATAAAAGTCAATTTTTTTTTTTTAATAAGCTTAAAGAAGCTATGTTTTAAAACCTAACAAGTGAAACAATGGATTTTTTTAAAATCACTCATCATCATCACGCAAATTTTTTTGTGACGTCACAGACATTTCAATTATTTAAGTTCATAAATCGTAACTTTCTATAGCATTATGACATTCCAGCATGGACTCATCAAGTGATTTTAACAAATAATGTACAATAAAAATAACCATTTAAAAAAAATTAGCATTGTTTGTCACAATTTAATGTGTCCTGCAATGAGGGAAACAAAGGGGTACGGTACAAAGGATATTCATGCGTATCAACAGGGGGCAGCCTCGATGGTATGCCTTTTTAATGAAACCAAAAAAAGTCTGCGGTGAAACGCTTTTTTTTCTTTAAGTTTTTAAGAGGAAAAAAATGTCTTTCGAAAAGCTTTATCCGCAACACCCTCCTACGTCACGGTAGGGGGGGGTAGCTTTTGGGGAAAACGACTAAAAAATTATTTTGGGGCGAAAGCGCAAGGGACGCAAAAAAAAAAACAGCGAAATATTTAAGTTAATACTCCCCATCCCAACCAAAAAATTACGTTCCCCTTTAAAAGACAAGACTAACAACCAAAATTTGACGCTGACTTAATTAATACAGATTCACAACATTGTCCATGATAACTTTTCCTTATCCCCAATACCAAAATTTAATTTTATCCTTGTGGTTGTTTCAACAGCACTTGCAGGATAACTCCTATTTCATATCAACCTTTCAATGAAATAATTTATTATTGGGACTTTTTTCCTTTTTTACATGCTCCCAAAATTCAATAGGTGTTTGAAGTTACTTTTGGCATCGTAGTTATTTTTAATTCGTCATAAATAAAACCGAAAATAGAGATGAGGATTTAATGACGTACATCCATTGAGGCTTATTTTACAGACAAAAAAATTTTCCAAAAAAAGCTTAAAAATTAAAAACTGAAATGTATTTTTTTTGCTTAAATTTTTAAAAATGTGAAGAGAGCATTTTTATTTTTTTTTTTACCATTTCAAAACAGTGCAAATTTTTCGCTGTAAAAATTTAAAATTTTTGTCCATATTTGTAAAAAAAATTTATCATCTAGCCTAAAAAACTTCAAATTTCATTTTCGCATAACGCGGGTGACGGTTTTTCCCAAAATTTGAGCATTTTGGGCATGTGTTTTTCTGTCCATGTGCGGGAACAGACACTTCTTCCCCTTGACACAGCGGGGGGCCGGCTTACAACCCCACAAAAAAGCTTGTGTTTTTCTGTGACACGACACTTTTGAGCACAACGGCAGGTTGGACCCAGGAGTATATTCAGGGGGAAAATGAAAAAACGGAACAGGAAAACTTTTGAACCATTTTTAAATCTGAAAACGGACAGACAAATCTCCCAACCATCCTTGTTCATTTTCAAGAAAAAAACCGGGGCTACATTATCGGGGGGTAGCGCATGCGACGGTCTTTATACCCCACCTGCGCACAAAACGCCCCGAAAACACTCACAGGCAACCCCCCCCCTCCAATGCATACTGGCTAACCCCCTTGGCCTGACCAGCTAAACCCCAAAACGAATGGGGAAGAGCCATCTGGAGACCCGAGGGGCAAAACCAATAGTCTGTCACCATCTACGGATACTTCCCCCCCCTGATGGACCCCCGATGGGTGAACATTTTGGCCGCCACAAAACTTTGCCCTTTTTTTCAACTGGCTTTTCCTGTCGGACTGCGTTGTCCCCTTTTGCAGAGCCTCTAACCCCTCGACGCACAGAGCGCTTTGAAAAACCCCGACAGCAGCAGTGCTCTGGGGGTAAGGGAAAATTAGGGTTGCACCAGGTGCTTGGGGACCCCCCCATTTTTTTTCCTCCCGTTTAACGGTGTAAGGTTTTTTTACTTTTTCCCGGTACAGGGTCTAGAGGGGTACACCCAATAATCAACGTCGTGAAATGTGGCGAGCGGCGGCGTTTCCTTAGGCACGCAGCATAAAAACAACCATGTCTGCAGACCCCCAAATGGCAAAGAAAAGCTGTCCTCGCAAAAGGCGTTATCTCTGCCTGCTCGCACACCCACCCTCGTCTAAATACTGACTAAGTTTTTTGTCCTCCCTCTGGAGCGATGTCTTCCCCTCCATTGACCCTCCTCCCATCCTCCTCAAAAGGCCCTCCCCCCCCTTTTTTTTGGGGGAAACCCCGTGCGCGACTTTTTCCCAAAAGGGGGGTTTTTTTGACTCCCACCTCCACCTCTTCCAAACCTAAAACCTTATTGCTTGCAGTGTTTTTTGAAGCAGGCAGATAAGGGGACAGTCAGGCTGACTAGTGCATCATCTGCACTCGCCATCCGCGTTGACTCATCAAACGAAACGCAAAACGTGGCACATGTCCTTCATAGTGGCCCACTCATTAATGGTGAAGTGTGGACGGCGCAAATTGCGTGTTGATTGCGCCTGATGCAGCTGATACTCCATAACTGCTGCTGCTGCTCACACAACGCTCCAACATATGTAACGTTGAATTCCACCTGGTGGATACGTCACATATGATGCGATGTTCAGGAAGGCGCAATCTGCGTTGCAGAGCTGCAATGCGCGATCTGGCCATGCTGGAACGTCGCAAGTGAGCGCACTCTAGGCGGACCTTGTGCAGCAGTGCATCAAGATCCGATAGTCCCTCAAAAAACTCTGCACGACCAAGTTGAGCACATGTGCCAGACATGGTATGTGAGTGAGGTTGCCAAGGCCCAGAGCTGCCACCAGATTTCGGCCATTGTCACACACTACCAAGCCTGGCTGGAGATTCGCTGGCAAAAACCACACGTCGCTCTCCTGCTTGATGGCATTCCAGACCTCCTGCGCTGTGTGGCTTCGATTCCCCATGGGAATTAATTTCAGAACGGCCTGTTGCCGTTTGGCCACAGCTGTGCTCATATCGGTCGCATCAGGTAAGCGTCCACGGGTCCATGTGGAGGTAGACCGTGACGGCTCCTGCAGCGATGATTCTGAGGAACTGGAGTAGAGGAGGAGTCAATGTGGACAGACTTGATTCCGGCAATCCTTGGAGTTGGCAGAACACGTACAGCGCCACTCGCAAGATCTGTACCCGGCTCCACAACATTCACCCAATGGGCAGTGAGTGAAAGGTATCGTCCCTGGCCATGGGTACTGGTCCACGCATCGGTGGTCAGGTGGACCTTGCTACTGACGGCGTTTAGTAGCGCATGTTTAATTTTTGCCTCAACATGCTTTTGCAGACCAGGGACGGCTTGCCTGCTGAAATAAAATCGGCTGGGCACATTGTATGTGGGACTGCCAATGCCATTAATTCACGGAAACTGTCAGTCTCCACCAGCCTGAATGACAGCATTTCAAGGGACAGGAGTTTTGCAATGCCAGCATTCAGAGCCTGTGCTCGTGGATGGTTTGCCGAGTATGGCCGTCTTTTATCCCATGCCTGTGCTACCGATGGCTGTTTTGTGGCCTGGGTGTATGAGGATGACAGGAACTTGCAGCTGTGGGTGGAATAACACTGTGTCTCTGGACAACAGTGACAGAGGTTCTTCCATGGCGATCCTTTGAGGAAGCCGAACCAGCTGTGTGTGAACTGGAGGAAGAGGCTCCAACAGGACTGAAGATGTAGGTGCTGCTGTAGGTTGGCCTACATCTCCAGTGTGTCTTTGTAACTCAACAAAATGCTTTGACCGCACATGTTTCCACATATTTGTTGTATTAAGGTTACTGACACTTTTACCTCTTTTAATTTTTTGATTACACAGCTTGCATTTTACATAGCAAATATCATCTGCAACTGTATCAAAAAAGGACCACGCAGAGCAAGTCCTGGGAGCGCCCGGTTTGGCTGTTGTAAGAGAACTGCTCCGAACGGGTGCCAAACTGGAGGCTACAGGCAAGCGAGTCTGCAGCCTACCTCTCCCTACTGTTTGGACCGTTGGTGCAATCTCTTCCTCAGAGCTGCTCCCACCACCTTCCTGTTCCTCACGCCATGTTGGGTCTTGGACCTCATCATCTCCACCACTACCCTCTTCCAACACCTGCTGTTGTTGGGTGGTCTGGCCAGCACCATGCTCAACAGAAACTGGCAACTGAGTCTCATCATCATCAGATGCGTTCTGCGGTGTGCTGACCATCGGCACTGGCTCACCCGCCTCTTCAGATTCAGAGAGACACAGCTGTTGCGCATCACTGCATACTGCCTCTTCTTCACATTCCAGAATGCTGCTTGGCTGGGCCCCTGTTTTCCAAGCCAACAGATTCTGAGAACAGAAGCAGAGACTCAGCTGGCTCCTGTACAGAGCTCTCTGACTGCCTGGGCAATTTGGCAGGCGGTGAAGAGACTGATGGTTGTTCAACAGTGCTGTGGTCCTGAGAGGAGGTGGAAGCTATTGAAGTCGATGCATTGGCTGCCATCCAACCAACAACGGCTTCAATTTGTTCTTCACGCAGCAGGGGGGTACGCTGAGCTCCTACAAAAGTGCGCATAAAGGAACGCTCACGGGGAAAACTGGTGGATGCTGTGTCACTGGGTGCGGCAGCAGCCACAGAATCCCCACGTCCTCTCCCTGCTGCAAATCCACGGCCTCGACCACGACCACGTGCCTTACTCACTGACTTCTTCATCTTGGTAGATTGATAAAGAAAGTCAGAAAGTTAAGGCCTAAGTGTGGTTATTCCTCACAGACTACAGTGAACCCTGCAGACAACTGTTCAGTATCTGTGAAAGGCCCCTTTGTGTACTTCTATAGTGTTTGCAACCAATGTATTGTATACGGATGGAAGCGCGTCACACTAATAGATTAGATTTTTTTCCACTAAAATGGAGCAGCACCAATTAGAGAAAAATGTGAAGGATGAGGCAGTGACACACGCTCAGCAGACTACAACCGGCAGTGGTTGAAGTACAAACTGGAGCGTAATCTGCACTCACAAAATGAAAAGCTCACAGACTACAGTGAACACTGAAACACAACTGTTCTGTAGCTGTTAAAGGCCCCTTTGTGTACTTCTATAGTGTTTGCAACCAATGTATTGTATACGGATGGAAGCGCGTCACACTAATAGATTAGATTTTTTTCCACTAAAATGGAGCAGCACCAATTAGAGAAAAATGTGAAGGATGAGGCAGTGACACACGCTCAGCAGACTACAACCGGCAGTGGTTGAAGTACAAACTGGAGCGTAATCTGCACTCACAAAATGAAAAGCTCACAGACTACAGTGAACACTGAAACACAACTGTTCTGTAGCTGTTAAAGGCCCCTTTGTGTACTTCTATAGTGTTTGCAACCAATGTATTGTATACGGATGGAAGCGCGTCACACTAATAGATTAGATTTTTTTCCACTAAAATGGAGCAGCACCAATTAGAGAAAAATGTGAAGGATGAGGCAGTGACACACGCTCAGCAGACTACAACCGGCAGTGGTTGAAGTACAAACTGGAGCGTAATCTGCACTCACAAAATGAAAAGCTCACAGACTACAGTGAACACTGAAACACAACTGTTCTGTAGCTGTTAAAGGCCCCTTTGTGTACTTCTATAGTGTTTGCAACCAATGTATTGTATACGGATGGAAGCGCGTCACACTAATAGATTAGATTTTTTTCCACTAAAATGGAGCAGCACCAATTAGAGAAAAATGTGAAGGATGAGGCAGTGACACACGCCAGCAGACTACAACCGGCAGTGGTTGAAGTACAAACTGGAGCGTAATCTGCACTCACAAAATGAAAAGCTCACAGACTACAGTGAACACTGAAACACAACTGTTCTGTAGCTGTTAAAGGCCCCTTTGTGTACTTCTATAGTGTTTGCAACCAATGTATTGTATACGGATGGAAGCGCGTCACACTAATAGATTAGATTTTTTTCCACTAAAATGGAGCAGCACCAATTAGAGAAAAATGTGAAGGATGAGGCAGTGACACACGCTCAGCAGACTACAACCGGCAGTGGTTGAAGTACAAACTGGAGCGTAATCTGCACTCACAAAATGAAAAGCTCACAGACTACAGTGAACACTGAAACACAACTGTTCTGTAGCTGTTAAAGGCCCCTTTGTGTACTTCTATAGTGTTTGCAACCAATGTATTGTATACGGATGGAAGCGCGTCACACTAATAGATTAGATTTTTTTCCACTAAAATGGAGCAGCACCAATTAGAGAAAAATGTGAAGGATGAGGCAGTGACACACGCTCAGCAGACTACAACCGGCAGTGGTTGAAGTACAAACTGGAGCGTAATCTGCACTCACAAAATGAAAAGCTCACAGACTACAGTGAACACTGAAACACAACTGTTCTGTAGCTGTTAAAGGCCCCTTTGTGTACTTCTATAGTGTTTGCAACCAATGTATTGTATACGGATGGAAGCGCGTCACACTAATAGATTAGATTTTTTTCCACTAAAATGGAGCAGCACCAATTAGAGAAAAATGTGAAGGATGAGGCAGTGACACACGCTCAGCAGACTACAACCGGCAGTGGTTGAAGTACAAACTGGAGCATAATCTGCACTCACAAAATGAAAAGCTCACAGACTACAGTGAACACTGAAACACAACTGTTCTGTAGCTGTTAAAGGCCCCTTTGTGTACTTCTATAGTGTTTGCAACCAATGTATTGTATACGGATGGAAGCGCGTCACACTAATAGATTAGATTTTTTTCCACTAAAATGGAGCAGCACCAATTAGAGAAAAATGTGAAGGATGAGGCAGTGACACACGCTCAGCAGACTACAACCGGCAGTGGTTGAAGTACAAACTGGAGCGTAATCTGCACTCACAAAATGAAAAGCTCACAGACTACAGTGAACACTGAAACACAACTATTCACTATCTGTGAAAAGCTCCTTTGTGTACTTCTATAGTGTTTGCAACCAATGTATTGTATACGGATGGAAGCGCGTCACACTAATAGATTAGATTTTTTTCCACTAAAATGGAGCAGCACCAATTAGAGAAAAATGTGAAGGATGAGGCAGTGACACACGCTCAGCAGACTACAACCAGCAGTGGTTGAAGAACTAACTGGAGCGTGATCTGCACTCACAAAATCAAAACCTCACAGACTGCAGTGAACACTGAAACACAACTATTCACTATCTGTGAAAAGCTCCTTTGTGTACTTCTATAGTGTTTGCAACCAATGTATTGTATACGGATGGAAGCACGTCACACTAATAGATTTGATTTTTTTCTAATATAATGGAGCTGCACCAATTCCACTAAATAAAATAAAAAAAAAAAAGAGTCAGTGACACGTGCAGATGCCTACAAACAGCGGTGGATGCAGAGCAAACTGCAGCGTCACCTGCACTGTCACACACACACCTTGCACAGAGCTGTTAAAACAACACTGGCAAAATGAAGCTTTACACAGCGGTTGGTAAACTAGCCTGCCTCAAGCACAGTAGTACACAAAATCGCAATATCTAACTGTCCCTCAGAGTCAGCACAGCAGCGTTCTGTCCCTAACTGAGTTCACAGCACAGTGACGCTAAAATGGCGGCGGCGCCTTTTATAGTGCATTCTGACATCATTTCAGCAGCCAATCACAGCCATGCCATTAGTTAAGATGACCGCAGCATTACAGGATGTGCCCACACTTCGTAGGATTCCTCATTGGCTGACTAAAATCACATTGCCTCTCAAAGAATTATGGGAACTTCCGATTCCGGTATACGATATTGAAAAAGTATCGGAATTAAGTATCGGAATTCCGATAAAGCGAATATCGGCCGATACCCGATACTTGCGGTATCGGAATGCTCAACACTATTCATCAGCAGACTGAAGATGTCTGCCTCTGCACAGCTATTTACAGGTTGAGGGCTCATTGTGACACGTGCAAGTGAGTGTTCTTAATGACATGTGCTAGTGTTCCATGACACATATTCTGTCTACTGCAGGCAGCATTGGACGCTCAAAAACTTGGCTGCCACCAAAAACAATTGTGACAAAGTTTTGCAAAATAGATCATTGCAGCCACCGCATAATTAAATATGCCATATGCAAATATAGCCCTTAGCTATGCTGCTTTTGCGTAGGACTACCTCTGTACTGGGTAGCACCTACCTGTCTGCCTTCATCAGCAGAATGAAGATGTCTGTCTCTGCACAGCTATTTACAAGTTGAGAGCTCATTGAGACACGTGCAAGGGAGTGGCCCATTGTGACACGTGCAAGTGAGTGTTCCAAATGACATGTGCTAGTGTTCCATGGTACACATTCTGTCTACTGTAGTCAGCATTGGACGCTCAAAAAACATGGCTGCCACCAACCACAATTGTGACAATGTTTTGCCAAAGAGATCATTGTAGCCGCTGCATAGTTAAATATGCCATATGCAAATATAGCCCTTAGCTATGCTGCTTTTGCGTAGGACTACCTCTATACTGGGTAGTACCTACCTGTCTGCCTTTATCTGAAGACTGAAGCTGTCTGCCTCTGCACAGCTATTTACAGGTTGAGGGCTCATTGTGACACGTGCAAGTGAGTGTTCCATGGCACACATTCTGTCTAATGCAGGCAGCATTGGACGCTCAAAAAACATGTCTGCCACCAACCACAATTGTGACAATATTTTCCAAAAGAGATCATTGCAGTCGCCGCATAGTTAAATATACAATATGCAAATATAGCCCTTAGCTATGCTGCTTTTGCATAGGACTACCTCTGTATTGGGTAGCACCTACCTGTCTGCCTTCATCAGCAGACTGAAGATGTCTGCCTCTGCACAGCTATTTACAGTTTGAGAGCTCATTCTGATACGTGCAAGGGAGTGTTCCAAATGACATGTGCAAGTGTTCCATGGCACACATTCTGTCTACTGCAGGCAGCATTGGATGCTCAAAAAACATGGCTGCCACCAACCACAATTGTGACCATGTTTTGCAAAAGAGATCATTGCAGCCGCCGCAAAGTTAAATATGCCATATGCAAATATAGCCCTTAGCTATTCTGCTTTTGCGTAGGACTACCTCTGTACTGGGTAGTACCTACCTGTCTGCCTTCATCAGCAGACTGAAGATTTCTGCCTCTGCACAGCTATTTACAGGTTGAGGGATCATTGTGACACGTACATGTGAGTGTTCCAAATGACACGTGCAGTGTTCCATGGCACACATTGTCAATACTGCGGCAGAATTGGACGCTCAAAAAACATGGCTGCCACCAACCACAATTGTGACAATGTTTTGCAAAGGAAACCATTGCAGCCGCCGCAGAGTTAAGTATGCCATATGCAAATATAGCTATTAGTGCTATTATGCTGCTTTTGCATATGACTACCTCTGTATTGGGTAGTACCTACCTGTCTGACTTCATAAGCAGACTGAAGATGTCTGCCTCTGCACAGTTATTTACAGGTTGAGGACTCATTGTGACACGTGCTAGGGAGTGGCCCATTGTGACACGTGCAAGTGAGTGTTCCAAATGGCACGTGCAAGTGCTCCATGCACACATTCTGTCTACTGTAGTCAGCAATGGACGCTCAAAAAACATGGCTGCCACCAACCACAATTGTGACAATGTTTTGCAAAAGAGATCATTGCAGCCGCCGCATAGTAAAATATGCCATATGCAAATATAGCCCTATAGCTATGCTGCTTTTGTGTAGGACTACCTCTGTACTGGGTAGTACCTACCTGTCTGCCTTCATCAGCAGACTGAAGATGTCTGTCTCTGCACAGCTATTTACAGGTTGAGGGCTCATTGTGACACGTGCAAGTAAGTGTCCCATTGTGACTCGTAGAAGTGAGTGTTCCAAATGACACGTGCAAGTGTTCCATGGCACACATTCTGTCTACTGCAGACAGAATTGGATGCTCAAAAAACATGGCTGCCACCACCACAATTGTGACAATGTTTTGCAAAAGAGATCATTGCAGCCGCCGCATAGTTAAATATGCCATATGCAAATATAGTCTTAGCTATGCTGCTTTTGTTAGGACTACCTCTGTACTGGGTAGTACCTACCTGTCTGCCTTCATCAGCAGACTGAAGATGTCTGTCTCTGCACAGCTATTTACAGGTTGAGGGCTCATTGTGACACGTGCAAGTAAGTGTCCATTGTGACTGTAGAAGTGAGTGTTCCAAATGACACGTGCAAGTGTTCCATGGCACACATTCTGTCTACTGCAGACAGAATTGGATGCTCAAAAAACATGGCTGCCACCCACCACAATTGTGACAATGTTTTGCAAAAGAGATCATTGCAGCCGCCGCATAGTTAAATATGCCATATGCAAATATAGTCCTTAGCTATGCTGCTTTTGTGTAGGACTACCTCTGTACTGGGTAGTACCTACCTGTCTGCCTTCATCAGCAGACTGAAGATGTCTGTCTCTGCACAGCTATTTACAGGTTGAGGGCTCATTGTGACACGTGCAAGTAAGTGTCCCATTGTGACTCGTAGAAGTGAGTGTTCCAAATGACACGTGCAAGTGTTCAATGGCACACATTCTGCCAAATGCAGGCAGCATTGGACGCTCAAAAAACATGGCTGCCACCAACCACAATTGTGACAATGTTTTGCAAAAGAGATCATTGCAGCCGCCGCATAGTTAAATATGCCATATGCAAATATAGTCCTTAGCTATGCTGCTTTTGCGTAGGACTACCTCTGTACTGGTTAGTATATACAGTCATGGCCAAAAGTTTTGAGAATGACACAAATATTAATTTTTACAAAGTCTACTGCTTCACTTTTTCTAATGGCAATTTGCATATACTCCAGAATGTTATAAAGAGTGATCAGCTTAACAGCAATTACTTGCAAAGTCAATATTTGGCTAGAAAATGAACTTTATCCTCCAAAACACATTTCAACATCATTGCAGCCCTGCCTTAAAAGGACCAGCTAACCTCTTTTCAGTGATTGCTCCATTAACACAGGTGTGGGTGTTGATGAGGACATGGCTGGAGATCAATCTGTCATGATTAAGTAAGAATGACACCACTGGACACTTTAAAAGGAGGCTGGTGCTTGGCATCATTGTTTCTCTTCTGTTAACCATGGTTATCTCTAAAGAAACACATGCAGTCATCATTGCAGTGCACAAAAATGGCCTAACAGGGAAGAGTATCGCAGCTAGAAAGATTGCACCTCAGTCAACAATCTATCGCATCTTCAAGAACTTCAAGGAGAGAGGTTCCATTGTTGCCAAAAAGGCATCACGGCGCCCAAGAAAGACCAGCAAGCGCCAGGACCGTCTCTAAAAAGTCTTTCAGCTGCGGGATCGGGCTACAGCAGTGCAGAGCTTGCTCAGGAATGGCAGCAGGCAGGTGTGAGTGCATCTGCACGCACTGTGAGGCGAAGACTCTTGGAGCAAGGCCTGGTCTCAAGGAGGGCAGCAAAGAAGCCATTTCTCTCCAGAAAAAACATCATGGACAGACTGATATTCTGCAAAAGGTACAGGCAGTGGACTGCTGAGGACTGGGGTAAAGTTATTTTCTCTGATGAATCCCCTTTTCGATTGTTTGGGACATCAGGAAAACGCCTCATTCGGAGAAGACAAGGTGAGCGCTACCACCAGTCTTGTCTCATGCCAACTGTTAAGCATCCTGAAACCATTCATGTGTGGGGTTGCTTCTCAGCCAAGGGAATCGGCTCTCTCACAGTCTTGCCTAAAAACACAGCCATGAATAAAGAATGGTACCAGAATGTCCTCCAAGAGCAACTTCTCCCAACCCTCCAAGAGCAGTTTGGCGATCAACAATGCCTTTTCCAACATGATGGAGCACCTTGCCATAAAGCAAAGGTGATAACTAAATGGCTCAGGGAACAAAACATAGAGATTTTGGGTCCATGGCCTGGAAACTCCCCAGATCTTAATCCCATTGAGAACTTGTGGTCAATCATCAAGAGATGGGTGGACAAACAAAAACCTAAAAATTCTGACAAAATGAAAGCATTGATTGTGCAAGAATGGACTGCTAGCAGTCAGGATTTGGTCCAAAAGTTGATTGAGAGCATGCCAGAGAGAATTGCAGAGGTCCTGAAGAAGAAGGGTCAATACTGCAAATATTGACTTGCTGCATTAACTCATTCTAACTGTCAATATAAGCTTTTGTTACTCATATGTTTGCAATTATTATATTTCTGCCTGTGATAAAAACATCTGTCAAACACACATAAAAACCAGAGGGCAGCAGATCATGTGAAAATATAATATTTGTGTCATTCTCAAAACTTTTGGCCATGACTGTACCTGTCTGCCTTCATCAACAGACTGAAGATGTCTGCCTCTGCACAGCTATTTACAGGTTGAGGACTCAATGTGACACGTGCAAGGAATAGTGTTGAGCGATACGATACTGCAAATATCGGGTATCGGCCGATATTAGCTGTATCGGGCTTTCGATTCCGAGTACCGATATTTTCGTCATATCGGATACCGGAATCGGATTTGTCACTGTCACTGTGAGTGTCCGTCGGTCGGGTCTGTCAGGAGTCAGCGGCACTTACCTGGCAGAAGATCTCCGACGGTCACGTCCTGGACTGCTTGATGGCCGCCATTATCTTCTCCCTGGCGGTCACATGCAGTTTTTCGCGATAACTGCAGTGACTGCAGGGTAATCCCGGCCGTAAACCAGTCCGATGACGTCACCGCCGGGGAAGCAGGTAATCAGCTGTGCTGCGCCGGGATGACAGGCTCTGCCTGTCATTCTGATGTGGCAGAGCTGGATCGTCGTGGGACACTCGTTACTATGGACTGCGTCGGACAGGTGGTATACTGCTGTTTTTTTTTTTCATTTTTTTACAGGAGATCGATGGCGTCGCAGGATGAGACTGTAATAAAAGTAATGAAAACTGTGTTGTTTTTTTTTATTAAATTAAAAAACTTTTTTATGAACATTCACCCGTCCGGGTACATCAACAATTTAACTATTTACATACAGGGACCCTGTCCGGGTTATTTATAATTCTTTGGCAGGGATGTTCCAGGTACCACCTGGTACTCTTCTGATGCTTGCCAAACATCCGAGACACCAAGGACCACCAGGACCTGATGACGTCGTGTGGCCTGTACAGTCAAGTCGTGACCCGCTATCTGTGTCTGTGTGGCCACCTCTTTCATCTCCCTCCGGGTCTGGAGCCCTATGTCCCGGACTGAACGAACCCCAGGGTGCCTAACAGGCGCCGGGTACGGGCCAGCTATAGTTATCATGTCCATAGCTGGGGCTGCTGAGGAGACCACTGATGGAGGCTGGGGAGATTTACGGCGTGGGGTGGGCACTTGTGCAGAGGCCTGGATGTGGGAGGCTGAAGGCTCCGAGGGTCTCACAGGTTCCTGACACTCTGGGGAGTAGGGGTCGCACCTGGTAACATTTAGGGCGTACCATCCATTGTAACCCCAGTGTCGGGTGTAAGTCACCAAGTCTCCTGGCAACAGGTCCCTCCCCGGGTGTCCTTCTGGGAGGTGAGTCTCCACGTCCCGCCGGGTCACAAACACTTCTAAATAAAGTCCAGGCTCCTGGATGAAGCCCCAACCACCTTTCAATTTAAAGCTCCGTACTGCACCCTTACGCCGCGGCTCCCACAGGGTTCCTTTATCTTTTCTCATCCGGTCCTTATCTGCCCGGTCCTTCTCCAGGTTACGTTGCCGAAGCTTTTGGGATTCTCGCTGCTCCCTTTGTCGCTCTGCTTCCCGCTCCCAACGTCTCCACTCTTCCTCCTGACGCCGGTTGTAATTCTCCTCCACCAGCATCTCCATGTCTCCACCATCAAACTGCAGCTTATGATGTCCGGTTTGCGGCAGCTATCCTGGCGCCCGACAGTCCTGGCGGCGCTCACCTGCGGAGGAAGCAGCCGGCTCTGTAACAGATGACAGTCGGGGCTCCGGTACAGACAGGTAGACCTCTGGTGCCTGCGCGGCCTCCTCCATGAGGACGGGTGTCGCTTCTTCTGTCTCAGCGACGGGGGCAGACAGCGGTATCTGGGGTGCTTCCGGTGCAGCGTTTTTTTGCAGGAACGGGTGCCTCCACTGCGACAACGTCAACCGGATCACATTGCAAGGGCTGGGATGCCCGCACGGACTCCTCTACTAGAACGGGTGCCTCACCTTCCGGTACAGACACTTCAGGTAAGAGGGATTGGCGCCGCTCCAAGTTTAGTTTTAGGGCACGCCAGCTGGCTTCCATCCTGGCGACCTCCTCCCGGTGCCGGGCCAGGCCTCTTAGGGTATCCTCCGCTTCTTGCAGCGTAGGAGGGTTTCCAGGCCGGGTGCCCAACGGTGGTTCCGTGGCGATCGGGTCGCTTCCGTGGGGGGAGAGCTCTGACTGCTCCATCCCTTCACACTTCTGCTCGTGTCCATTAGCCATCTCTGCCAAGTCACATGTGTCATTAGCATCTATAGAGGGCCCCTCTTTTGTAGTGAGGTGGGACCTTCGTGTTAGTTTCCGCACACTGAGGAGGATGAGGAGGCGGAACTCCAGAGCTGTGGGGCACGATCTTACATTGCAGTACCATTTAGAGTGGTCGGCCATCGTTTTCGCGCCACTGAGTGAGTGTACACCCACGAAGAGCACCCCCTTCTTCTTCACCAGTGCCTCGTCGTGACGCAGATATGGCGGAAAAATGGCAAATACATTCTCTGATGATTTTAGCAATTCTCAAGCACAAAACCAGTTCAATTCAGGCACACAGGACTCGCTTATAGCGAGCTACAGAATCCTGTTCGTGACGCCCAAGTTGAGTCGCACAGAGCCAGAGGTTTTGGGGGTACTCGGCACCGAGCCCGTCGACTTCTATGGGGTATCTCACGGCTTTACCCGGCAATTGAATCAGAGTCTATTTTACTATGTAGAAGTGTATAAACTATAAATATATGTATATATATAGTCACAATGACATGTATATATATATATATATATATATATATATATATATATATATATATATATGTATTCTATGTGTGTATATTTTGTGTTTACAACGAAAGCAAGGTTTTCTTTTGTTGCGATATTTTGTTCCCATAGACTTACATGGGACTTCCGGTATCGGAATCGGATATCGACGATATTTAGTGATATCGGCGATACCATTCCGATATGATATTTTTAGATATCGAGCAGTATCGCTCAACACTAGCAAGGAAGTGCTCCAAATGACACGTGCAAGTGTTCCATGGCACACATTCTGTCTACTGCAGGCAGCATTGGACGCGCAAAAAACATGGCTGCCATCAACCATAATTGTGACAATGTATTGCAAAAGCGATCATTGCAGCCGACGAATAGTTAAATATGCCATATACAAATATAAACCTTAGCTATGCTGCTTTTGCATAGGACTACCTCTGTACTGGGTAGTACCTACTTGTCTGCCTTCATCAGCAGACTGAAGATGTCTGTCTCTGCACAGCTATTTACGGGTTGAGGGCTCATTGTGACACGTGCAAGGGAGTTGCTCATTGTGACACGTGCAAGTGAGTGTTCTTAATAACACGTGCAAGTGTTCCATGGCACACATTCTGCCTACTGCAGGCAGCATTGGAAGCTCAAAAAAACATGTCTGCCACCAACCACAATTGTGACAATGTTTTGCAAAAGAGATCATTGCAGCCGACGCTTAATTAAATATGCCATATGCAAATATATTCCTTAGCTATGCTGCTTTTGCATAGGACTACCTCTGTACTGGGTAGTACCTACCTGTCTGCCTTTATCAGCAGACTGAAGATGTCTGCCTCTGCACAGCTATTTACAGGTTGAGGGTTCATTGTGACACGTGCAAGGAAGTGCCCATTGTGACACGTTGAAGTGAGTGTTCCAAATGGCACGTGCAAGTGCTTCCATGGCACACATTCTGTCTAATGCAGGCAGCATTGGACGCTCAAAAAACTTGGCTGCCACCAACCACAATTGTGACAATGTTTTGCAAAAGAGATCATTGCAGCCGCCGCATAGTTAAATATGCCATATGCAAATATAGCCCTTAGGTAAGCTGCTTTTGCATATGACTACCTCTGTACTGGGTAGTACCTACCTGTCTGCCTTCATCAGCAGACTGAAGATGTCTGCTTCTGCACAGCTATTTACATGTTGAGGGCTCATTGTGACACGTGCAAGTGTTCCATGCACACATTTTGTCTATTGCAGGCAGCATTGGACTCTCAAAAAACATGGCTGCCACCAACCACTATTGTGACAATGTTTTGCAAAAGACATCATTGCAGCTGCCGCATAGTTAAATATGCCATATGCAAATATAGCCCTTAGCTATGCTGCAATTGAGTAGGACTACCTCTGTACTGGGTAATACCTAGGTCTGCCTTCATCAGCAGACGGAAGATGTCTGCCTCTGCACAGCTATTTACAGGTTGAGGGCTAATTGTGACTGGTGCAATGGAGAGGCCCATTGTGACACGTGCAAGTGAGTGTTCCAAATGACACGTGCAACTTTTCCATGGCACACATTCTGTCTACTGCAGGAAGCATTGGATGCTCAAAAAACATGGCTACCACCAACCACAATTGTGACAATGTTTTGCAGCCGCCGCTTAGTTAAATATGCCATATGCAAATATTGCCCTTAGCTATTCTGCTTTTCTGTAGGACTACCTCTGTACTGGGTAGTACCTACATGTCTGCCTTCATCAGCATACAAGAAGAAAAGGTAGCACACTGTAGCGCTATAGCTTGCAAACACGAAATATGAAAAATATGAAAAATGAATTACATCATTACCTTAGAAATATGAAAAATTGAGAAGTCTTAGCGCATAAGATGGCCAAATTATGTGAGCCTGATAGCCACGTCAAGGCTCTTCTCGTATATCAGGTCCCTAACTAATGCCTATCCTCGCTTTAGAAACGTCTGTCTGCATGGGAACCTATGAATCCTCTTTCAGACTAAAATCTACATCTCTGTGGAGGGGTGATGAACCTGCTGTAATTAAAAGGCCTGTGACCACCAGGTGGAGTGCTCAGGCAGAAGGTAAATGAATACATATCAAAAAACTGACCGGCACATCCAAACTTAGATTCAGTGTGAACAGGTGCTAAACCTAGAGTCACCAACTCATATACATACAAGAAGAAAAGGTAGCACACTGTAGCGCTATAGCTTTCAAACACGAAATATGAAAAATATGAAAAATGAATTACATCATTACCTTAGAAATATGAAAAATTGAGAAGTCTTAGCGCATAAGATGTCCAAATTATGTGAGCCTGATAACCACGTCAAGGCTCTTCTCGTATATCAGGTCCCTAACTAATGCCTATCCTCGCTTTAGAAAAGTCTGTCTGCATGGGAACCTATGAATCCTCTTTTCAGACTAAAATCTACATCTCTGTGGAGGGGTGATGAACCTGCTGTAATTAAAAGGCCTGTGACCACCAGGTGGAGTGCTCAGGCAGAAGGTAAATGAATACATATCAAAAAACTGACCGGCACATCCAAACTTAGATTCAGTGTGAACAGGTGCTAAACCTAGAGTCACCAACTCATATACATATAATGATGTAATTAATTTTTCATATTTTTCATATTTCGTGTTTGCAAGCTATAGCGCTACAGTGTGCTACCTTTTCTTCTTGTATGTATATGAGTTGGTGACTCTAGGTTTAGCACCTGTTCACACTGAATCTAAGTTTGGATGTGCCGGTCAGTTTTTTGATATGTATTCATTTACCTTCTGCCTGAGCACTCCACCTGGTGGTCACAGGCCTTTTAATTACAGCAGGTTCATCACCCCTCCACAGAGATGTAGATTTTAGTCTGAAAAGAGGATTCATAGGTTCCCATGCAGACAGACTTTTCTAAAGCGAGGATAGGCATTAGTTAGGGACCTGATATACGAGAAGAGCCTTGACGTGGCTATCAGGCTCACATAATTTGGCCATCTTATGCGCTAAGACTTCTCAATTTTTCATATTTCTAAGGTAATGATGTAATTCATTTTTCATATTTTTCATATTTCGTGTTTGCAAGCTATAGCGCTACAGTGTGCTACCTTTTCTTCTTGTATGTATATGAGTTGGTGACTCTAGGTTTAGCAACTGTTCACACTGAATCTAAGTTTGGATGTGCCGGTCAGTTTTTTGATATGCCTTCATCAGCAGACTGAAGATGTCTGCCTCTGCACAGCTATTTACAGGTTTAGGGCTCATTGTGACACGTGCAAGGGAGAGGCCCATTGTGTCACATGCAAGTGAGTGTTCCAAATGACAAGTGCAAGTGTTCCACGGCACACATTCTTTCTACTGCATGCACCATTGGACGCTCAAAAAACATGGCTGCCACCAACCACAATTGTGACAAAGTTTTGCAATAGAGATCATTGCAGTCACCGCATAGTTAAATACGTCATATGCAAATACAGTCCTTAGCTATGCTGCTTTTGCATAGGATTACCTCTGTACTGGGTAGTACCTACCTATCTGAATTCATCATCAGACTGAAGATGTCTGCCTCTGCACAGCTATTTACAGGTTGAGGGCTAATTGTGACACGTGCTAGTGAGTGTTCCAAATGACACATGCAAGTATTCCATGGCACACATTCTGTCAATTGCAGGCAGCATTGGACGATCAAAAAACATGGCTGCCACCAACCACAATTGTGACAATGTTTTGCAAAAGAGATCATTGCAGCCGCCGCATAGTTAAATATGCCATATGCAAATATAGCCCTTAGCTATGCTGCTTTTGCGTAGGACTACCTCTGTACTGGGTAGCACCTACCTGTCTGCCTTCATCAGCAGACTGAAGATGTCTGCCTCTGCACAGCTATTTACCGGTTGAGGGCTCATTGTGACACGTGCTAGTGAGTGGCCCATTGTGACACGTGCAAGTGAGTGTTCCAAATGACACGTGCAATTGTTCCATGGCACACAGTCTGTCTACTGAGGCAGCATTAGACGCTCAAAAAACATGGCTGCCACAAACCACAATTGTGACAACATTTTGCAAAAGAGATCATTGTTGCCGCCGCATAGTTAAATATGCCATATGCAAATATAGCCCTTAGCTTTGCTGCTTTTGCATTGGAATACCACTATACTGGGTAGTAACTACCTATCTGCCTTCATAGGTAGACTGAAGATGTCTGCCTTTGCACAGCTATTTACAGGTTGAGGGCTCATTGTGACACGTTTAAGGAAGTGGCCCATTGTGACAAGTGGAAGTGTGTGTTCCAAATGACACGTGCAAGTGTTCCATGGCACACATCCTGTCTACTGCAAACAGCATTGGACGCTCAAAAAACATGGCTGCCACCAACCACAATTGTGACAATGTTTTGCAAAATAAATCATTGCAGCCGCCGCATAGTTAAATATGCCATATGCAAATATAGCCTTGCTATGCTGTTTTGTGTAGGACTTACCTCTGTGTTGGGTAGTACCTACCTGTCTGCCTGATCACAGCAGACTGAAGATGTCTACCTCTGCACAGCTATTTACAGGCTGAGGGCTCATTGTGACACGTGCAATTGTTCCATGGCACACATTCTGTCTACTGCAGCAGCATTGGATGCTCAAAAAACATGGCTGCCACCAACCACAATTGTGATAATGTTTTGCAAAAGAAATCATTGCAGCCGCCGCATAGTTAAATATGCCATATGCAAATATAGCCCTTAACTATGCTGCTTTTGCGTAGGACTATCTCTGTACTGTGTAGTACCTACTTGTCTGCCTTCATCAGCAGACTGAATATGTCTGCCTCTGCACGGCTATTTACATGTTGAGGGCTCATTGTGACACATGCAAGTGTTCCATGGCACACATTCTGTCTACTGCAAGCAGCATTGGATGCTCAAAAAACATGGCTGCCACCAACCCCAATTATTACAATGTTTTGCAAAAGAGATCATTGCAGTCGCCGCATAGTTAAATATGCCATATGCAAATATAGTCCTTAGCTATGCTGCTTTTGCGCAGGACTACATCTGTACTGGGTAGTACCTACTTGTTGCCTTCAACAGAAGACTGAAGATGTCTGCCTCTGCACAGCTATTTACAGGTTGAGGGCTCATTGTGACACGTGCAAGGGAGTGTTCCATATGACATGTGCAAGTGTTCCATGGCACACATTCTGTCTACTGCAGGCAGCATTGGACACTCAAAAAACATGGCTGCCACCAAACACAATTGTGACAATGTTTTTCAAAAGAGATGATTGCAGTCGCTGCATAGTTAAATATGCCATATGCAAATATAGACCTTAGCTATGCTGCTTTTGCACAGGACTACCTCTGTACTGGGTAGTACCTACTGTCTGCCTTCATCAGCAGACTGAAGATGTCTGCCTCTGCACAGCTATTTACATGTTAAGGGCTCATTGTGACACGTGCAAGTGAGTGTTCTTAATGACACGTGCAAGTGTTCCATGGCACACATTCTGTCTACTGCAGGCAGCATTGGACGCTCAAAAAACATGGCTGCCACCAACAACAATTGTGACAATGTTTTGAAAAAGAGATCATTGCAGCCGCCGCATAGTTAAATATGCCATGTGCAATATATCCCTTAGCTATGCTGCTTTTGCGTAGGACTACCTCTGTACTGGTATTACCTACCTGTCTGCCTTCATCAGCAGACTGAAGATGTCTGCCTCTGCACAGCTATTTACAGGCTGAGGGCTCATTGTGACACGTGCAAGTGAGTGTTCCAAATGACATGTGCATGTGTTCCATGGCACACATTCTGTCTACTGCAGGCAGCATTGGACTCTCAAAAAACATGGCTGCCACCAACCGCAATTGTGACAATGTTTTGAAAAAGAGATCATTGCGTCTGCCGCATAGTTAAATATGCCATATGCAAATATAGTCCTTAGCTATGCTGCTATTGCGCAGGACTACCTCTGTACTGGGTAGTACCTACCTGTCTGCCTTCATCAGCACACAGAAGATGTCTGCCTCTGCACAGATATTTACAGGTTGAGGGCTCATTGTGACACGTGCAAGGGAGTGGCCCATTGTGACAAGTGCAAGTGTGTGTTCCAAACGACTTGTGCAAGTGTTCCAAGGCACACATTCTGTCCACAGCAGGCAGCATTGGACGCTCAAAACACATGGCTGCCACCAACCACAATTGTGACAATGTTTTGCAAAAGAGATCATTGCAGCCGCGCATAGTTAAATATGCCATATGCAAATATAGCCCTTAGCTATGCTGCTTTTGCATAGGACTATCACTGTATTGGGTACTACCTACCTGTCTGCCTTTATCATCAGATTGAAGATATCTTGCTCTTAACAGCTATTTACAGGTTGAGGGCTCATTGTGACACGTGCAAGTGAGTTTTCAAATGACACGTGCAAGTGTTCCATGGCACAATTCTGTCTACTGCAGCAGCATTGGATGCTCAAAAACATGGCTGCCACCAACAATTGTGACAATGTTTTGCAAAAGAGATCATTGCAGCCGCGCATAGTTAAATATGACATATGCAAATATAGCCCTTAGCTACTGCTGCTTTTGCATAGGACTACCTCTGTACTGGTAGTACCTACCTGTCTGCCTTCATCAGCAGACTGAAGGTGTCTGCCTCTGCACAACTATTTACAGGTTGAGGGCTCATTATGACACGTACAAGTGAGTGTTCCAAATGACATGTGCAAGTGTTCCATGGCACAATTCGTCTACTGCAGACAGCATTGGACGCTCAGAAACATGGCTGCCACCAACCACAATTGTGACAATGTTTTGCAAAATAAATCATTGCAGCCGCCGCATAGTTAAATATGCCACATGCAAATATATCCTTAGCTATGCTGCTTTTGCATAGTACTAACCTGTACTGTGTAGTACTACCTGTCTGCCTTCATCAGCAGACTGAAGATGTCTGCCTCTGCACAGCTATTTACAGGTTGAGGGCTCATTGTGAACGTGCAAGTAAGTGTTCCAAATGACACGTGCAAGTGTTCCATGGCACACATTCTGTCTACGCAGGCAGCATTGGACGCTAAAAAACATGGCTGCTAACAACCACAATTGTGACAATGTTTTGTAAAAGAGATCATTGCAGCCGCTGCATAGTTAAATATGCCACATGCAAATATATCCCTTAGCTATGCTGCTTTTGCGTAGGACTACCTCTGTACTGGGTATTACCTACCTGTCTGCCTTCATAGGCAGACTAAAGATGTCTGCCTCTGCACAGCTATTTACTGGTTGAGGGCTCATTGTGACACGTGCAAGTGAGTGTTCCAAAAGACACGTGCAAGTGTTCCATGGCACACATTCTGTCTACGGCAGGTAGCATTGGATGCTCAAATAACATGGCTGCCACCAACGATTGTAACAATGTTTTGCAAAAGATCATTGCAGCCGCATAGTTAAATATGTCATATGCAAATATATCCCTTAGCTATGCTGCTTTTGCCAGGACTACCTCTGTACTGGTATTACCTACCTGTCTGCCTTCATAGGCAGACTAAAGATGTCTGCCTCTGCATAGCTATTTACAGGTTGAGGGCTCATTGTGACACATGCAAGGGAGTGTTCCAAATAACACGTGCAAGTGTTCCATGGCACACATTCTGTCTACTGCAGGCAGCATTGGACGCTCAAAAAACATGGCTGACACCAACCACAATTGTGACAATGTTTTGCAAAAGACATCATTGCAGCCGTCGCAAAGTTCAATATGCCATATGCAAATATTTCCCTTAGCTATGCTGCTTTTGCGCAGGACTACATCTGTACTAGGTAGTACCTACTTGTCTGCCTTCATCAGCAGACTGAAGATGTCTGACTCTGCAAGCTATTTACAGGTTGAGGGCTCATTGTGACACGTGCAAGGAGTGTTCCAAATAACACGTGCAAGTGTTCCATGGCACACATTCTGTCTACTGCAGGCAGCATTGGACGCTCAAAAACATAGCTGCCACCAACCACAATTGTGACAATGTTTGCAAAAGAGATCATTTCAGCAGTCGCATAAGTTCAATATGCCATATGCAAATATAGCCCTTAGCTATGCTGCTTTTGCATAGGACTATCACTGTATTGGGTAGTACCTACCTGTCTGTCTTCATCAGCAGACTGAAGATTTCTTCCTCTGCAGAGCTATTTACAGGTTGAGGGCCCATTGTGACACGTGCAAGTGAGTTTTCCAAAAGACACGTGCAAGTGTTCCATGGCACACATTCTGTCTACTGCAGGCAGCATTGGACGCTCTAAAACATGGCTGCCACCAACCACAATTGTGACTATATTTTGCAAAAGAGATTATTGCAGCCACCGCATGGTTAAATATGCCATATGCAAATATAGCCCTTAGCTATGCTTCTTTTGCATAGGACTACCTCTGTATTGGGTAGTACCTACCTGTCTGCCTTCATCAGCAGACTGAAGATTTCTTCCTCTGCACAGCTATTTACAGGTTGAGGGCTCATTGTGACACGTGCAAGGGAGTGGCCCATTGTGACACGTGCAAGTGAGTGTTCCAAATGACACGTGCTAGTGTTCCATGGCACACATTCTGTCTACTGCAGGCAGCATTGGACGCTCAAAAAACATGGCTGCTACCAACCAAAATTGTGTCAATGTTTTGAAAAAGGGATCATTGCAGCTGCCGCATAGTTAAATATGCCATATGCAAATATATCCCTTAGCTATGCTGCTTTTTCGTAGGACTATCTCTGTACTGGGTAGTACCTACCTGTCTGCCTTCATCAGTAGACTGAAGATGTCTGCCTCTGCACGGCTATTTACAGGTTGATGGCTCATTGTGACACGTGCAAGTGAGTGCGTTGGACACAAATGTTAATGACACGTGCAAGTGTTCCATGGCACACATTCTGTCTACTGCAGGCAACATTTGACTCTCAAAAAACATGGCTGACACCAACCACAATTGTGACAATGTTTTGCAAAAGAGATCATTGCAGCCGCCGCATAGTTAAATATGCCATATGCAAATAAATTCCTTAGCTATGCTGCATTTGCGTAGGACTACCTCTATACTGGGTATACCTACCTGTCTGCCTTCACCAGCAGACTGAAGATGTCTGCCTCTGCACAGCTATTTACAGGTTGAGGGCTCATTGTGACACGTGCAAGGTCTGGAGTGTTGTTCCAAATGACACGTGCAAGTGTTCCATGGCACACATTCTGTCTACTGCAGGCAGCATTGGACGCTCAGAAAACATGGCTGCCACCAACCACAATTGTGACAATGTTTTGAAAAAGGGATCATTGTAGCTGCCTCATAGTTAAATATGCCATATGCAAATATAGACCTTAGCTATGCTGCTTTTGCGTAGGACTATCTCTGTACTGTGTAGTACCTACTTGTCTGCCTTCATCAGCAGACTGAATATGTCTGCTTCTGCACAGCTATTTACATGTTGAGGGCTCATTGTGACAAGTGCAAGGAAGTGGCCCATTGTGACACGTGCAAGTGTTCCATGGCACACATTCTGTCTACTGTAGGCAGCATTGGACGCTCAAAAAACATGGATGCCACCACAATTATTACAATGTTTTGCAAAAGACATCATTGCAGTCGCCGCATAGTTAAATATGCCATATGCAAATATAGCCATTAGCTATGCTGCTTTTGCCTAAGGCCTGTTTCACACATCCGGCGGGCGCCTAAACGTCGCCCCTGGCATTTAGCCGCAGCGCCGCATGCGGTATTTTCTCTGAACAACGGATGTGCCGCATCCGGTTTTTCGCCGCATCCGGTTCACGAATGCGGCAAAAAACCGCATACGTCTCATCCGGTGTAACCGGTTGGCATCCGTTGACGCCGTAATGCGCCGGATCCGGCTTTTAAGCACGCCCATTTTGGGGCCCTTTTTGGCTACTGTAATCCTATATATACACTGCTCCTACATCCCTTCTTTGACAGGTTGTAGAGGAGAAAGTGCAGTTTGGAGAGAAGAGCAAGTAGCAAGTGATTGGCGAACATGGAACCCATTATCGGCAATATCTTCAGGAATCTTGTTGATTTTACTGCGGAGATGAATCGATTGAGGTTTATCGTTCTGGAGAAGGAGCTAAAGTTTGAGGAGCAGCGGCGTCAGCGCCTGCGAAGTCGCCGCCGTATGTGGATCCACCCCATCACGTCACAGAGATTAACTCGTGGTGTCTATTCCACACTGAACATGGAGCTGCGACAAAATCCAGAGAAGTTTTTTGCCTATCTGCGGATGAATATAGAAAACTTTGATGATTTGCTGGAGCGTGTTGGAGACAAAATTAAAAAATCGGACACCTACTGTCGGTTCTCGATATCTCCGGCGGAGCGTCTCATGGTGACTATAAGGTAAGCTATATGTATTGGTTCTGTTTGCTTGAGCGCACTTGTAATTTTATCATTAATTGAACATCACAGGCCAACTAGGAAACCATATGAGTAGCCCCAAATCTAGTTATAAAACAGTCTTTCTCCTAGATATTATTATTTTTGGTATCTCCAATAGTCGTAGCTGAGTTCTGGTATGTAATGCTGCGTTTCTGAAATAATTTGTATTTTCTAATTTGTTTTCAGATTTCTGGCAACTGGCGAAACTCTATCATCGCTCCATTTTCAGTATCGGATTGGAATCTCCACACTATCCGGCATAATAAAGTATACTTGTCGTGCTCTGTGGGATACTTTGGTTGGAGAATTTATTCCAGAGCCAACAACACAGCGGTGGCTTGAAATAGCGGACCAGTTTCTAGCCATCTGCCAGTTCCCCAATTGCCTGGGGGCCGTTGATGGAAAGCACATCCGCATTCAAAAGCCAAAAGGAACTGGATCTGAATTCTTTAACTATAAGAAATATTTCTCTATCGTCCTGATGGCTATTGCAGATGCGCACTACAAGTTTATCGCGGTGGACATTGGGTCTTATGGACGGTCTAATGACTCCCAAGTCTTTAAAATATCTGCTATGGGACGTAAATTGTATGGAAACCGTTTTCAGTTTCCCCCCCTAGGCCACTGCCTCAAACCTCAGGCCCACCAATGCCATTCGTTTGTGTAGGTGATGAGGCATTCCAGCTGTCCCAACACCTATTGAAGCCGTATGCCAGCAGAGAATTGACACATACAAAGCGGGTATTTAACTACCGCCTCACAAGAGCCAGACGGATGGTGGAGTGTGCCTTTGGCATTATGACAGCAAAATGGCGTGTCCTTTTGACTGCAATTAACTTGAAGACCGAGACTGTTGATGATGTAGTGAAAGCGTGCGTGATCCTCCATAATTTTGTCCTAACCAAGGAACCAATTTCTCTGGAGGACCACAATCAAGAAACAACTTTGCACAACTACATCAACATTACCACTCGCAGTACAGTTGCAGTTTCTAGAATGAGGGACCAGTTTGCTCAATACTTTGTGTCACCGGAAGGTAGTGTTGACTGGCAGGATGACAGAGTGTGATAAATGTATTGTTTCTTTTAATAATTTTCTTTACCCACAATAAACCTTTAATAGTTTACTTGTCTACCTTCTTGTGTGTTTTCTACTATAACCTTTTTGCCATTGTTGTGTCCATGGCTGTCACCTTTTGTCCAAAAAAGTGTACATTGTAGGCCATGTTTCCCCAACTGCAGTCCTCAAGGCCCACCAACATGTCAAGTTTTCAGTCTTTACTTTGTATTGCTCAGGTGATAATTGCCTCACCTGTGCAATACAAAGGAAATACTGAAAACAATACCTGTTGTTAGGCCTTGATGACTGGATTTTATGACACATGGCCTACAATGTACCCTTTTTAGGACAAAAGGTGAAATTGTATTAACAAAAGTATTTCACCATTTGTCCTACAAAAAGTGTACATTATGTTTCCCCTACTCCAGTCCTCAAGGTCCACCAACATGTCAAGTTTTCTGTCTTTCCTTTGTATTGCTCAGGTGATAATTGCCTCACCTGTGCAATACAAAGGAAATACTGAAAACATGATATGTTTTTGGTGGGCCTGGAGGACTGGAGTAGGGGAAAACTGGGGTAGGGGATAATCTAAAAAAGTACACATTTTTATTAAAAAGAGAATACACTTTGCATACTACACAACCCGGGACATAACTTTGCCAAAAAGGTTGCATTTACGAACCTTTTAGCCAAAGTTAGGTGTACCTGTAAAACAATTTTAAAACTTAACATCGTATAAATTAAAGACAGACAACAATGTTAAACCAATGAACAGTTTATTTAAAAATATATTTTTTAATATAATTTTTATTAAATTAGGCCTTTAGGCCAAATGTTTCACATATAAATAAAAATTTTTAAAATGTAACTAAATTTTTTTTCTTACACTTTATTTTTTGATTCAACTTTTTTTTTTATTAACTTTTTTTTTTTATTTCATTAAACAAATGAAAAACAAAAACAGATTTAAAGGTCTGTGTAGTGTGGGGTGGAAATACTGCTGGAGGGGCTGCGGGACACTTCGACCGTGGGAGTGTGGAGGGACAAACGGGATGGTGGTGGGGAAGGAACAGGAAGAGGTGAAGGGGTGGAAAGACCAAAAGAATGGGAAGACAATGCAGAACATGTGGGTGGTGGTGGAGTGGAGGGTTGTGCAGGAGTAGCAGGTGACATAGTAGGTATTTGGAAGGGGGAAGGAGATTGGTAAGTAGAAGTGTGGTAGGGGTAGGTGGCTGGTAGTGGGTAGGTTGTTGGTACTGGGGAGGTGGTTGGTACTGGGTAGGTGGTTGGACCTGGGGAGGTGGTTGGTACTGGGGAGGTGGTTGGTACTGGGTAGGTGGTAGGACCTGGGGAGGTGCTTGGTACTGGGGAGGTTGATGGACCTGGGGATGTGGTTGGTATTGAATAGGAGGGGGAGGAGGTATGGCAGGTGGAGGGGGGGGAAGATGGACGGGCGGCTGTAGGGGGGGGAGGTGGTGGAATGACTGGGGTGGATTGAGGATGGGAGACAACCTGCACTACAGCAGCGTGGCACGTGTGCATCACATACATCTGCTGGTCATAAGATAGCGGATCTATGCGCTCCGCAACCGACCTAAAAAAGCTGTAGTTCGGTGGTGCTCTTATCTCAGAACGCACAGTTTCCAGAAGTGTCTTGACCTCACCAACTAGTGTGGTTATCTGACGAAGGCCTGCGGAAACTTGTTCAGATAGCAACTTAAGGCAGTTCTGGAAAGATGCGTTCATGTGTAAGAACTCGGGCGCATAGTTCTTTTCCTGACCCTTCTGACGCTGCCGCCCAGTACCCGCAGCTGTACTAGAGGTGGCAGGGTCAGAAGGGTGGGGTAAAGGGAAGGCTATATCCTGACCAGCAGATTCATGCATTGCAGGCGGCCACGCTGCTCCAGCGCTGGTGGAAGGGACAGCGGGATCGTGTGTGTGTGAAGTCTGGGAAGGGTCAGATGTGGAGGGTTGGTCAAAGTGTCCCTCGGTGTCGGTCTCCTGAGGGATCGCTCTAGAAGGCTCCAACTCTGCGGGCGCCCGAGTGCTGCTCACCGTGCTGTGGAAGAAACAAAAACATAAAATTAATATACAGATGTGGAATGGCCCTGGGTGAAAACAAAAAAAAAGTTAACATTTGATGTTAATATTTACCTTCTGGTGACCATGGTTTCACGCAGGAACGCCAGAGCTCGTGCATATTTGTACTTACTCTGGCGTCCTGAAGAACCACTCGGGGCCCGCATTTCCTTATTGAATTCTTTCTTAAAGCGATCCCTCACAGACCGCCACCGCTTCATAATTCTCTCCCCTGAAACGAGAAAGCACACATTGGTTACTATACAACAACCACACTTTAGTCCTCGTGTCCCCCAGAGTTCATGTTTTCATTGTTTCCATAGTGTTTCACAAAAGGAAATCATGAAAACATGAAGCGTTGGTTACACAAGGACAGAATTTTTTTAAAAACACCTTTACAGTCAGCAACATGAACTATACTTACGGTATTTATTCTGGGACCTAGGATTGAGGTCCTCCCAGCGGTGCATCATTGCTTCTGCCACTTCCGTCCAGAGCCGTCGTGTCACAATTTGATCCGCATGCTGGCGGTCCGCCATGTTCCACAGCGGCTCCCTTTCTCGGACCAGGTCTATCATCAACTCGACGTCCAATCCCTCCTCCGTGTCCGAGTCGGGAGCACGCTGTAAGCCTGTGAAATGAACAATGAAAAAAAAAAAAAATTATCAGATACATGGTTTTAATTTGTAAAAATTATACATGTTACAATGGGAAAATTAATGCACAAAACATTTGTAGATAACACGTTTTTTTAAAAAGCATAAATTATATAACATGGCAAAAAAAAAAAAAAAACTTACACGTTGAGAACCGCCAACAGTCTCACGACGACTCTGGGAGGCGCTGGGAGAAACCCTCTGGCTCCCAGATGCGAGAGACTAAAAATGAAAAGAAAAATTAGGATATTGGCAGGTGTTGTCCGCTGTGTGAAGTATGCACTAAATGTTTTTCTATGTGTTGTGTGTACTGTGATGTTGTGTTTCTGCGATTGATGTAGGATACTTACGAATTGTGAGCCCACTCCGGGTATCTCTCCACCCCGTCCTTCTTCCTCTGGGAGCTCCTCGTCATCTTCAGATTCCTGTTATTAAAATAACACAATCAAGACATATAGCCCACAGATGGATTGTGGATAGAAAAATAAAAAATAGATATTTTTACCGCCAATTCCTGACGATGGGTAGGAGGGCTCCCAGAAGAAGATGTGTCCTGCTGTTCCTGCTGTGGCGGCTCTGGCTCTGCCTCTGGCTGTGAGGGAGGAGATGGCGATGCCCGTGGTGCTGGCGCCGCCGCTTCAGCCGATGCCTCCTCTGCCAACACCGCCATTGCTGCAGCTGCAGCAGCTGTTTGACGTTCTCTGCTGTGAAAGAAACAAAAAGGGACAGTCAATATATTTGTATATTTCTTGGCCCTGTCTGAAAGAGAAAACCAAGCATGTATTTTTATTGAAATGGGGGGGGGTGTAATCTTTACTTTCTTCTGGCTTCCCTCCTTGCCCGCCTCTCCTCCTGTTCTCTTCTATCTCCAGGCGCCGCCTCCCCCTCTTGTTGACATCTTCTACTGTTAAAGTAAAAAGGTACTGTAAATTTGAGATTCCTTGTCCATGGCTGAAATAAAAAACAAACATGTAATTTACAGCAAAATGTGTGCTGTAATACTTACTTTCTGATTGCTATCCTCCTAGCTTGGAGGTCCTCTGCTCCCCTCTGCTGAACTTGGGCTTCAGCCGCCGCCGCCGACCGGTGAAGTCTTCGGCTGTTGAATAAGGACACAAAAACGGACAGTGAATATATGGGTATTCCTTTGCCCTGGCTGAAAGAGAAAAAACAAACATGTAATTTAGAGCAAAATGTGTGCTGTAATACTTACTTTCTGCTTGCTATCCTCCTAGCTTGGAGGTCCTCTCCTCCCCTCTGCTCAACTTGAGCTTCAGCCGCCGCCGCCGCCGCGCTCGTTGAATTCTTCTGCTGTTAGGAAACAAAAAGGGACAGTGAATATATGTGGATTCCTTGTCCCTGGCTGAAAGAGAAAAACAAACATTAAATTTTTAGGGACATGGGGGATGACATTTACTTTCTACTGGCTTGCCTCCTTGCATCCAGGATGTCCTGCGCCGTTTCATCGCCAGCATCAATTCTTCTGCTGTGGAATTAACAGACCAAAAAAAATTGGTTTATATGTTTTGATTGTCCCTGTTTTAAAATATAACATTCAAACAACGACATTATTCCGACCACATGCAATCATTTTTTGTAGCCATCAACAGTACCAGGGTAAACCGTATCCCTGGCCAAAAAAAAAAAAAAATTGATAATAAAAACATGGAAATTTCACATAAGAGCATGAGTAGCTAAGGTCAGAGGCAGCCAAAAAAATAACATTGCAACAAAAAGAAAAGTACATCAACATTTGTATACTAAACACAGGAAAATAATAGCAGCATGAGTAGATAAAACCGTGACAAGCCACAAAGAACAAAGATTGCAAACAAAAAAACATTAGCATAGTCATACAATTCAACAGACCATGAGTAGATAAAACCATGACAGGCCACAAGAACAAAGATTGCAAACAAAAAAACATTAGCATAGTCAAACAATTCAACAGACCATGAGTAGATAAAACCGTGACAGGCCAAAAAAAAAAAAACATTGGCAAAAAAAATGGAGAGAAACATTACCATAGTAAACACATGCACATTTCAGATAGTAGCATAAAAAACAACGACATCACTGGCCAAAAAAATTAATACTTTTTTAAAAATAAAAAAAAAATTTGATACACAAATACATCCACATTTCAGATTGTCGCAGGGAGACCAAGCACATCACTGCTAAAAAACAGTACCAGTAGATCTACATTATCAACATTCACAACAGTAGCAGTGAATACACAATAAAGTTCCCAAACAAATGCATTTTAAACTCGGGGACCCACCCCATCATCGGCAATTTAATTTCATTAAATACCTGGGGAACCAATCCCCATCACAGAAAAAACATTAAATATATAATGTACCAGGCCACAAAAAATAAACATCAGCTCACACAGCATTGGTGACATATGTATTTTACATTTTTGAATTTGGGGGTGGGTGGTTCTGTTCCGACCACGCACCACAATTGTGGATACCAGGGCTATGGGGTACTCGGAGCCGAGCCCATGGGCATCTATGGGAGTTGTCACTGGTAGCTGTGGCTCGGTCCGTGGCCCTGGCGGTCGTGCAATGGGGAATATTTACAGGGGATATTTAGGATAGGTAGTTCGTGACGCCACCTGTGGTATCTGGTTAATTGAACCAGCGCTGCTGTAAGGACTTTCACAGGGGGTGTTATGGGGCAGCTTGGTAGTAAGTCTCCCACAGGTGAGACGGGTCCCTGGAAGTCTATGGTGTGATGATGCAGGGTGCAATAAGAATTCAGTCACACACAAGGTAGCTCCTTTTCATACCTTTTACTGATGATGGTTCAAGCAGATCCCGGGAAGCTGGTCGGGGTGGAGAGTGCACATTCAGGTAGCAGCCGAGCAGGTTAGAGGCCTCCTTAACTTCCATATAATGTGAGTCCTACTTGCTTGAAGCGAAGTTAACTCTGTATCTCCAGCTTTCTCAATAGCTGTACTGCCCGGCCAATGTTGTGGTGAAGCCTTCTAAGTGATGGAACTAAGTCCTTACCCCTGCTGATCAGGCTCAAAGTCCCTGTTCCACCTGACTCCGGCTACGTATTGACACTTAGGGCTGCTCTCTGCGACCTATAGTCCAGATGCCTCCGGTTTTCTTGTCACTATGACTGAAACAATAGCAACGCTTCGGTCCCCAGTGACCGGTGATTTAGTGCAGGTAATCCAATACCTAAGGCACTGCTCTGTCTTCTTCCACTGTGCTCTTCGCCCTGCTTTCCGCTCTTAACATAAGCACTGGTGGCTTTTGTGGAAAAGGGTCAGCTTCATCCAGAGCTCGCTGCACAGCTCTCAGTTTCCTCCAAAGTCCACACAGGACCGAGACTGAATGGCTGCTCTGTCCTTGAGACAGAAGCTAACAGGCTGAACTCCACTGAACACTAAGCTCCACACAGACTGATCTTATCTCAGACAGGAAACTATCCAAGGGACGACTCACTCCTGAGCCTCCCGGAGCTAACTGACTGGCTGTCTCTCTAAGCCAGACTAAAAACTACACTGTCCTCAGACAGGAATCTAGACTAGACTGACTAACTACCACGTGTCACTCCCCCCTATATCCCAGATGGGTGTGTCTAAAGTGTGAGTGACAGTGAATGCATATCAAGCTTTGGCTGTTACCTTCCTGTGCACTTTCCTGGATTTTCATGTGTGCCTGCGTAGCTGGGCTACACATCCCCCTTAGTAAAACACAGCACTCCCGGGCTGTAAAAGACAAAAAGAACATTTTGTTTTGCATTAACATAAACATTATAACTCATCCCATCCGGGAGGTAAGACTTCTTGAACGTTACAATTTGTACAGTGAAGAATACAAAAGTATCAAAATATCAAGATATCAAACATTCTCATATATACAAGATACTTGTGGAGGACCCGCACCAAAAACCTCCCACGTGGGTCCTGGGTGGGCTGCAGGACTTCTGACTGCAGACCTCACTCTAGGCCCACCATACGGGTTTTTCTTCAGAGGTAGATTTTGTAGTGGTTTTACGTAAAACCAAGATAATGCACCGAAGCGCAACTATTTACAGGATAAGTTCTGGGCTGGCACAGTCCTCAGCCTCTCAGTCCATGACATGGTTAAAGACACATATTTAAACTTCAATTGTCAAGTATTCACTTACTTGTTTTACCCAACCAGGGTATTCTATATGTAAAACTATGCAAAATAGGTAAACATCATTTTTCTTAACTTTTCTTTCTGGTACCCAGCTGGGTATTCTACTCCCTATATAAAACATCAGTATACAATAATACTAAAGTGCAAAAATGGCAATTTATGTAAACATTACATACATTTCAAGTGCAATTATGCAAACTTTCTTTTACAACTTTGTACATGCTTCAATACGGTAAACCCCTATCCGGGTCCTACCGGTCTTCACTTGTTATTACTTTCAATTACATCTTCCACCCCGGGGGCTGGAACAATGCGATGCTCCTTAGAGCGCATGACAAACAGGTCGTGACCTGCTATCAGGGTCTGGGTCGCTACAGTCCTTGTGCGAACCGCTAGGGGCACGCCGGGTGCTTCCTCTTTGTGGGACGCCGATTGCGTCGCTACAGGTGCCACAACATTTTGCGATACTAACTTGGTCGCAGTTGGCGGTTTAGGCGGCAGCGCTGGCTGAGACTTGGGCTGCTGTACAGATTGCGACTTGGTTTGCGTTGAGTAAGCAGGAGGCGATGCTGATTGCGACATAGATTGCGATGGGCCTGCAGGGGGCGATGCTGAAGTACAGCCTGGTGCTGTGAACGCTCTGAACTGGGACGCCCCGGGACCGGCGTCGGGGACGGGGTCACTAACGATGGACACATTCAGGGCATACCACCCCTTCATGCCCCAGTGACGGGTGTAACTAACAATGTCCCCATTCATCAGGTCCCTCCCCGGGTGACCGATGGGCAGGTGGGATTCTACGTCCCTGTGGCTGACAAAGACCCCTGCATAGAGGCCCGGTTCTCTGATGAAGCCCCAGCCCTTGCGGAGCTGGAACTCTGTAACACACCCCTGCCGCCGCGGTTCCCGCAAGGTACCTTTCTCTCTGCGCACGGTCTCCTTATCAGCGACCATCTGCTCATACTGCCGTTGTCGGTTCCGCTGCACCTCCCGCTCTTCCTCCTGCCGGCGTCGCTGCTCCTCTTCACGACACTGCATCTCTCTTTCCCACTGGACGGCATATGTGATGTCATCAATACGCTCCATCTCACTCCAATCGACTTCCGGCAACGATGGACAGGAACTCTCCGGTGTCCGCGCCGGGGAACGGTAATCCGCTGCGGCCTCCTAACCTGGCTGGCTCTCAGGGACGGGCAGGACCTCCTCAGCCTCCTTCGCCTCCACCGCTCCATCGGTGGAATCAGGTACAGCATATCTGGTGTCCGCCTCCAGTCGCTCCGCAGCCTTTTTCATCAGGGCCTTTGGATATTCCATCCTTTGAGGGGTATCAAGAGACGGTATTTCACTTGGGGGAGAGAACACTGCGTCCCATAGCAGCCGCTGTTTCCGGGCACGCCAGTGTCTCTCCGTCTCTTGTAGATCTGCACGATTCTGCAGCTTCTTCTTCAGCTCTGCGTTCTCCCTCCGCAGCTCCATCATGGCGGGGTCGGTGTCCCGATCTGGGGACAGCTCCGGCACAGGCAGACAGTCCTCCGGTACTGGGCACTGATTCTCCTGTCCTTCCGCCATCTCGGTCCAGGTATCACTGTGGTATCCAACAGGAACATTCTGGTCCTTTCCGTGGAGGCGGGATTTGCGTCTCCTCCTCTTCGCATAGAGGATGAAGAGGAGGCGTATCTCTTTTGCAGTGGGGCTGGATCGCACATTGTAGTAGGCCTTGGAGAGGGCGGCCATAACTTTTCGCGCTTCAGGGGGGGTACACGCCCACGAATGTACGCCCACCTTCTTCACCAGCGCCTCAGGGCGCCAACTTGGCGGTATTTTGGTGCCAATAGTGACATACAGCAAACAGTTCAATTTAGGCACACAGGGATTACGATCTTGTAAGTTTCGTATCCTGTTCGTGACGCCAAGTAGTTGTTCCGACCACGCACCACAATTGTGGATACCAGGGCTATGGGGTACTCGGAGCCGAGCCCATGGGCATCTATGGGAGTTGTCACTGGTAGCTGTGGCTCGGTCCGTGGCCCTGGCGGTCGTGCAATGGGGAATATTTACAGGGGATATTTAGGATAGGTAGTTCGTGACGCCACCTGTGGTATCTGGTTAATTGAACCAGCGCTGCTGTAAGGACTTTCACAGGGGGTGTTATGGGGCAGCTTGGTAGTAAGTCTCCCACGGTGAGACGGGTCCCTGGAAGTCTATGGTGTGATGATGCAGGGTGCAATAAGAATTCAGTCACACACAAGGTAGCTCCTTTTCATACCTTTTACTGATGATGGTTCAAGCAGATCCCGGGAAGCTGGTCGGGGTGGAGAGTGCACATTCAGGTAGCAGCCGAGCAGGTTAGAGGCCTCCTTAACTTCCATATAATGTGAGTCCTACTTGCTTGAAGCGAAGTTAACTCTGTATCTCCAGCTTTCTCAATAGCTGTACTGCCCGGCCAATGTTGTGGTGAAGCCTTCTAAGTGATGGAACTAAGTCCTTACCCCTGCTGATCAGGCTCAAAGTCCCTGTTCCACCTGACTCCGGCTACGTATTGACACTTAGGGCTGCTCTCTGCGACCTATAGTCCAGATGCCTCCGGTTTTCTTGTCACTATGCCTGAAACAATAGCAACGCTTCGGTCCCCAGTGACCGGTGATTTAGTGCAGGTAATCCAATACCTAAGGCACTGCTCTGTCTTCTTCCACTGTGCCTTCGCCCTGCTTTCCGCTCTTAACATAAGCACTGGTGGCTTTTGTGGAAAAGGGTCAGCTTCATCCAGAGCTCGCTGCATAGCTCTCAGTTTCCTCCAAAGTCCACACAGGACCGAGACTGAATGGCTGCTCTGTCCTTGAGACAGAAGCTAACAGGCTGAACTCCACTGAACACTAAGCTCCACACAGACTGATCTTATCTCAGACAGGAAACTATCCAAGGGACGACTCACTCCTGAGCCTCCCGGAGCTAACTGACTGGCTGTCTCTCTAAGCCAGACTAAAAACTACACTGTCCTCAGACAGGAATCTAGACTAGACTGACTAACTACCACGTGTCACTCCCCCCTATATCCCAGATGGGTGTGTCTAAAGTGTGAGTGACAGTGAATGCATATCAAGCTTTGGCTGTTACCTTCCTGTGCACTTTCCTGGATTTTCATGTGTGCCTGCGTAGCTGGGCTACACAGTTCATATTTACCGTCTGTTTTCCTGGCGCTCCATGGTACGGATCCTGGCTGCGAGTCCGGTGGCTGCGTCGGTGGCTGCATCGGTGGCTGCTTTCTGTGGCTCTCCGTGTCTCTCTGTGGCTTCTGTGTCTCCTGTGGCTCCTGTGGCTCCTGTGGCTTCTGTGGCTGTGTCTGATGTCCCACCCAATTTTTTTTATATGTTTGCTGAGGGGTGGTACTTCCTTGTATCTGTTTGCTGTGGGCTGGTATATCAATTAACAAACCGGATGCGGCTACCGGATGCGGCGGACGCCGCGATGCGGCGCATTGCGGCGTCCATAGACTTTCATTGTAAAAAAGAACCGCATGGCGCCGCGCATCCGGTCGCATGCGGCTTTTTCGCCGCAGACAAAAAACATTACATGCAACGTTTTTTCCAGACACCGGACGGTGACCAGACACCGCATCCGGCACCAACCGGACGCGCCGCAGTGACATGCGGCGCCATGCGGCGCTAATAAAAGTCAATGGGAAAAAAACCGCATGCGGCGCATACGGTTTTGTGATGCGGCGCTGCGAAAAAATGCCGGGGGCGCCGCAAGGGGAAAAACGGATGTGTGAAACAGGCCTAAGACTACTTCTGTACTGGGTGATACCTACCTGTTGCCTTCAACAGCAGACTGAAGATGTCTGCCTCTGCACAGCTATTTACAGGTTGAGGTCTCATTGTGACACGTGCAAGTGAGTGGCCCATTGTGACACGTGCAAGTGAGTGTTCCAAATGACACGTGCAAGTGTTCCATGGCACACATTCTGTCTACTGCAGGCAGCATTGGACGCTCAAAAAACATGGCTGCCACCAACCACAATTGTGACAATGTTTTGAAAAAGGGATCATTGCAGCTGCCGCATTGTTAAATATGCCATATGCAAATAAAGCCATTAGCTATGCTGCTTTTGCGTAGGACTACCTCTGTTCTGGGTAGTACCTACCTGTCTGCCTTCATCAGCAGACTGAACCTGTCTGCCTCTGCACGGCTATTTACAGGTTGATGGCTCATTGTGACACGTGCGAGTGTTCCAAATGACACGTGCAAGTGTTCCATGGCACCCCTTCTGTATACTGAAGGCAGCATTGGACGCTCAAAAAACATGGCTGCCACCAACCACAATTGTGACAATGTTTTGAAAAAGGGATCATTGCAGCTGCCGCATTGTTAAATATGCCATATGCAAATAAAGCCATTAGCTATGCTGCTTTTGCGTAGGACTACCTCTGTTCTGGGTAGTACCTACCTGTCTGCCTTCATCAGCAGACTGAAGATGTCTGCCTCTGCACGGCTATTTACAGGTTGATGGCTCATTGTGACACGTGCGAGTGTTCCAAATGACACGTGCAAGTGTTCCATGGCACCCCTTCTGTATACTGAAGGCAGCATTGGAAGCTCAAAAAACATGGCTGCCACCAACCACAATTGTGACAATGTCTTTCAAAAGAGAACATTTCAGCCGCCGCATAGTTCAATATGCCATATGCAAATGTAGACCTTAGCCATGCTGCTTTTGCGTAGGACTACCTCTGTACTGGGTAGCACCTACCTGTCTGCCTTCATCAGCAGACTGAAGATGTCTGCCTCTGCACAGCTATTTACAGGTTGAGGGCTCATTGTGACACGTGCAAGGGAGTGGCCCATTGTGACATGAGCAAGTGAGTGTTCCATATGACATGTGCAAATATTCCATGGCACACATTCTGTCTACTGCAGGGAGCATTGGATGCTCAAAAAACAAGGCTGCCACCAACCACAATTGTGACAATGTTTTGCAAAAGAGATCATTGCAAACTCCGCATAGTTAAATATGCCATATGCAAATATAGCCCTTAGCTATGCTGCTTTTGCGTAGGACTACTCTGTACTGGGTAGTACCTACCTGTCTGCCTTCATCAGCAGACTGAAGATGTCTGCCTCTGCACAGCTATTGACAGGTTGAGGACTCAATGTGACACGTGCAAGTGAGTGTTCCAAATGACAAGTGCAAGTGTTCCATGGCACACATTCTGTCTACTGCAGGCAGCATTGGACGCTCAAATAACATGGCTGCCACTAACCACAATTATGACAATGTTTTGCAAAAGAGATCATTGCAGCCGCCGCATAGTAAAATATGCCATATGCAAATATAGCCCTTAGCTATGCTGCTTTTGCGTAGGACTACCTCTGTAGTGGGTAGTACCTACCTGTCTGCCTTGATCAGTAGACTGAAGATGTCTGCCTCTGCACAGCTATTTACAGGTTGAGGGCTCATTGTGACACGTGCAAGGGAGTGGCCCATTGTGACAAGTGCAAGTGAGTGTTACAAATGACACATGCAAATGTTCCATGGCACACATTCTGTCCACTGCAGGCAGCATTGGACACACAAAAAACATTACTGCCACCAACCACAACTGTGACAATGTTTTGCAAAAAGGTTCATTGCAGCCGCCGCATAGTTAAACATGACATATGCAAATATAGCCCTTAGCTATGCTGCTTTTGCGTAGGAATACCGCTATACTGGTTAGTACCTACCTGTCTGCCTTCATCAGCAGACTGAAGATGTCTGCCTCTGCACAGCTATTTACAAGTTGAGGGCTCATTGTGACACATGCAAGGGAGTGGCCCATTGTGACACGTGACAGTGAGTGTTCCAAATGACACATGCAAGTGTTCCATGGCACACATTCTGTATACTGCAGGCAGCATTGGACTCTCAAAAAACATGGCTGCCACCAACCACAATTGTGACAATGTTTTGCAAAATATAATAATGTGAAATGCAGGGCGCACCAATTATACACAATTAAATAAGGAGGTGCAGATCGGTAGAAAAAACAACAGCTAAGTAAGAGAGAAAGGAACTACCGCAGTAATGCACACTACTCAGATAATGGAAAGTAGAAAAACAGTCAATTTTATTGGTATACAAAGAGTAAAGTAAAACACAAGTAAAATCAGAGTGACTCTGGTCCCAAACGCCCGCCCCTAACCATGATCAAGGTATATAATGAATAATGTCTCAAAAATAAAAAACATGAAAAATAACTGGAAAAACATATGATCATAAAATAAACATTTGGAAATATGTAATGGTCCACCTATGATGAGAGAACCTGTATGGATAGCAGAAAAAATATTAATGATACAAAAAATATATCAAATAATTATAAGCAAGCCCAAATAAGGGGTAAAATAGTCCCCCACCTGTGAACTAAAAAGATGGCCAAAAAAGGAAGTGCAGACGTCTCTGCAAATATCTAAGTACCACGCATGCGTGCAGTGGAACGCAAATAGCGTCCACTGACACGCAAGTGTGGAAGTAGAGAGGATGAACTGCGCGTGCGCAACATCGGGTCAGAAGGCAAAAAAAAAAAAAAAATGCTAATAAAGCAATAGCCCCATAGTGGGAAACAATCAGACCCCATTCATACCGAGAGCATACATATCTAGATTAACTAACGATGTTGAATCTTGTGAGCCTTCCATACAGGCTCACAAGATTCAACATCGTTAGTTAATCTAGATATGTATGCTCTCGGTATGAATGGGGTCTGATTGTTTCCCACTATGGGGCTATTGCTTTATTAGCATTTTTTTTTTTTTTTGCCTTCTGACCCGATGTTGCGCACGCGCAGTTCATCCTCTCTACTTCCACACTTGCGTGTCAGTGGACGCTATTTGCGTTCCACTGCACGCATGCGTGGTACTTAGATATTTGCAGAGACGTCTGCACTTCCTTTTTTGGCCATCTTTTTAGTTCACAGGTGGGGGACTATTTTACCCCTTATTTGGGCTTGCTTATAATTATTTGATATATTTTTTGTATCATTAATATTTTTTCTGCTATCCATACAGGTTCTCTCATCATAGGTGGACCATTACATATTTCCAAATGTTTATTTTATGATCATATGTTTTTCCAGTTATTTTTCATGTTTTTGTTATTTTTGAGACATTATTCATTATATACCTTGATCATGGTTAGGGGCGGGCGTTTGGGACCAGAGTCACTCTGATTTTACTTGTGTTTTACTTTACTCTTTGTATACCAATAAAATTGACTGTTTTTCTACTTTCCATTATCTGAGTAGTGTGCATTACTGCGGTAGTTCCTTTCTCTCTTACTTAAATGTTTTGCAAAATAGATCATTGCAGCTGCCGCATAGTTAAATATGCCATATGCAAATATAGCCCTTTGTTATGCTGTTTTTGTGTAGGACTACCTCTGTGTTGGGTAGTACCTACCTGTCTGCCATGATCAGCAGACTGAAGATGTCTGCCTCTGCACAGCTATTTACAGGCTGAGGGCCCATTGTGACACGTGCAAGTGAGTGTTCCAAATGACATGTGCAAGTGTTCCATGGCACACATTCTGTCTACTGCAGGCAGCTTTGGACGCTCAAAAAACATGGCTGCAACCAACCACAATTGTGACAATGTTTTGCAAAAGACATCATTGCAGCCGCCGCATAGTTAAATATGCCATATGCAAATATAGCCCTTAGCTATGCTGCTTTTGCGTAGTACTAACTCTGTACTGGGTAGCACCTACCTGTCTGCCTTTGTTCCGACCACGCACCACAATTGTGGATACCAGGGCTATGGGGTACTCGGAGCCGAGCCCATGGAAATCTATGGGAGTTGTCACTGGTAGCGGTGGCTCGGTCCGTGGCCCTGGCGGTCGTGCAATAGGGGAAATATTTACAGGGGATATTTAGGATATGTAGTTCGCGACGCCACCTGTGGTATCTGGTTAATTGAACCAGCGCTGCTATAAGGACTTTCACAGGGGATGTTATGGGGCAGCTGGGTGGTAGTCTCCCACAGGTGAGACGGGTCCCTGGAAGTCTATGGTGATGATGATGCAGGGTGTAATAAGAACTCAGTCACACACAAGGTAGCTCCTTTTCATACCTTTTACTGATGATGGTTCAAACAGGTCCCGGGGAGCTGGTCGGGGTGGAGAGTGCACATTCCGGTAACAGCTGAGCAGGTTAGAGGCCTCCTTAACTTCCAATGTACATGTGAGTCCAACTTGCCTGAAGCAAAGTTAACTCTGAAACTCCAGCTTTCTCTATAGCTGTACTGCCCGGCCAACGTTGTGGTGGAGCCTTCTAAGTGATGAAACTAAGTCCTTACTTTTGTCGTGCACTTGACTCAAAGTCCCTGTTCCACCTGACTCCGGTTACGTATTGACACTTAGGGCTGCTCTCTGCGACCTGTAGTCCAGATGCCTCCGGTTTTCTTGTTACTATGCCTGAAACAGTAGCAACACTTCGGACCCCGGTGTCCGGCAATTTAGTGCAAGTAATCCAATACCTGTAGCACTTCTCTGTCTTCTCCACTGTGCCCTTCGCCCTGCTTTCCGCTCTTAACATAAACACTGGTGGCTTTTGTGGAATAATGTCAGCTTCATCCAGAGCTCGCTGCACAGCTCTCAGTTTCCTCCAAAGTCCACACAGGACCGAGACTGAATGGCTGCTCTGTCCTTGAGACAGAAGCTAACAGACTGAACTCCACTGAATAATAAGCTCCACACAGACTGATCGTATCTCAGACAGATAACTATCCAGGGGATGACTCACTCCTGAGCCTCCCGGAGCTAACTGACTGACTCCTCTTGGAAAACTATCTACACTGTACTTAGACAGGAAGCTAGACTGAGCTGCCACGTGTCACTCCCCCTTATAACTCAGATGGGTGTGTCTAAAAAGTGTGAGTGACAGTGAATGCATATCAAGCTTTTGCTGTTACTTTCCTGTGCACTCTCCTGGATTTTCATGTGTGCCTGCGTAGCTGGGCTACACACCTTCATCAGCAGACTGAAGATGTCTGCCTCTGCACAGCTATTTACAGTTTGAGGGCTCATTGTGACACATGCAAGGGAGTGACCCATTGTGACACGAGCAAGTGTTCCATGGCACACATTCTGTCTACTGCAGGCAGCGTTGGACGCTCAAAAGACATGGCTGCCAACAACCACAATTGTGACAATGTTTTGCAAAAAAGATCATTGCAGCTGCCGCATAGTTAAATATGCCATATGCAAATATAGCCCTTAGCTTTGCTGCTTTTGCGTTGGACTACCTCTGTACTGGGTATTACCTACCTGTCTGCCTTCATCAGCAGACTGAAGATGTCTGCCTCTGCACAGCTATTTACAAGTTGAGGGCTCATTGTGACACGTGCAAGTGAGTGATCCAAATGACACGTGCAAGTGTTCCATGGCACACATTCTGTCTACTGCAGGCAGCATTGGACGCTCAAATACATGGCTGCCACCAACCACAATTGTGACAATGGTTTGCAAAAGAGATCATTGCAGCCGCCGTATAATTAAATATGCCTTATGCAAATATGGCCCTTTGCTATCCTGGTTTTGCTTAGGACTACCTCTGTACTGGTTAGTACCTACCTGTATGCCTTCACCAGCAGACTGAAGATGTCTGCCTCTGCACAGCTATTTACAGGTTGAGGGCTCATTGTGACACGTGCAAGTGAGTGTTCCAAATGACACGTGCAAGTGTTCCATGGCACACATTCTGTCTACTACAGGCAGCATTGGACGCTCAAAAAACATGGCTGCCACCAACCACAATTGTGACAATGGTTTGCAAAAGAGATCATTGCAGCCGCAGCATAGTTAAATATGCCATATGCAATATAGCCCTTAGCTATGCTGCATTTGCGTAGGAATACCGCTATACTGGGTAGTACCTACCTGTCTGCCTTCATCAGCAGACTGAAGATGTCTGACTCTGCACAGAAAATTACAGGTTGAGGGCTCATTGTGACACGTGCAAGTGACTGCTCCAAATGACACGTGCAAGTGTTCCATGGCACACTTTCTGTTTACTGCAGTCAGCATTGGACGCTCAAAAAAACATGGCTGCCACCAACCACAATGTGACAATGTTTTGCAAAAGAGATCATTGCAGCCGCCGCATAGTTAAATATGCCATATGCAAACATATCCCTTTGCTATGCTGCTTTTGTGTAGGACTACCTCTGTACTGGGTAGTACCTACCTGTTTGCCTTCATCAGCAGACTGAAGATGTCTGTCTCTGCACAGATATTTACAGGAAGAGGGCTCATTGTGACACGTGCAAGTGAGTGTTCCAAATAACACGTGCAAGTGTTCCATGGCACACAGTCTGTCTACTGCAGGCAGCATTGGACGCTCAAAAAACATGGCTGCCACCAACAACAATTGTGACAATGTTTTGCAAAAGACATCATTGCAGCCGCCGCATAGTTAAATATGCCATATGCAAATATAGCCCTTAGCTTTGCTGCTTTTGTGTTGGACTACCTCTGTACTGGGTATTACCTACCTGTCTGCCTTCATCAGCAGACTGAAGATGTCTGCCTCTGCACAGCTATTTACAGGTTGAGGGCTCATTGTGACACGTGCAAGTGAGTGATCCAAATGACACGTGTAAGTGTTCCATGGCACACATTCTGTCTACTGCAGGCAGCATTGGACGCTCAAATACATGGCTGCCACCAACCACAATTGTGACAATGGTTTGCAAAAGTGATCATTGCAGCCGCCGTATAATTAAATATGCCTTATGCAAATATGGCCCTTTGCTATCCTGCTTTTGCATAGGACTACCTCTGTACTGGTTAGTACCTACCTGTATGCCTTCATCAGCAGACAGAAGATGTCTGCCTCTGCACAGCTATTTACAGTTTGAGGGCCCATTGTGACACATGCAAGTGTTCCATGGCACACATTCTGTCTACTACAGGCAGCATTGGACGCTCAAAAAACATTACTGCCACCAACCACAATTGTGACAATGTTTTGCAAAAGAGATCATTGCAGCCGCCGCATAGTTAAATATGCCATATGCAAATATAGCCCTTAGCTATGCTGCTTTTGCGTAGGAATACCGCTATACTGGTTAGTACCTACCTGTCTGCCTTCATCAGCAGACTGAAGATGTCTGACTCTGCACAGAAATTTACAGGTTGAGGGCTCATTGTGACATGTGCAAGGGAGTGGCCCATTGTGACACGTGCAAGTGACTGCTCCAAATGACACGTGCAAGTGTTCCATGGCACACATTCTGTATACTGCAGTCAGCATTGGACGCTCAAAAAACATGGCTGCCACCCACCACAATTGTGACAATGTTTTGCAAAAGAGATCATTGCAGCCTCCGCATAGTTAAATATGCCATATGCAAATGTGGAGCCCAGCTGTGACTGGATCCATATCTTCCAGAAGGATGCACTAAAGGAAGATCCCACTAGAGGTCATGACACACACACACATTTCAGCTTACCTAAAAAGACCATTAGAGGGAGCTGTGTGTTAGGCATATAAAAACCTAGTTTAGTTTCAGTTTGCCTCAGAACAGAAGATCACTGAGAGAGAGAGAGATCTCCTCAGAACGAGACAGAGGAGTGAAGTTGAGTTGAGACAGACAGATCTCAGATCTCCTCAAGACACCAGAGGAGAGGAGAGAAGAGCAGAGCTGTTCAGTCAGTTCACCTTGAACTTAAGTGGAGGCTGGTACGAGTGGAAAGAGAATCGCTTTAGCCCAGTCAGAGCTGAATCTGAAGTGTAGCTCACAAGGAAGCGTGCCGACGCTTAGAGAGCGGCGAAGAGGCAGATTACCAACTGCTGTCGTGTGTAATCTTAGTAGGACCCAGGTAGGCCGAAGGCAAGTGGAATTGGAGGGGTTAAAGAGCATTAATAGCTCCCCCTTTGCAAGCAATACCGGTCACAGGGGCCCGAGCCTATAAGGATCTCCACGACCTATTAGGAGAACACCGGAGTTCCTGGCGGACTATAAGTCCCAGGAGTACCACAGAGTTGATAAGTAACAGGATCAGGAGGACGGAGTCCGGCTAGGCCAGCCATCAAGGACCCTGTCCTGCCAGAAAGAAGGTCCAACCACAAAATCAACCAGGTATAGGACAGAGATCAAGTTAGACCTAGCTATAAGCAGGTCAGGACTTTATTGTACAACGACAGAGGACATGAGGCCATACACCTACCAGTGGAGGAATCCTGATGTGCATCCTTCGCCCTATCGGGCTCCGGGGAGTACCTGCCATTGCTACAGTAAAGGTACCAAACTGACTTTTGTGTGTGTCTTCCTTAATGTCCCTGACGGCGGACTCTCTACCTGTCCTGCATCCTCCTATTTCTATCTGCCCTGGAAGGACCCCGTCTTACTTGTAGAAGACCTACCATCTAGCTGCCCAACACCATCCCTTCCAGAGTTTGTGCAGAGCAGCGCTGATTCCCCCTTGACCAGATACTACAAGTGGCGTCACGACAAATTATATGAACATCCCATCATCCCCTGTAAATATCCCACATTACGGTGAGCGCCAAGGGCACGGACCGAGCTGTGCTATCCGTAACACCCCCCATAGACTTCCATAGGCTCGGTGCCGAGTACCCCAAAGCCCTGGTACGTGCACATCACAAATATAGCCCTTAGCTATGCTGCTTTTCCATAGTACTACCTCTGTACTGGGTAATACCTACCTGTCTGCCTTCATCAGCAGACTGAAGATGTCTGCCTCTGCACAGCTATTTACAGGTTGAGGGCTCATTGTGACACGTGCAAGTGAGTTTTCCAAATGACACGTGCAAGTGTTCCATGGCACACATTCTGTCTATGGCAGGAAGCATTGGATGCTCAAAAACATGGCTGCCACCAACGATTGTAACAATGTTTTGCAAAATAGATCATTGCAGCCGCCGCATAGTTAAATATGTCATATGCAAATATAGCCCTTAGCTATGCTGCTTTTGCGTAGGACTACCTCTGTACTGGGTAGTACCTACCTGTCTGCCTTCATCAACAGACTGAAGATTTCTTCCTCTGCACAGCTATTTACAGGTTGAGGGCCCATTGTGACATGTGCAAATGAGTGTTCCAAATGAAACGTGCAAGTGTTCCATGGCACACATTCTGTCTACTGCAGGCAGCATTGGACGCTCAAAAAACATGGCTGCCACCAACAATTGTGACAATGTTTTTGAAAAAGAGATCATTGCAGCCGCCGCATAGTTCAATATGCCATATGCAAATATAGCCCTTTGCTATGCTGCTTTTGCGTAGGACTACCTCTGTACTGGGTATTACCTACCTGTCTGCCTTCATCAGCAGACTGAAGATGTCTGCCTCTGCACAGCTATTTACAGGTTGAGGGCTCATTGTGACACGTGCAAGTGAGTGATCCAAATGACACGTGTAAGTGTTCCATGGCACACATTCTGTCTACTGCAGGCAGCATTGGACGCTCAAATACATGGCTGCCACCAACCACAATTGTGACAATGGTTTGCAAAAGTGATCATTGCAGCCGCCGTATAATTAAATATGCCTTATGCAAATATGGCCCTTTGCTATCCTGCTTTTGCATAGGACTACCTCTGTACTGGTTAGTACCTACCTGTATGCCTTCATCAGCAGACAGAAGATGTCTGCCTCTGCACAGCTATTTACAGTTTGAGGGCCCATTGTGACACATGCAAGTGTTCCATGGCACACATTCTGTCTACTACAGGCAGCATTGGACGCTCAAAAAACATTACTGCCACCAACCACAATTGTGACAATGTTTTGCAAAAGAGATCATTGCAGCCGCCGCATAGTTAAATATGCCATATGCAAATATAGCCCTTAGCTATGCTGCTTTTGCGTAGGAATACCGCTATACTGGTTAGTACCTACCTGTCTGCCTTCATCAGCAGACTGAAGATGTCTGACTCTGCACAGAAATTTACAGGTTGAGGGCTCATTGTGACATGTGCAAGGGAGTGGCCCATTGTGACACGTGCAAGTGACTGCTCCAAATGACACGTGCAAGTGTTCCATGGCACACATTCTGTATACTGCAGTCAGCATTGGACGCTCAAAAAACATGGCTGCCACCCACCACAATTGTGACAATGTTTTGCAAAAGAGATCATTGCAGCCTCCGCATAGTTAAATATGCCATATGCAAATGTGGAGCCAGCTGTGACTGGATCCATATCTTCCAGAAGGATGCACTAAAGGAAGATCCCACTAGAGGTCATGACACACACACACATTTCAGCTTACCTAAAAAGACCATTAGAGGGAGCTGTGTGTTAGGCATATAAAAACCTAGTTTAGTTTCAGTTTGCCTCAGAACAGAAGATCACTGAGAGAGAGAGAGATCTCCTCAGAACGAGACAGAGGAGTGAAGTTGAGTTGAGACAGACAGATCTCAGATCTCCTCAAGACACCAGAGGAGAGGAGAGAAGAGCAGAGCTGTTCAGTCAGTTCACCTTGAACTTAAGTGGAGGCTGGTACGAGTGGAAAGAGAATCGCTTTAGCCCAGTCAGAGCTGAATCTGAAGTGTAGCTCACAAGGAAGCGTGCCGACGCTTAGAGAGCGGCGAAGAGGCAGATTACCAACTGCTGTCGTGTGTAATCTTAGTAGGACCCAGGTAGGCCGAAGGCAAGTGGAATTGGAGGGGTTAAAGAGCATTAATAGCTCCCCTTAGCAAGCAATACCGGTCACAGGGGCCCGAGCCTATAAGGATCTCCACGACCTATTAGGAGAACACCGGAGTTCCTGGCGGACTATAAGTCCCAGGAGTACCACAGAGTTGATAAGTAACAGGATCAGGAGGACGGAGTCCGGCTAGGCCAGCCATCAAGGACCCTGTCCTGCCAGAAAGAAGGTCCAACCACAAAATCAACCAGGTATAGGACAGAGATCAAGTTAGACCTAGCTATAAGCAGGTCAGGACTTTATTGTACAACGACAGAGGACATGAGGCCATACACCTACCAGTGGAGGAATCCTGATGTGCATCCTTCGCCCTATCGGGCTCCGGGGAGTACCTGCCATTGCTACAGTAAAGGTACCAAACTGACTTTTGTGTGTGTCTTCCTTAATGTCCCTGACGGCGGACTCTCTACCTGTCCTGCATCCTCCTATTTCTATCTGCCCTGGAAGGACCCCGTCTTACTTGTAGAAGACCTACCATCTAGCTGCCCAACACCATCCCTTCCAGAGTTTGTGCAGAGCAGCGCTGATTCCCCCTTGACCAGATACTACAAGTGGCGTCACGACAAATTATATGAACATCCCATCATCCCCTGTAAATATCCCACATTACGGTGAGCGCCAAGGGCACGGACCGAGCTGTGCTATCCGTAACACCCCCCATAGACTTCCATAGGCTCGGTGCCGAGTACCCCAAAGCCCTGGTACGTGCACATCACAAATATAGCCCTTAGCTATGCTGCTTTTCCATAGTACTACCTCTGTACTGGGTAATACCTACCTGTCTGCCTTCATCAGCAGACTGAAGATGTCTGCCTCTGCACAGCTATTTACAGGTTGAGGGCTCATTGTGACACGTGCAAGTGAGTTTTCCAAATGACACGTGCAAGTGTTCCATGGCACACATTCTGTCTATGGCAGGAAGCATTGGATGCTCAAAAACATGACTGCCACCAACGATTGTAACAATGTTTTGCAAAATAGATCATTGCAGCCGCCGCATAGTTAAATATGTCATATGCAAATATAGCCCTTAGCTATGCTGCTTTTGCGTAGGACTACCTCTGTACTGGGTAGTACCTACCTGTCTGCCTTCATCAACAGACTGAAGATTTCTTCCTCTGCACAGCTATTTACAGGTTGAGGGCCCATTGTGACATGTGCAAATGAGTGTTCCAATGAACGTGCAAGTGTTCCATGGCACACATTCTGTCTACTGCAGGCAGCATTGGACGCTCAAAAAACATGGCTGCCACCAACAATTGTGACAATGTTTTTGAAAAAGAGATCATTGCAGCCGCCGCATAGTTCAATATGCCATATGCAAATATAGCCCTTTGCTATGCTGCTTTTGCGTAGGACTACCTCTGTACTGGGTAGTGTCTACCTGTCTGCCTTCATCAGCAGACTGAAGATATCTTGCTCTGCACAGCTATTTACAGGTTGAGGGCTCATTGTGACACGTGCAAGTGAGTTTTTCAAATGACACGTGCAAGTGTTCCATGGCACACATTCTGTCTACTGCAGAAAGAATTGGACGCTCAAAAAAACCTGGCTGCCACCAACCACAATTGTGACAATGTTTTGCAAAATAGATCATTGCAGCCTCCGCATAGCTAAATATGCCATTTGCAAATATAGCCCTTAGCTATGCTGCTTTTGCATAGGACTACCTCTGTACTGGTAGTACCTACCTGTCTGCCTTCATCAGTAGACTGAAGGTGTCTGCCTCTGCACAACTATTTACAGGTTGAGGGCTCATTATGACACGTACATGTGAGTGTTCCATGGCACATATTCCGTATACTGCAGACAGCATTGGACGCTCAGAAACATGGCTGCCACCAACCACAATTGTGACAATGTTTTGTAAAATAAATCATTACAGCCGCCGCATAGTTAAATATGACATATGCAAATATAGCCCTTAGGCATGCTACATTTGCGTTGGAATAACACTATACTGGGTAGTAACTACCTGTCTGCCTTCATAGGCAGACTGAAGATGTCTGCCTCTGCACAGCTATTTACAGGTTGAGGGCTCATTGTGACTCGTGCAATGGAGAGGCCCATTGTGACACGTGCAAGTGAGTGTTCCAAATGACACGTGCAAGTGTTCCATGGCACACATTCTGTCTACTGCAGGCAGCATTGGACGCTCAAAAGACATGGCTGCCACCAACCACAATTATTACAATGTTTTGCAAAAGACATCATTGCAGCCGCCGCATAGTTAAATATGCCACATGCAAATATAGCCATTAGCTATGCTGCTTTTGCACAGGACTACCTCTGTACTGGGTAGTACCTACTTGTCTGCCTTCATCAGAAGACTGAAGATGTCTGCCTCTGCACAGCTAATTACAGGATGAGGGCTCATTGTGACACGTGCAAGTGTTCCATGGCACACATTCTGGCTACTGCAGGCAGCATTGGATGCTCAAAAACATGGCTGCCACCAACCACAATTGTGACAATGTTTTGTAAAAGACATCATTGCAGCTGTCGCAAAGTTAAATATGCTATATGCAAATATATCCCTTAGCTATGCTGCTTTTGCACAGGACTACCTCTGTACTGGGTAGTACCTACTTGTCTGCCTTCAACAGCAGACTGACGATGTCTGCCTCTGCACAGCTATTTACAGGTTGAGGGCTCATTGTGACACATGCAAGGGAGAGGCCCATTGTGACACAAGCAATCGAGTGTTCCATATGACATGTGCAAGTGTTCCATGGCACACATTCTGTCTACTGCAGGCAGCATTGGATGCTCAAAAACATGGCTGCCACCAACCACAATTGTGACAATGTTTTGCAAAAGAGATCATTGCAGCCGCCGCATAGTTAAATATGCCATAAGTAGTGTTGAGAGATATTGCTCGATATCTAAAAATATCGTATCGAAATTGTATCGCCGATAGCACTAAATATCGTCGATATCCGATTACGATACCGGATGTCCCATGTAAGTCTATGGGAACAAAATATCGCAACAAAAAAAACCCTTTCTTTCGTTGTAAACACAAAATATACACACATAGAATATATATATATATATATATATATATATATACATGTCATTGTGACATATATATATATATACATATATTTATAGTTTATACACTTCTACATAGTAAAATAGACTCTGATTCAATTGCCGGGTAAAGCCGTGACATACCCCATAGAAGTCGACGGGCTCGGTGCCGAGTAACCCCAAAACCTCTGGCTCTGTGCGACTCAACTTGGGCGTCACGAACAGGATTCTGTAGCTCGCTATAAGCGAGTCCTGTGTGCCTGAATTGAACTGGTTTTGTGCTTGAGAATTGCTAAAATCATCAGAGAATGTATTTGCCATTTTTCCGCCATATCTGCGTCACGATGAGGCACTGGTGAAGAAGAAGGGCGTGCTCTTCATGGGTGTACACTCACTCAGTGACGCGAAAACGATGGCTCTAAATGGTACTGCAATGTAAGATCGTGCCCCACAGCTCTTCAGTTCCGCCTCCTCATCCTCCTCAGTGTGCGGAAACTAACACGAAGGTCCCGCCTCCCTACAAAAGAGGGGCCCTCTCCAGATGCTAATGACACATGTGACTTGGCAGAGATGGCTAATGGACACAAGCAGAAGTGTGAAGGGATGGAGCAGTCAGAGCTCTCCCCCCACGGAAGCGACCCGATCGCCACGGAACCACCGTTGGGCACCCGGCCTGGAAACCCTCCTACGCTGCAAGAAGCGGAGGATACCCTAAGAGGCCTGGCCCGGCACCGGGAGGAGGTCGCCAGGATGGAAGCCAGCTGGCATGCCCTAAAACTAAACTTGGAGCGGCGCCAATCCCTCTTACCTGAAGTGTCTGTACCGGAAGGTGAGGCACCCGTTCTAGTAGAGGAGTCCTTGCAATGTGATCCGGTTGACGTTGTCGCAGTGGAGGCACCCGTTCGTGCAAAAAACGCTGCACCGGCAGCACCCCAGATCCCGCTGTCTGCCCCCGTCGCTGAGACAGAAGAAGCGACACCCGTCCTCATGGAGGAGGCCGCGCAGGCACCAGAGGTCTACCTGCCTGTACCGGAGCCCCGACTGTCATCTGTTCCAGAGCCGGCTGCTTCCTCCGCATGTGAGCGCCGCCAGGACTGGGAGGCGCCAGGAGAGCTACCGCAAACCGGACACTGTAAGCTGCAGTTTGATGGTGGAGACATGGAGCAGCTGGTGGAGGAGAATTTCAACCGGCGTCAGGAGGAAGAGTGGAGACGTTGGGAGCGGGAAACAGAGCGACAAAGGGAGCAGCGAGAATCCCAAAAACTTCGGCAACGTAACCTGGAGAAGGACCGGGCAGATAAGGACCGGATGAGAAAGGATAAAGGAACTCTGTGTGAGCCGCGGCGTAAGGGTGCAGTACGGAGCTTTAAATTGAAAGGTGGTTGGGGCTTCATCAAGGAGCCTGGACTTTATTTAGAAGTTTTTGTGAACCGGCAGGACGTGGAGGCTCACCTCCGCACCCGGGAGGACCTGTTGCCAGGAGACTTGGTGACTTACACCCGACACTGGGGTTACAATGGATGGTACGCCCTAAATGTTACCAGGTGCGACCCCTACTCCCCAGAGTGTCAGGAACCTGTGAGACCCTCGGAGCCTTCAGCCTCCCACATCCAGGCCTCTGCAAAAGTGCCCACCCCACGCCGTAAATCTCCCAAGCCTCCCTCAGTGGTCTCCTCAGCAGCCCCAGCTATGGACATGATAAGTATAGCTGGCCCGTACCCGGCGCCTGTTAGGCCCCCTGGGGTTCGTTCAGTCCGGGACATAGGGTTCCAGACCCGGAGGGAGATGAAAGAGGTGGCCACACAGACCCAGATAGCGGGTCACGACTTGACTGTACAGGCCACACGACGTCATCAGGTCCTGGTGGTCCTTGGTGCCTCGGATGTATGGCAAGCATCAGAAGAGTACCAGGTGGTACCTGGAACACCCCTGCCAAAGAATTATAAATAACCCGGACAGGGTCCCTGTATGTAAATAGTTAAATTGTTTATGTACCCGGACGGGTGAATGTTCATAAAAAAGTTTTTTAATTTAATAAAAAAAAAAAAAACAACACAGTTTTCATTACTTTTATTACAGTCTCATCCTGCGACGCCATCGATCTCCTGTAAAAAAATGAAAAAAAAAAAAAAGTATACCACCTGACCGACGCAGTCCATAGTAACGAGTGTCCCACGATGATCCAGCTCTGCTACATCAGAATGACAGGCAGAGCCTGTCATCCCGGCGCAGCACAGCTGATTACCTGCTTCCCCGGCGGTGACGTCATCGGACTGCTTTACGGCCGGGATTACCCTGCAGTCACTGCAGTTATCGCGAAAAACTGCATGTGACCGCCAGGGAGAAGATAATGGCAGCCATCAAGCAGTCCAGGACGTGACCGCCAGAGATCTTCTGCCATGTAAGTGCCGTTGACTCCTGACACACCAGACCGACGGACACTCACAGTGACAGTGACAAATCCGATTCCGGTATTCGATAAGACGAAAATATCGAAACAAATTATCGAAAGGCCGATAGAGCTAATATCGGCCGATACCCGATACTTGCAGTATCGTATCGCTCAACACTAGCCATAAGCAAATATATCCCTTAGCTATGCTGCTTTTGCGCAGTACTACCTCTGTATTGGGTAGTACCTACCTGCCTGCATTCATCAGGAGACTGAAGATGTCAGCCTCTGCACAGCTATTTACAGGTTGAGGGCTCATTGTGACACGAGCAAGTGAGTGTTCCAAATGACACGTGCAAGTGTTCCATGGCACACATTCTGTCTACTGCAGGCAACATTGGACGCTCAAAAGACATGGCTGCCAACAACCACAATTATTACAATGTTTTGCAAAAGAGATCATTTCAGCAGCCGCATAATTTCAATATGCCATATGCAAATATAGCCTTAGCTATGCTGCTTTTGCATAGGACTATCACTGTATTGGGTAGTACCTACCTGTCTGCCTTCATCAGCAGACTGAAGATGTCAGCCTCTGCACAGCTATTTACAGGTTGAGGGCTCATTGTGACACGTGCAAGGGAGTGGCCCATTGTGACACATGCAAGTGAGTGTTCCAAATGACACATGCAAGTGTTCCATGGCACACGTTATGTCTACTGCAGGCAGCATTGGACGCTAAAAAACATGGCTGCCACCAACCACAATTGTGACAATGTTTTGCAAAAGAGGTCATTGCAGCTGCCGCATAGTTAAATATGCCATTTGCAAATATTGCCCTTAGCTATGCTGCATTTGCGTAGGACTACCTCTATACTGGGTATTACCTACCTGTCTGCCTTCACAGCAGACTGAAGATGTCTGCCTCTGCACAGCTATTTAATGGCTGAGGGCTCATTGTGACACGTGCAAGTGAGTGTTCCATATGACATGTGCAAGTGTTCCATGGCACACATTCTGTCTACTGCAGGGAACATTGGATGCTCAAAAAACATGTCTGCCACAACCACAGTTGTGACAATGTTTTGCAAAAGAGATCATTGCTGCCGCCGCATAATTAAATATGCCATATGCAAATATAGCCCTTAGCTATGCTGCTTTTACGCAGGACTACATCTGTACTAGGTAGTACCTACTTGTCTGCCTTCATCAGCAGACTGAAGATGTCTGCTTCTGCACAGCTATTTACAGGTTGAGGGCTTATTGTGACTCGTGCAAGTGTTCCATGGCACACATTCTGTCTACTGCAGGCAGCATTGGACGCTCAAAAAACATGGCAGCCACCAACCACAATTGTGACAATGTTTTGCAAAAGAGATGATTGCAGACGCCGCATAGTTAAATATGCTATATGCAAATATAGCCCTTAGCTATGCTGCTTTTGCATAGGACTACCTCTGTACTGGGTAGTACCTACCTGTCTGCCTTCATCAGAAGACTGAAGCCGTCTGCCTCAGCATGGCTACTTACAGGTTGAGGGCTCATTGTGACACGTTCAAGGGAGTGGCCAATTGTGATACGTGCAAGTGTTCCATGGCACACATTCTGTCTACTGCAAGGAGCATTGGACTCTCAAAAAACATGGTGACACCAACACAAATTGTGAAAATGTTTTGCAAAGAGTTCATTGTGGCCGCTTCATAGTTAAATATGCCATATGCAAAATATAGTCCTTAGCTATGCTGCTTTTGCGTAGGACTACCTCTATACTGGGTAGTACCTACCTGTCAGCCTTCATCAGCAGACTGAAGATGTCTGCCTCTGCACAGCTATTTACAGGTTGAGGGCTCATTGTGACATGTGCAAGGGAGTGTTCCAAATGACACGTGCAAGTGTTCCATGGCACACATTCTGTATACTGCAGGCAGCATTGGACTCTCAAAAAACATGGCTGACACCAACCACAATTGTGACAATGTTTTGCAAAAGAGATCATTGCAGCCGCCGCATAGTTAAATATGCCATAAGCAAATATAGCCCTTAGCTATGCTGCTTTTGCGCAGGACTACTCTATACTGGGTATTACCTACCTGTCTGCCTTCATCAGCACACAGAAGATGTCTGCCTCTGCACGGCTATTTACAGGTTGATGGCTCATTGTGACACGTGCAAGGGAGTGGCCCATTGTGACACGTGACAGTCAGTGTTCCAAATGACACGTGCAAATGTTCCATGACACACATTCTGTCAACTGCAGGCAGCATTGGACTCTCAAAAAAACATGTCTGCCACCAAACACAAGTGTGACAATGTTTTGCAAAAGAGATCATTGCAGCCGCCGTATAGTTAAATATGCATATCGCAAATATAGCTTTTGCTATGCTGCTTTTGGCTAGGATACCCTTGTACTGGGTTAGTACCTACCTGTCTGCCTTTCATCAGATGAAGATGTCTGCCTCTGCACAGCTATTTCAGTTTTAGGGGCTCATTGTGGCATCACGTGCAAGTGAGTGTTCCAAATGACACGTGCCAGTGTTCCATGGCACACATTCTGTCTACTGCAGGTCAGCATTGGACTCTCAAAAAACATGGCTGCCACCAACCACAATTGTGACAATGTTTTGCAAAAGAGATCATTGCAGCCGCCGCATAGTTAAATATGCCATATGCAAATATAGCCCTTAGGTATGCTGCATTTGCGTTGGAATACCCTAGTACTGGTAGTAACTACCTGTCTGCCTTCATCAGCAGACTAAAGATGTCTGCCTTGCACAGCTATTTACAGGTTGAGGGCTCATTGTGACCTCAGGTGCCAAGGTGCAAGTGTGTTCAAATGACACGTGCAAGTGTTCCATAGCACACATTCTGTCTACTGCAGGAGCATTGGACGCTCAAAAAAACATGTCGCCACCAACCACAATTGTGACAATGTTTTGCAAAGAGATCATTGCAGCAGCCGCATATTCAATATGCCATATGCAAATATAGCCCTTAGCTATGCTGCTTTTGCATAGGACTATCACTGTACTGGGTAGTACCTACCTGTCTGCCTTCATCAGCAGACTGAAGATGTCAGCCTCTGCACAGCTATTTACAGGTTGAGGGCTCATTGTGACACGTGCAAGTGAGTTGTCGAAATAGCAAGTGAGTGTTCCATGACACATCATCTGTCTATTGCAGAGCAGCATTGGACGCTAAAAAACATGGCTGCCACCAACCACAATTGTGACAATGTTTTGCAAAAGAGGGTCATTGCAGCGCCGCATAGTTAAATATGCCATTGCAAATATTGCCCTTAGCTATGCTGCATTTTGCGTAGGACTACCTTCTTACTGGGTATTACCTACCTGTCTGCCTTCATCAGCAGACTGAAGATGTCTGCCTCTGCACAGCTATTTAAGCTGAGGGCTCATTTGACACGTGCAAGGAGTGATTCCATATGAGACATGTGCAAGTGTTCCATGGCACACATTCTGTCTACTGCAGGGAACATTGGTCTCAAAAAACATGGTCTGCCACCAACCACATTGTGACAATGTTTTGCAAAAGAGATCATTGCTGCCGCCGCATAATTAAATATGCCATATGCAAATATAGCCCTTAGCTATGCTGCTTTTAGCAGGACTACTCTGTACTAGGTAGTACCTACTTGTTGCCTTCATCAGCAGACTGAAGATGTCTGCTCTGCACAGCTATTTACAGGTTGAGGGCTATTGTGACTCGTTGCAAGTGTTCCATGGGCACACATTCTGTCTACTGCAGGCAGCATTGGACGCTCAAAAAACATGCAGCCACCAACCACAATTGTGACAATGTTTTGCAAAAGAGATGATTGCAGACGCCGCATAGTTAAATATGCTATATGCAAATATAGCCCTTAGCTATGCTGATTTTGCATAGGACTACCTTCTGTACTGGGTAGTACCTACCTGTCTGCCTTCATCAGAGACTGAAGCCGTCTGCCTCACAGCTACTTACAGGTTGAGGGCTCATTGTGACACGTTCAAGGATGTTGCCAATTGTGATACGTGCAAGTGTTCCATGGCACACATTCTGTCTACTGCAAGGAGCATTGGACTCTCAAAAAACATGGCTGACACCAACCACAATTGTGAAATGTTTTGCAAAGAGTTCATTGTGGCCGCTTCATAGTTAAATATGCCATATCAAATATAGTCCTTAGCTATGCTGCTTTTGCGTAAGGACTACCTCTATACTGGGTAGTACCTACCTGTCAGCCTTCATCAGCAGACTGGAAGATGTCTGCCTCTGCACAGCTATTTAAGGATGAGGTCTTGTGACTGTGCAAGAGGAAATTTTCCAAATGACGTGCCAAGTGTGTCCATGGCCACATGTGTAACTGCAGCGCAATTGGACTCTCAAAAAACATGTGAACCAACCACATGTGACAATGTTTTGCAAAAGAGATCATTGCAGCCGCCGCATAGTTAAATATGCCATAAGCAAATATAGCCCTTAGCTATGCTGCTTTTGCGCAGGACTACCTCTATACTGGGTATTACCTACCTGTCTGCCTTCATCAGCACACAGAAGATGTCTGCCTCTGCACGGCTATTTACAGGTTGATGGGTCATTGTGACACGTGCAAGGGAGTGGCCCATTGTGACACGTGACAGTCAGTGTTCCAAATGACACGTGCAAATGTTCCATGACACACATTCTGTCAACTGCAGGCAGCATTGGACTCTCAAAAAACATGTCTGCCACCAAACACAAGTGTGACAATGTTTTGCAAAAGAGATCATTGCAGCCGCCGTATAGTTAAATATGCTATATGCAAATATAGTCCTTAGCTATGCTGCTTTTGCGCAGGACTACCTCTGTACTGGTTAGTACCTACCTGTCTGCCTTCATCAGAAGACTGAAGATGTCTGCCTCTGCACAGATATTTACAGGTTGAGGGCTCATTGTGACACGTGCAAGTGAGTGTTCCAAATGACACGTGCAAGTGTTCCATGGCACACATTCTGTCTACTGCAGGCAACATTGGATGCTCAAAAACATGGCTGCCACCAACCACAATTGTGAAAATGTTTTGCAAAAGAGATCATTGCAGCCGTCGCATAGTTAAATATGCCATAAGCAAATATATCCCTTAGCTATGCTGCTTTTGCGCAGGACTACCTCTGTACTGGTTAGTACCTACCTGTCTGCCTTCATCAGCACACAGAAGATGTCTGCCTCTGCACAGCTATTTACAGGTTGAGGGCTCATTGTGACACGTGCAAAGGAGTGGCCCATTGTGACACGTGCAAGTCAGTGTTCTAAATGACACGTGCAAGTGTTCCATAGCACACATTCTGTCTACTGCAGGCAGCATTGGACGCTTAAAAAACAAGGCAGCCACCAACCACAAATATGACAATGTTTTGCAAAAGATATCATTGCAACCGCCGCATAGTTACATATGCCATATGCAAATATAGCCCTTAGCTATGCTGCCTTTGCATAGGACTACCTCTGTACTGGGTAGTACCTACCTGTCTGCCTTCATCAGCAGACTGAAGATGTCTGCCTCTGCACAACTATTTACAGGTTAAGGGCTCATTGTGACACGTGCAAGTGAGTGATCCAAATGACACGTGCAAGTGTTCCATGGCACACATTCTGTCTACTGCAGGCAGCATTGGACGCTCAAAAAACATGGCTGCCACCAACCACAATTGTGACAATGTTTTGCAAAAGAGATCATTGCAGCCGCCGCATAGTTTAATATGCCATATGCAAATATAGCACTTAGCTATGCTGCTTTTTCGTAGGACTACTTCTGTACTGGGTAGTACCTACCTGTCTGCCTTCATCAGCAGACTGAAGATGTCTGCCTCTGCACAGCTATTTACAGGTTAAGGGCTCATTATGACACGTGCAAGGGAGTGGCCCATTGTGACACGAGCAAGTGAGTGTTCCATATGACATGTGCAAGTGTTCCATGGCACACATTCTGTCTACTGCAGGCAGCATTGGACGCTCAAAAAACATGGCTGCCAACAACCACAATTGTGACAATGTTTTGCAAAAGAGATCATTGCAGCCGCCGCATAGTTACATATGCCATATGCAAATATAGCACTTAGCTATGCTGCCTTTGCATAGGACTACCTCTGTACTGGGTAGTACCTACCTGTATGCCTTCATCAGCAGTCTGAAGTTGTCTGCCTCTGCACAGCTATTTACAGGTTGAGGGCTCATTGTGACACATGCAAAGGAGTGGACCATTGTAACAAGTGCAAGTGAGTGTTCGAAATGACACGTGCAAGTGTTCCATAGCACACATTCTGTCTACTGCAGGCAGCATTGGACGCTCAAAAAACATGACTGCCACCAACCACAATTGTGACAATGTTTTGCAAAAGAGATCATTGCAGCCACCGCATAGTTAAATATGCCATATGCAAATATAGCCCTTAGCTATGCTGATTTTTCGTAGGACTACTTCTGTACTGGGTAGTACCTACCTGTCTGCCTTCATCAGCAGACTGAAGATGTCTGCTTCTGCACAGCTATTAACAGGTTGAGGGCTCATTGTGACACGTGCAAGTGATTGTTCCAAATGACACTGCTAGTGTTCCATGGCACACATTCTGTCTACTGCAGGCAGCATTGGACGCTCAAAAAACATGGCTGCCACCAACCACAATTGTGACAATGTTTTGTAAAAGAGATCATTGCAGCCGCCGCATAGTTAAATATGCCATATACAAATATAGCCCTTTGCTATGCTGCTTTTGCGTAAGACTACCTCTGTACTGGGTAGTGTCTACCTGTCTGCCTTCATCAGCAGACGGAAGATGTCTGCCTCTGCATATAGGAAAGATGTGTATCTTCGTACCGTGTTAGCCAGTAGATAGAAAAATATTTAGACTTGAGAGTCCTCAGTGGTTGATACCTTTTAATGGCTAACTGAAAAGATGGTAACAAATTGCAAGCTTTCGAGACTACTCCGGTCTCTTCATCAGGCAAAGACTAAAACAAAAACTGAAGAATCACATATATATATATATATACACAAGAGGACACAGGAATAGTGCAATAGGTAAGACAAGTGACGTGAAGCAGAACTGTCATTATGGCAGAGGAATGAACATAAATATTGGAACAGATCATAGATAAGGAGAGAGTTTTATTACCCTCTGATTGGGGTCTGGTGTTGTGTTTTGATGCCCCTAGAAGGTCAGAGACGCAGATTCCTTAATTGATATAGAATGACATGAATCCATGTGACACGTTCATTCCAGCACTAAGAGTGTCAAAGGTCATCATAAGTTTGTATTCCCAAACCTTTCTATCTTTCTCAGATTTGAAGTTAGATTTTAATACCAGTAATTCCATATCCATTATGCTATGACCGGGCATACAAAAGTGTTTTGCCACAGGTAAATCCATTCTTTTTTCTCTTATCGTGTGGCGATGAGAATTCATCCTTGTTCTCAATTTTTGCCCGGTCTCCCCCACATACAGACCCCCAGTTGGACATTTAGTACATATAATTAGGTACACCACATTAGATGTGATGCAGCTGAAAGTACCTGGGATCTTGTAGTCCTGATGGGAGTTGGGTATCTTTATCTTGTCCGTGGTCATTATAGATGCACATGTTTTACACTTCTTCTGTTTGAAAGGGAAAAGGTTCCTGCAGCTGTTGGGGAGGACAGGGAGCTTCTGACAATGATGCTTCTTAGATTTGGGGGCTGCCTAAAACATAGTAGTGGGGGGTCTGGAAATATGGATTGTAATCGGGCATCTTTTTGTAGTAAAGGTTGTAGTTTCCGTGCAGCTCCCCTTAGCATCTCCAGATTTGGATTGTAGGTGACCACTAGAGGCACCCGGTTATTTTCTTCTTTAGTTTTGTAATGTAGCAGGTGATTCCTCGATATTCTGGTGGCTCTTGTAATTTGGTTTTCAATTGTTCTTGGATGGTAGCCCTGGTTCAAAAAAGTCTTTCTGAGGCGACCAAGGTGTTCATCTCTATCCATGGGGTTGGAACATATACGGTTGTATCTGATGGCTTGGCTGTAGACTATAGAGTTTTTTATGTGTTTTGGATGGAAACTGTCCCATTTAAGGTATGTTGGACGGTCGATTGGCTTCTGATACAGGGATGTCTCTATTTCATTGTTCTTTAGCTTAATGGTGGTGTCTAAAAAGTTAATTTCAGTGCTGGAGTAGTTGAGTGTTAAGTTGATGGTTGGATGAAATTGGTTGAACTGTTCATGGAACGTCTTTAGCTGTTGTTCAGACTCCGTCCAGATGATTAAAATGTCATCAATGTAGCGGTAGTAGGCCCGAGGCCTGATGGGACATGAGGACAAAAAGTCGCTTTCAAGCTTGGCCATGAAAAGATTTGCATACTGTGGAGCCATTTTACTTCCCATAGCTGTGCCAGTCTCCTGAAGATAGATCTTGTTGTCAAATTCAAAGTAATTGTGGGTGAGGATAAATTTTGTGAGTTTCACCACAGAATCAGCATCATTCCCGGTGTTTCCCATGAAGACTTTGCAGGCATTTAATCCATCCTGGTGTGGGATATTAGAGTACAAAGATTCCACGTCCATGGTGGCCAGGATGGTTCCTTCTGGTAGGGGACCTATTGCTGCTAGTTTATTCAGTAGGTCAGTTGTGTCCTGAATGTAGCTGGGTGTATCCTTTACCAGGGGTTTAAGAATGCCCTCTACCCATCCAGATACCTGCTCAGTAAGGGTGTCCACACATGAAATAATCGGCCTCCCTGGATTCCCAGCTTTGTGGATTTTGGGAAGCATGTAAAATGTCCCTGTTCTTGGACTTTCTGGTATCAGGTCATCAGTTCTTATGGATTTGTCAGACAGACAAGATACCAACTTGCTTAGTTCCTTGTAATAGTCCTGTGTAGGGTCCGACTCCAGTTTTCTGTAGTAGCGTGTGTCCGTAAGTTGTCTGTTTGCTTCCTTAATATAGTCTGATGTGTTCATCATGACTATTGCACCTCCCTTGTCAGCAGGTTTAATGATGATTTCTTTGTTGGTTTTCAGAGACTGTATGGCCTTTCTCTCCTGGGCACTGATGTTGGATGCTTGTCTCTTGTTGGTGGCTATGATGGTGGATTTTATCAAATGTCTGAATGAGTCTATATATTTATCCAAATGGGGGTTACGTCCAGGTGGAGGTGTCCAGTCTGACCTCTTCTTGGTTGTTGGGATCCCTTTTCCTTCAGTCCGAGTGTTTTCTGGATCTTCTGTATCATTGAAGTATTCCCTCAGGCGCAGTCTCCTGAAAAAATGTTCCATATCACTGCAGAGTTCGGTTTTATCCAGGGCCTTAGTAGGACAAAATGAGAGTCCTCTAGAAAGCACGGCAAGCTCCACTTTGTTGGGTTTGTAATCTGAGAGATTGATGACACAGTTAGATGCTTTTGTGTCTGGAATGGAGTGGTTGTCAGAGTTGTCAGGTTTTGTTTTGTATCTGTTTGTATAGAGTCCGTAATGGAGGCGCAATCTGTGTAGTTTCTTTTCCTTGTTATGAATCAGAAAGGTCCGTAGTTTGTTATAGTATTGTTGTAATTTTTGCTCTGTGCTTTCTGTAAGTGTTTTCCTCAGAGTTTCAAATTGCCCTTGGACTTCTGCATAGATATTTACAGGTTGAGGGCTCATTGTGACACATGCAAGGGAGTGGCCCATTGTGACACGTGCAAGTGAGTGTTCCAAATGACACATGCAAGAGTTCCATGGCACACATTCTGTCTACAGCAGGCAGCATTGCACGCTCAAAAAACATGGCTGCCACCAACCACAATTGTGACAATGTTTTGCAAAAAATTATCATTGCAGCCGCCGCATAGTTAAACATGCCATATGCAAATATAGCCCTTAGCTATGCTGCTTTTGCGTAGGACTACCTCTGTACTGGGTAGTACCTACATGTCTGCCTTCATCAGCAGACTGAAGGTGTCTGCCTCTGCCCAGCTATTTACAGGTTGAGGGCTCATTGTGACACATGCAACGGAGTGGCCCATTGTGACACGTGCAAGTGAGTGTTCCAAATGACACATGCAAGTGTTCCATGGCACACATTCTGTCTACAGCAGGCAGCATTGCACGCTCAAAAAACATGGCTGCCACCAACCACAATTGTGACAATGTTTTGCAAAAAATTATCATTGCAGCCGCCGCATAGTTAAACATGCCATATGCAAATATAGCCCTTAGCTATGCTGCTTTTGCGTAGGACTACCTCTGTACTGGGTAGTACCTACATGTCTGCCTTCATCAGCAGACTGAAGGTGTCTGCCTCTGCCCAGCTATTTACAGGTTGAGGGCTCATTGTGACACATGCAAGGGAGTGGCCCATTGTGACACGTGCAAGTGAGTGTTCCAAATGACACATGCAAGAGTCCCATGGCACACATTCTGTCTACTGCAGGCAGCATTGGACGCTCAAAAAACATGGCTGCCACCAACCACCATTTTGACAATGTTTTGCAAAAGAGATCATTGCAGCCGCCGCATAGTAAAATATGCCATATGCAAATATAGCCCTTAGCTATGCTGGTTTTGCGTAGGACTACCTCTGTACTGGGTAGTACCAACCTGTCTGCCTTCATCAGCAGACGGAAGATGTCTGCCTCTGCACAGCTAATTACAGAATAAGGACTCATTGTGACACGTGCAAGGGAGTGGCCCATTGTGACACGTGAAAGTGAGTGTTCCAAATGACACGTTCAAGTGTTGCATGGCACACATTCTGTCTAATGCAGGCAGCATTGGACGCTCAAATACATGGCTGCCACCAACCACAATTGGGACAATGTTTTGCAAAAGAGATCATTGCAGCCGCCGCATAGTTTAATATGCCATATGCAAATATAGCCCTTAGCTATGCTGCTTTTGCGTAGGAATACCTCTGTACTGGGTAGTACCTACCTGTTTGCCTTCATCAGCAGACTGAAGATGTCTGCCTCTGCACAGATATTTACAGGAAGAGGGCTCATTGTGACACATGCAAGGAAGTGGCCCATTGTGACACGTGCAAGTGAGTGTTCCAAATGACACATGCAAGTATTCCATGGCACACATTCTGTCTACTGCAGGCAGCATTGCTCGCTCAAAAAACATGGCTGCCACCAAACACAATTGTGACAATGTTTTGCAAAAAAATATCATTGCAGCCGCCGCATAGTTAAACATGCCATATGCAAATATAGCCCTTAGCTATGCTGCTTTTGCGTAGGACTACCTCTGTACTGGGTAGTACCTACCTGTCTGCCTTCATCAGCAGACTGAAGATGTCTGCCTCTGCACAGCTATTTAGAGGTTGAGGGCTGATTGTGACACGTGCAAGTGAGTGTTCACAATGACACGTGCAAGTGTTCCATAGCCACACATTCTGTCTACTGCAGTTAACATTGGACGCTCAAAAAACATGGCTGCCACCAACCAGAATTGTGACAATGTTTTGAAAAAGAGATAATTGCAGCCGCAACATAGTTAACCCTTCACCCCCAAGGGTTGTTTGCACGTTAATGACCGGGCCAATTTTTACAATTCTGACCACTGTCTCCTTATTAGGTTATAACTCTGGAACGCTTCAACGGATCTGCACGATTCTGAGATTGTTTTCTCGTGACATATTGTACTTCACGTTATTGGTAAAATTTCTTCGATATAACTTGCGTTTATTTTTGAAAAAAAATGCAAATATGGCGAAAATTTAGAAAATTTTGCAATTTTCAAACTTTTAATTTTTATTCCCTTAAAACAGAGAAATATGTCACACAAAATAGTTAAGAAATAACATTTCCCACATGTCAACTTTACATCAGCACAATTTTGGAATCAAATTTTTTTTTTTCTTAGGAAATTATAAGGGTTAAAAGTTGACAAGCGATTTCTCATTTTTACAACAAAATTTACAAAGCCATTTTTTTTAGTTACCACCTCATATTTGAAGTCACTTTGAGGGGTCTGTATAGCAGAAAATACCCAAAAGTGACACTATTCTAAAAACTGCACCCCTCAAGGTACTCAAAACCACATTCAAGAAGTTTATTAACCCTTCAGGTGCTTCACAGGAGCTGAAGCAACGTGGAAGTAAAAAATGAATATTTAACTTTTTAGCCACAAAAATGATCTTTTACAAACTTTTTTTTATTTTCACAAGGGTAAAAGGAGAAAATGGACAGATAAAGTTGTTGTGCAATTTCTCCTGAGTACGCCAATACCCCGTAAGTGGGGGAAAAACCACTGTCTGTGCGCACAGCAGAGCTCATAAGAGAAGTAGCGCCGTTTGACTTTTTCAAACTAAAATTGGCTGGAATTGAGATTGGATGCCATGTCGCATTTGGAGAGCCCCTGATGCACCTAGACAGTGGAAACCCCCCACAAATGACACCATTTTGGAAACTAGACCCCCTAAGGAACTTATCTAGATCTGTTGTGAGCACTTTGAACCCCCAAGTGTTTCACAAAAGTCTATAATGCCTGGGTGTGAAAAAAAAAAAGAAACAATTTTCCACAAAAATGATTTGTTAGTCCCAAATTTTTGATTTTTCCCAAGAAAATTGGACCCCAAAAGTTGTTGTCCAATTTGTCCTGATACCCAATATGTGGGGTGGGGGGAAACTGTTTGGCCGCACGGCAGGGCTTGGAAAGGAAGTAGTAACGTTTTGGAATGCAGACGTTGATGGGGTCATGTTCCGTTTGTAGTGCCCCAGATGAATCTAAACAGTAGAAACCCCCCCACAAGTGACCACATTTTAGAAACTAGACCCCCTAATGAACTTATCTAGAGCTTTGGTGAGCACTTTGAACCCCCAAATGCTTCACACAAGTTTATAATGCCCGGACATGAAAATAAAAAATCCTATTTTTTTTCCCTCAAAAATTATTTTTAGTCACTAATTTTTTATTTTCCCAAGGGTAAAAGGAGAAATTGGACAACAAAAGTTGTTGTCCAATTTGTCCTGAGTACGCTGATACCTGATATGTGGTGGGAAACCACTGTTTGGGCGCATGGCAGAGCTCGGAATGGAAGGAGCACCATTTGACTTTTTCCAACCAAAATTGGCTGGAATTGAGACTGGACGCCATGTTGCATTTGGAGAGCCCCTGATGTGCCTAAACAGTGGAAACCCCCCACAAGTGACCCCATTTGGGAAACTAGACCCCCTAAGGAACTTATCCAGATCTTTGGTGAGCAATTTGAATCCCCAAGTGCTTTACACAAGTTTATAACGTAGAGCCGTAAAATTAAAAAATCATATTTTTTCCACAAAAATGATCTTTTCACCCCAATTTTTATTTTCCCAAGGGTAACAAGACTCCAAAAGTTATTGTGCAATTTGTCCTGAGTACGCTGATTCCCCATATGTGGGGGTAAACCACTGTATGTGTGCATGGCAGAGTTTGGAAGGGAAGGAGTGCCGTTTGACTTTTTCAACGCAGAATTGGCTGAATGCCATGTCGTGTTTGGAGAGCTCCTGATCTGCCTAAACAGTGGAAACCCCCCACAATTGACACCATTCTGGAAACTACACCCCTCAAGGAACTTATCTAGATGTGTGGTGAGCACTTTGAACCCCCAAGTGCTTCACAGAAGTTTATAACGTACAGCCGTAAAATACCATATTTTTTTTTTTTTTTTACAAAAATGATTTTTTCGTCCCCAATATTTTATTTTCACAAGTGTAACAGGAGAAATTGGACCCCAAAAGTTGTTGTCCAAGTTGTCCTGAGTACGCTGATACCCAATATGTGGGAGAAAACTACTGTATGGGTACACGTTGGGGCTCGGAAGGGAAGTAGTGACGTTTTGGATTGCAGACTTTGATGGAATGCTCTGGGGGCGTCATGTCGCATTTGGAGAGCCCCTGATGCACCTAAACAGTGGAAACCCCCCACAAGTGACCCCATTTTGGAAAATAGACCCCACAAGGAACTTATCTAGATGTGTGGTGAGCACTTTGAACCCCGAAGTGCTTCACAGAAGTTTATAATGTATAGCCGTAAAAATAAAAAATAATTTTTTTTTTACAAAAATTATTTTTTTCGCCCCCAATATTTTATTTTCACAAGGGTAACAGGAGAAATTAGATCCCAAAATTGTTGTCCAATTTGTCCTGAGTACACGGATACCCAATATGTGAGAGAAAACTACTGTATGGGTACACGTTGGGGCTCAGAAGGGAAGTAGTGACGTTTTGGATTGTAGACTTTGATGGAATGGTCTGGGGGCGTCATGTCGCATTTGGAGAGTCCCTGATGCGCCTAAACAGTGGAAACCCCCCACAAGTAACCCCATTTTGGAAAATAGACCCCATAAGGAACTTATCTAGATGTGTGGTGAGCGCTATGAAGCCCCAAGTGCTTCACAGAAGTTTATAACGTACAGCCGTAAAAAAACAAAAAAAATCATTTTTTTTTTTTTTAAAATGATATTTTTGCCCCCAGTTTTTTATTTTCCCAAGGGTAACAGAAGAAATAGGACAAATTGCACAATAACTCTTAAGGTCCAGAGTACGCTGATACCCCATGTGGGAGTAAACTACTGTTTGGGCGCATGGCAGAGGTCAGAAGGGAAGGAGCACCGTTTGACTTTTTCAACGCAGAATTGGCTGGAATTGAGATCAGACGTCATGTCACATTTGGAGAGCCCCTGATGTGCCTAAACAGCGGAAACCCCCCAATTCTAACGCCAACCCTAACCCCAACACACCCCTAACCCTAGTCCCAACCCTAACCACAAAGCTAACCCTAACACACCCCTATCCCTAATCCCAACCATAACCCTAATACTAATTTTAGCGCCAACCCTAACCCTAACTTTAGCCGCAACCCTAACCTTAACCATAACCCTAATGGGAAAATGGAAATAAATACATTTTTTTAATTTTATTATTTTTCCCTAACTAAGGTGGTGATAAAGGGGGGTTTGATTTACTATTTATAGCGGGTTTTTATGATTGGCAGCTGTCACGCTAAAATACGCTTTTTATTGCAAAAAATAGTTTTTTGCATCGCCACATTTTGAGAGCTATAATTTTTGCATATTTTGGCCCACAGAGTCATGTGAGGTCTTTTGTTTTTTGCGGTACGAGTTGACGTTTTTATTGGTACCATTTTTCAGCACTTGACATTTTTTGATCGCTTTTTATTTCGATTTTTGGGAGGTTAGAATGAACAAAAATCAGCAATTCATGAATTTCTTTTGGGGGAGGCGTTTATACCGTTCCGCGTGTGGTAAAATTGATAAAGCAGTTTTATTCTTCGGGTCAGTACGATTACAGCGATACCTCATTTATATCATTTTTTTTATGTTTTAGCGCTTTTATAGAATAAAAACAATTTTATATAAAAAATAATTATTTTTGCATCGCTTTATTCTGCGAACTATAACTTTTTTATTTTTTCGCTGATGATGCTGTATGATGGCTCGTTTTTTGCGGGACAAGATGTCGTTTTCAGCGGTACCATGTTTATTTATATCGGTCTTTTTGATCGCGTGTTATTCCACTTTTTGTTCAGCGGTATGATGATAAAGCACTGATTTTTTGCTTTTTTTTTTTTTTTAAGGGGTTCACAAAAGGGGTTAACTAGTGGGACAGTTTTATAGGGGGGGTCATTACGGATGCGGCGATACCAAATATGTGTACTTTTATTGTTTTATTTTTTTTATTTACAGGAAGAAATGAATTTATTGGGGAATATTTTTTTTTTTATTTATTTTGGAATTTTTTTTTTTACACGTTTATTTTTATTTTTTTTACTTTTTTACATTGTCCCAGGGTGGGACATCACTGTAAAATGTCAGTTCGCTGGTCTCACAGTGTGCACAGCACTCTTTGAGACCAGCGATCTCGGCAGGCACTGAGGAAGCCGTCTCCCTTCAGGACCCCGGCACCATCTTGGATCCGGGTCCTGGGAGGGAGGAAGCCCTCAGAACAGCGCGATCACATTGCGCTGTTCTGAGGGTCTCGGGGGTGCGCGCTGGGAGCCCCCTCCCTGCACGATGCTCCCTTGTGCCCCCAGTACACCGCGATCATGTTTGATCGCGGTGTGCAAGGGGTTAATGTGTCGGGAGCGGTCCGTGACCGTTCCTGGCACATAGTCCCGGGTGTCAGCTGTGATAATCAGCTGACACCCGGCGGCGATTAGCTGCGCTCCCCCGGGAGCGCAGCTAATCGCTATGACGTTCTATCCCGTCCATGGTCAGATTGTCACGGGTTTTATGGACAGGATAGTACGTCAGATGTCAGAGAGGGGTTAAATATGCCATAAGCAAATATAGCCCTTAGCTATGCTGCTTTTGCGTAGGACTACTTCTGTTCTGGGTAGTACCTACCTGTCTGCCTTCATCAGCAGACTGAAGATGTCTGCCTCTGCACAGCTATTTACAGGTTAAGGGCTCATTGTGACACGAGCAAGGGAGTGGCCCATTTGTGACACGTGCAAGTGAGTGTTCCAAATGACAAGTGCAAGTGTTTCATGGCACTTATTCTGTCTACTGCAGGCAGCATTGGATGCTCAAAAAACATGGCTGCCACCAACCACAATGGTGACAATGTTTTTCAAAAGAGATCATTGCAGCCGCCGCATAGTTAAATATGCCATATGCAAATATAGCCCTTAGCTATGCTGCTTTTGCGTAGGACAACCTCTGTACTGGGTAGTACCTACCTGTCTGCCTTCATCAGCAGACTGAAGATGTCTGCCTCTGCACAGCTATTTACAGGTTGAGGGCTAATTGTGACACGTGCAAGGGAATGGCCCATTGTGACACGTGCAAGTGAGTGTTCCAAATGACACGTGCAAGTTTTCCATGGCACGTATTCTGTCTACTGCAGGCAGCATTGGACGCTCAAAAAACATGGCTGCCACCAACCACAACTGTGACAATGTTTTGCAAAAGAGATCATTGCAGCCGCTGCATAGTTAAACAAGGGTTTGTCCATCACGCAAATCACATATAATTCGCTCCAAATTCAGCCATTTGTAGTAAACGCGGAAAATATTGTCCTCCGTTTAAAATGGGCAAGGTGCATGGCAAGATACGGAGAACTGGACTTGAGGGTGATAGTGCATGCAGAGACCGAGGCCGTGGGCAAGCAGAAATTGTACCACAGCAAATATCCACATCTTTGCGTCCGACCTTCCTGTCCCAATTACTAGGGGACCGTGGCAGCACACCACCGTTGAACCCTGACGAGTGTCAAAAGGTTGTTGGTTGGATAGCTTTTTATGCTTCCAATCACTTTACCACCATCACCACCACCCTGTCTTCCACACGATCAAATCTTAGTAGCGTGGGTCTGCACCGCATATTCCTCACCCACCTCCTTCCTCCCATCATGCTGAGTGGTCGGAGACAACTGATCCCACACTTGGACACTCTGAAGAGCAGTTCACTTTTCCATTTATAGATACGGGCCTCTCGCCCTGTCCAGTTGAAGCGGGGCAAGAGGAGAACACACGTAGAGATGCTCAAATATTTGAGCAGCCAGGGTCACATGAAAGTGACGGTGGGAAATTGTCACAAGAGGTGGACGATGATGAGACACAATTGACAGAAAATCAGGAGGAGGACAAGGGTGCGGAAGTCAAAGAGGAGGTGGTGGATGATATAGTAACTGACCCAACCTGGCAGGAGGATATGCAAAGCGAGGACAGCAGCACACAGAGGGAGGGAGGCGTAACATCCAAACAGGTAGGAAGAAGCAGTGTGTTGGCCACAGACAGAAGGCGGCCAATTGTTCCCCTTAATACCAACACGACGGAAGTTGCCAGTACAACTGTTAGGTCTTCGCAAGTCTGGTTGTTTGTTAAAGACTCTGCCGATAACCCCAAACAGGCCATTTGCACCACCTGCCAGGCTAGCATCAGCAGGGTTAGCAAAACTACCTGCCTGACCACCACCAGCCTGATTAGGAACATGGCATCAAAGCACCTGACTTTGTGGGCCAAATACCAGGGTTCAGGAACAGTGTCTGTGGGTGACACCACTGCTTCTCCCGCTGTGGTGTGTGCAAGCCAATCCCCTGTCCATGGTGCATGTGAAGATGCCTCCTGCCCTCCTGTCATTGCACAGACTAAACTAGCACCATCAGCAAGCACGTCCATGTCCTTGTTCCAGTGCAGCGTTCAGTTGTCCATACCCCAGTCCTTGGAAAGCAAGTGCAAATACGCAGCCAACGCCCCACAGGCCACGCTACTAAATTAACACATTTTGTGACAGCTTGCGCTCAAAATGTTTCCTTTTCAGCTCGTGGAGATGGAAGCTTTCTGCAACCTGATATCGGCGGCCGTCCCTTGATACTCGTTCCCCAGCCGCCACTGTTTCTGCCAGTGTGCCGTCCCTGCATTACAAAAGCCCGTGTCCCACAACATTAGCCGTGCCCTCAACAATACAGTTACTGGGAAAGTCTACCTAACCATGGACACATTGACAAGTGCTTGTGCGCAGGGACAGTACACCTTGCTGACGGCACACTGGGTTAACATAGTGGAAAGCGGGACCCTGTCGAACCTTAAGATGGAACATGTCCTCCCAATGCCGAGGATTGCGGGCCCTACATCATCAGGGTTTCCCACACAGTCTACTGCTCCTGCACCTCATCCTCCTCCTCCTCTTCCATCTCCATCTCTGAAATGACCACATCAGTAACAAGCTGGAAGCACTGCAGCACTGCCTCAGCCAAGCGGCAACAGGCTGTGCTGAAGCTAATATGCTTAGGTGATAAACCGCACAATGCTGAAGAGTTGTGGACAACTCTAAAAGAGCAGGCAGATCTGTGGCTGACACCGCTGAGTCTATAGCCAGGCATGGTCATATGTGACAATGGCCAGAACCTGGTGGCGGCTCTGAGGCGAGGGGAGCTCACACGTACCATACCTGGCCCACGTGATTAACCTCGTGGTTCAGCGGTTTCTCAAAACCTACCCTAAGCTGCCGGATCCGCTTTTCAAAGTACACAGAGGCAGCAGAGGTCAGAGTTCTTTGGACAAACAAGTAGTACAGGCGAGAGCGACACAACTCCAATCCAGCAAAGGCCGCTATTGTTTTGTCAGAGTGGGTTTTTAGTGCCACTGGTGGAATTATAACTGATAAGCGCATCTGTCTGTCAACTGAAATTCTGACAGGAGGATGACTCTTATAAACATGAACAAGGTCTGGATTGGACCAGACTTCTCAACACCACCGAATGATAGCAGCGTAACATAAATTCAAATCCAGTGTCTTTTTTGGGAGGTCTATTCTCATGCATCTCTTCACACCCACATATGGGTATACGCTTCCTGATTTTGGCTATTTTCTGTTGTACTCCTCCTTTTCCTCATCCTAATCCTCCACCACCATATCATGAGAGGGACTGTGGTCCGTGATGTAACACCCACATAATTTTTTAAAGGGTGTTTATGATGCCTGTAAAAAAAAAATTGGTATACAGTATGCTCCTCCACGTTTCTTCCAAATTTTTGTCAGCCCTTGCATTCACTGCATAGGTAAACAGAATGGGAGTCTCACTTCCTTATAATGGGAACATTGTTTTCAGGAGGCCCTGCTGTACATCTCTTCATAGGGGTATTATGGTGCGTCCAAATTTTGGTCAAGCCTTTCAATCACTGCATAGGCAAACTGTATGGAAACCCACTTTCTAATAATGGGACCATTGTTTTCAGGAGGCCCTCCAGCACTTCTCTTCAAAGGGGTATAATGATGGATCAAATTTTGGGCAGGCCTTGCAATCGCTGCATAGGCAAATAGTATGTGAGATCCACTTCCTAATAATGGGAATATTGCTTTCAGGAGGCCCTCCTGTTCATCTCTTCAAATGGGTATTGAGGTGCCTCTAAATTTTTAGCAGACCTTGCATTCACTGCATAGGCAAACAGTATGGGAGACCCACTTCTTAATAATGGGAACATTGTTTTCAGGAGGTCCTACTGAACATCTCTTAAAAGGGGTATTGGGGTGCGTCCAATTTTTGGGCAGCCATGCCACTCACTGCATATGCAATAACAGTATAGGAGACCCACTGTTTAATAATGGGAACAACAAAGCATAGCTGGCTGATGGCTCTCTAAAAATTGTGAGGGCCGACTTCTTGCCCTTTAAGAATAGTAAAGGCAGCCTGATGGCCCTAAAGAAATAGGCTTTGTGACTTTCAGAGTCTCTCCTTCATAAATGAAACAGGATGTGTCTGATGATGTATCACACAATACATTGCCAGTTAAGGTTGTAAAATGTTAAAATGACATTTCCCAGTGAATTCATTTGTTTTGGTTGAAAGCAATGCTAAAGTTCAAAATTGCATCAAAAACACTATGTGTGAATATAGCCCAAGGTGTGTTGTACTATTTTTGTTTTTGGTTATTTATTTTGCCTTATATACAAGTCATCACCCTGGAAAAGATGTTCCTTAACATACTTCCCAGGAAAATCCATTTTGGTTTCGTTTTTGTATGTTTTATTGTGAGTCTGTAAAAGTGGCGTAAGACTCTGACAACATTGTTCACAGCAGTGACCTGGGAGTCAGAAATGCTTCCAGGAGTCTTCCCCATCCTGTTCCAGTGTCATTTGAGCACTGTTCCCATATATTTCCGCAATTTTTAATCTCTCTGCAGACCGCCGGGAAGCCAGAAAAATTAATGCTCGAGTTTCCCATAGACTTACATTGGGCTCGTTGCTTGGGTTGAGCACCCAAGCATTCCAATTTGCTTGACTCGAGCAACGAGCACCCGAGCATTTTAGTGCTCGCCCATCACTAGTCCCTAGTCAGCTGTTAGGTGGCAAGCTTCTGGCTTTGAAAAAGCTTTACCAAGCAAGAACAAAATCCTGATAATACACCAATTTGGACACCTTTATTGAGGCCAGGAAAAATATAACTATTTTGCTTTTATTGCAAGTGTCTAAAAGAACATCTATCCATACGTTATTTCTATGTTAGATTATATCATTGTGGCTTCTAAAAGTGCCAGAAAACTGTTAAATCAGTCATGCTAGAAATGTGTGTATAATCTTTTATTAAAACATTATTCACCAATTCCCATTCCCAACCCTATGAAAAAAGTCATATCTAAGAATGTTACATAGATTGGTAGGTACACCATTGGAAAGCAAGATTTGGCAACAGTCAGCAGTGTGTTGTATTTTTATTTATTTTACCCCTTTGAGTTGACAATAATTGTAAATTAAAAAGAGAAAACACACCTTCCTGGTATAATACCTATGAGACCAATTGTATCATAAGAGCACAACAGTATTGCTCACCTTGTCAAGTTGTGCTATGAGCACACATCAATGAATCAACTTGTGTGAAAATAGACACCACTGCATCAAAAATTTGGTGACCTATGCTGCTTGGAAGGTACATTCCAAGGAAGTAACATGAGACAGCATGGGATTGGTAAAATTTAAAATTAAAATGTGTCTATTTTAAGTTTTAAATGCTTAAACACAAATAGATGTAGGGAACACCAAATTCTTTATTTTGTAAATTCTTAAATGTTGCACAAAAAGCTTAATGGTAAAAAAAGCTTGACAGTTACAACGCAACACTGTAGGACTGTAGTTTAAACATTACTGTCTTGATCAACACTTAATAATTTTTAATCAACATTATGGCCTTTACCGACAAAAGTTCACAATGATTCACATTGCATAAAAATCCTATACATATGACAAAACTGTAGTACATATAGTACTACTCCCTCACAATTAATGATAAATCTAAGCAGTAAATGAGTTTACATCAGATATGGATTTACTCTTAAAGTAACTAAAAGTCTCTGCAAACTACCTTTCCATACCAGTTCCCTACTACTGCATGTTGACTCCAAGGTACTCTCCAGACACCCAACCAAATGGCTAGTTAGCCACCATTGCTTATTTGAATCCTAGAAAACCTTCATACCAGGTTTTACTTGCTAAGAAACCAGCTTCTGTATCTTTGAACTCCCTTGAAACTGATACTTTATAGGCTAATAGTGGGATTTGCTTTCGCTGCCTTGGCAATAGCTCATTTTATGTTCAGCAAACTATTATAAAGTACACAACTTTATATCCACTTCTAGCATACCTGCATCACGTGTGCTTCCCAACAAGCATTAGGAACTTTGTGAGCGTAAGCTGAGTGATGATTCTTTTTCAACTACCAGTCAGTGTGAAAATAACAGAATCACATTGACCAGAATTCTACATATTGTGGAAAAGAATCAGCCTGAGTCTACCTATAACGATCATATAACCTATATAATATGTACCATATAAGCATCATTCACTTAGAGGATTGACAGAAATGTACTTACCGTATATACTCGTGTATAAGCCGACCCGTGTATAAGCCGACCCCCCCTAATTTTGCCACAAAAAACTGGGAAAACTTATTGACTCGTGGATAAGCCGGGTGTATAAACTGCCCTCCTGCTCTTTGCTGCCCCCATCCTGCTCCTTGCTACCCCATCCAGCTCTGTGCTCCCCCATTCTCCTCTGTACTCCCCCCTCCTGCTCCATCCTCCGCTGTGCTCCCCCATTCCTTCTCCGTCCTCCTGTGCCCCCCGTCCTGCTCCGTGCTCCTCTGTGCCCTCCATCCTCTCCCCCCGTCCTGCTCCGTGCTCCTCTGTGCCCTCCATCCTCCCCCCGTCCTGCTCCGTGCTCATTGTCCTCCTCCATGCTTCCCCAGTCCTCCATGCTTCCCCGTCCTCCGTTCTCCCCCCCGTCCTGCTCCATGCTTCCCCCGTCCTCCGTTCTCTCTCACGTCCTCCTCCATGCTTCCCCGTCCTCTGTTCTCCCCCCCGTCCTGCTCCATGCTTCCCCCGTCCTCCGTTCTCTCTCCCGTCCTCCTCCATGCTTCCCCTGTCCACCGTTCTCCCCCCCGTCCTGCTCCGTCCTCCCCTTGTCCTCTCCTCCATCATACTCACCCCTCCCCGTGCCATCGCTGAACGTCCCTGCAATCCTGCATTCTCCCCGGCTTTCTGCAGCTCTCCAGCGCTGAGCGGTGACGTAATACCGCTCATTAAGGCCATGAATATGGAGGCGACGCCCATGGGAGTGGCATCGCTTCCATATTACATGACCTTAATGAGCGGGTATTACATCACCGCTCAGTTCTGGAGAGCTGCAGGAAGCCGGGGAGAACGCAGGATTTCAGGGACGTTCAGCGATGGCACGGGGAGGGTGAGTATGATGTCCCAGCCACCGGCTCCTGCCGCGGCATCCCCTCCCCCACTGGTTTCTGCCCTATGACTCGTGTATAAGCCGAGGGGGCATTTTCAGCACGAAAAAAGGTGCTGAAAATCTCGGCTTATGCACGAGTAAATACGGTACATTATCCAAAGGACCAGCCAATTGTATCAGCAGTGGGGAATATAAAGTAGTATTGGCTATCAATCTACCTAAATTAGAAAGGAAACATAGATGTAAGTTAGAAAATATAATTTGTGAGCAATTCTAACAATCATATAACATGCTGGAACAAAAATAAAATTTATTCAAAAGCAAGTGTTTGGCTTGATCTCAGGTTATAGAGTCCTTTTTAGAAAACTAGTGTAGAAAACCTTAGAAATGACTGTTACATCACATAGTACTTGTATATTTGGTCTAGGAATGTTGAGCAACACTGACATAGATGAGCCAGACTAATACAAATATACACTGATTTTTGTCTGTTTGTGTTGCAGAATTCCATACTTCAAAAGGCTTAGCCATGTTTTTTTTTGTTAATGGTTAGTAATAAGACATTAAAAAATGAATAGCTATCTAATTTGACTGAAAAATTAAATTCCAACCATTTCATCTGTCCTGCCACAGCTCCCCACTTGGTCCATTGTTCTTTACTTTGGATGTTCCAGCCACTGGTCATTGGTCATCAGGGAATAACTAGGCCTCATGTTATCACACAGTACATGGTGCCTATCAGTGACGAGGGTCACTACCCACAGGATTGCATGAGGCTTAGTGGCTGACTAAGCCTCACGTCACTCACAGGACTTTAAAGTCAAAGTCCAGAGGCCAAAGGGTCTGAAGAGCGAAGTCTAGGTGCCATTTTGCTGAATGATGCAAATTAAATCAAGAAAAAACTAGGATTCAAGTAAACCAAAGGTTTTGTAAAACTTGTGACCAATATGACTAATTAAGAATTGATTTGCTAATTTCTAGTCTTAGTAATTGAACCAGATGCACAAAACTGATAGAATTTTATGAATTTATATATTATAAAATTAGGCTTGACAGCTGCACAAAAAATAAATTTATGCATGAAGATAGTAAGATGAACATACACTTAAAGATAATTCTAAACTGTCTTATATCGAAATGCCCATTAAATATTCCACTTCGTAGGCTTTACTTTGATACAATTGCTATTTTTATACAATATGGGTGGCTCTTTTTTAACTAAACAGGCAAATTTCTAAGCTATTATTAAGGAGTTTGTCATTCTTAAAAAAGTGGGTTATCAGCCAGTAAGACTTAAATTGTAGAAAACTTTCATTTTGATAAATGTTTTTTTATCCACACATTTCAACCTATAAATAATTTGTTTCTAAAAAGTCTAATGAATCTTTCTACACTATTTCCAAGTCATTTGCAATACTGTATACTAAAACTGTGTATTCACATGGCTGTTTTTGTCATTTATTAAATGCAGTTTCTTATGTTTTTAATGTTTGTATCTTTTCAAAAACTTTAGTGCTGACAATTAAGGGAAAAACTGGCACTTGTGAATTTAACCTTAAAAGATATATTTATAGTATATATGTACTAAGAGCTTTCCCTTGTGCCTATTTAAAGTTTTATGGATCCCAAGCAGAACATAAGCTGCCCAACTTAATTATTGACCTTTTTATCTTTCTTTCTAAGATCTGTGGTTTGGGAATATATGTACATGTAAATAAACAGAATTAGAAAAGCTAAAACAGCATTTGTAAAACTACAAAAATGTTTCTGCACAATAATTACGAAAAACTAATTTCTTTACCATGGTTCTAATGTACAATTATTAACTGGCCTAGTGTATATAAACTTTTGTAAATCTATTCCGAACAGATGTGAGTTTATTGCAGTTTTTTACATTATGCATTTTACAGTCTTAATATAAACTATCTGCTATAATATATTATGGAATCATAGAATCATAGAATGGTAGAGTTGGAAGGGACCTCCTGGGTCATCTGGTCTAACCCCCTGCTCAAAGCAGGATTCACTAAACTCACAAAATTCATCCTCACCCACAATTACTTTGAATTTGACAACAAGATCTATCTTCAAGAGACTGGCACAGCTATGGGAAGTAAAATGGCTCCACAGTATGCAAATCTTTTCATGGCCAAGCTTGAAAATGACTTTTTGTCCTCATGTCCAATCAGGCCTCGGGCCTACTACCGCTACATTGATGACATTTTAATCATATGGACGGAGTCTGAACAACAGCTAAAGACGTTCCATGAACAGTTCAACCAATTTCATCCCACCATCAACTTAACACTTAACTACTCCAGCACTGAAATTAACTTTTTAGACACCACCATTAAGCTAAAGAACAATGAAATAGAGACATCCCTGTATCAGAAGCCAATCGACCGTCCAACATACCTTAAATGGGACAGTTTCCATCCAAAACACATAAAAAACTCTATTGTCTACAGCCAAGCCATCAGATACAACCATATATGTTCCAACCCCATGGATAGAGATGAACACCTTGGTCGCCTCAGAAAGACTTTTTTGAACCAGGGCTACCATCCAAGAACAATTGAAAACCAAATTACAAGAGCCACCAGAATATCAAGGAATCACCTGCTACATTACAAAGCTAAAGAAGAAAATTACCGGGTGCCTCTAGTGGTCACCTACAATCCAAATCTGGAGGTGCTAAGGATAGCTGCACGGAAACTACAACCTTTACTACAAAAAGATGCCCGATTACAATCCATATTTCCAGACCCCCACTACTATGTTTTAGGCAGCCCCCAAATCTAAGAAGCATCATTGTCAGAAGCTCCCTGTCCTCCCCAACAGCTGCAGGAACCTTTCCTTGCAACCAGAAGAAATGTAAAACATGTCCATTTATAATGACCACGGAAAAGATAAAGATCCCCAACTCCCATCTTGACTACAAGATACCAGGTACTTTCAGCTGCATCACATCTAATGTGGTGTACCTCATTATATGTACTAAATGTCCAACTGGGGGTCTGTATGTGGGGGAGACCGGGCAAAAACTGAGAACAAGGATGAATTCTCATTGCCACACAATAAGAGAAAAAAGAATGGATTTACCTGTGGCAAAACACTTTTGTATGCCCGGTCATAGCATGATGGATATGGAATTACTTATATTAAAATCTAACTTCAAATCTGAGAAAGATAGAAAGGTTTGGGAATACAAACTTATGATGACCTTTGACACTCTTAGTGCTGGAATGAACGTGTCACATGGATTTATGTCTTTCTATATCAATTAAGGAATCTGCTTCTCTGACCTTTTAGTGTCATCAAAACACAATAGCAGACTTCAATCAGAGGGCAATAAAACTTTCTCTCCTTATCTATGAACTGTTTCCAATATTTATGTTCATCCCTCTGCCATAATGACAGTTCTGCTTCACGTCACTTGTCTTACCTATTGCATTATTCCTGTGTCCTTTTGTGTATATAAATATGTGATTCTTCAGATTTTGTATTAGTTATAGCCTGATGAAGAGACCTGAGTAGTCTCGAAAGCTAGCAATTTGTCACCATCTTTTCAGTTAGCCATTAAAAGGTATCAACCACTGAGGACTCTCAAGTCTAAATATTTTTAAATCATCCCAGACAGATGTCTGTCCAGCCTCTGTTTGAAGACTTCCATTGAAGAAAAACTCACCTCCTCTCGTGGCAGCCTGTTCCACTCATTGATCACTCTAACTGTCAAAATGTTTTTTTCTAATATCTAATCTGTGTCTCCTCCCATTCAGTTTCATCACATTGCTTCTAGTCTTTCCTTGTGCAAATGAAAATAAAGTTAATCCTTCTGCAATGTGACAGCCCTTGAGATATTTGTAGACAGCTATTAAGGCTCCTCTCAGTCTTCTTTTTTGCAAGCTAAACATTCCCAAATCCTGTAACCGTTCCTCATAGGACATGGTTTGCAGACCGGACACCATTCCGGCCGCTCTTCTCTGAACTTGCTCCAGTTTGTTGATGTCTTTATTAAAATGTGGTGCCCAAAACTGGACACAGTATTCCAGATGAGGTCTGACCAAAGAGGAGTAGAGTGCAATAATGATTTTACGTGATCTAGACTGTATGCTTCTGTTAATACATCCCAGAATTAAATTTGCCTTTTTTGCTGCTGCATCACACTGTTGACTCATGTTCAGTCTGTGATCTATTAGTATACCCAAGTTTTTTTCACATGTGCTGTTGCTTACCCCTTTTCCTCCCATTCTGTATACGCTTTTTTCATTTTTATTTCCAAGATGTAGTACTTTGCATTTTTCCCTGTTAAAAACCATTCTGTTAGTTGCTGCCCACTGCTCCAGTTTATTTATATCTTTTTGAATCCTCTCTCTCTCTTCTCTAGTATTAGCTATCCCTCCTAGCTTTGTGTCATCAGCAAATTTAATCAGTTTACCCTCAATTCCTTCATCTAAATCATTGATAAAGCTGTTGAACAATATAGGGCCCAAGACAGAGCCCTGTGGTACCCCACTTGATACATTCTTCCAGCTGGATGTGCAGCCATTTACTACCACTCTTTGGGTCCTATCACTAAGCCAGTTATGAATCCACTTAACAGTTGCCTTG
>JARQOD010000001.1:595241002-595277304 GCA_033576555.1 Oophaga sylvatica | reverse complement strand
GACTTAACACCACTCCTCATGATACACCCCAAGGCTTTTTTCCCTGTGGCTCTTGCAAAGCCTGTTCTAATATGAAAAAATGTGATTCTTTTACAAATTTTGATGGCTCCAAATCATTTAAAATATTTAAACATCTTACATGTACCTCACAAGGAGTAATATACCATGCAACGTGCCCTTGCGGTCTGATCTATATTGGCCTCACAACCCGTGAACTGAGAATCAGAGTGCGGGAACATATAAGAGATATTGAAAAATCCAAAACCATAGAAGATCTATCTTTGCTAAAGACACTGCCTAGCCACTTCAAAAGGTTCCACAATTCCAACCCCCGTGGTCTAAATTTCAAAGCAATTGACCAAATCAAACTGGGAATAAGGGGCGGAGACTTAGGTAAATCACTTTCCCGATTGGAAAGTAAATGGATATACCGTCTCCATACCATCTCCCCCTATGGATTAAATGAAAGTTTTGGCTTCAACTCCTTTCTGTAACGTCCCTTCCTCTCATTCCATTGATCTGATATCCTTTCCGCATATCCCTTAAGTAAACTATTCCTGTGACGGTTTTAATATGGGTGTGACTTGATCATTCCTTTTTAGTCTGATTGTACATATTATTATATGTTTTTTAATTTTTGTTTTCATTTCCATTTATTTATCTCAATCTTTTCAGGCACTTACCTTACGTATATGGTTCGACTATAAAACCAGATGCTTCGGTATTGTCCGGTGATCTATTTATGGTGTTGGCTGGTGTGTTTTCTTTACCTTACTTGTGGCGATGGCCGGATCCCCCCTTTATGTGATGATCCTGTGGTTGTAGTGATCCTTGTTGAATGGACAGTCCAATCTCGCCGCAGTCACTACGAAAATCCAAAGATTTCCGTGATATTTCTCAAAATGGAGATTTGTAGGATAAAGAAATGGACATACGACTGCAAATATTATATTCATGTATGGTATGGGGTGACATATATGTCTGTTATATTAATAATTCTTTAGTTTATTTAGGTTGTACAATTGCACTCTCATTTTTTTGTTGGCAACCAATCGTCAATTTATGTTTGTCACATTAAGTACTGCTGGGCCTATAACGTGTTTAATCTGCTTTCACTTTTATGTTGAGTTTAAATTTTGCATATTTATGCTTGTATAATGGTTTAATATTTGAATTTATTGTAGCGGAATCACTGCATAGTATCACCATTTATTAGATATTCCCTTGTGGCTCCTACTTACATGTGCAGGGTCTGACCATTCCCACCACCATGGTTTTGACATAAGACTCTCAGGAGGAGAATTCCTTCATTTCCCAGCCTCACCCCTTACGTCCCCAGACACACCTCTTCTGTGACTTTCAAGCGCATGCGCTGGGCACGTCGGCCTCTCTGACTTCCGGGGGCGCTCCGATCATGTGAACCAAGTGCGTTCCACCTGCGTCTCACTGGAGCGCTAACCCGGAAGTCCCTTTTGACAGGGGTGTGCTGCCTGGTACGTGCGCTAACAGCAAGTCACCGGACCCTCCTAAACCTATCCCTAAGCCGTGCCTGCTATATATATCCTCCGTCCCCACACCTACCTTATACTCTTGCCCCGGAAGAAGCCACCAGGCGAAACGGTGCCCGTTGGGCGTTCACGGACCTCCGTTCAGGACTACTCCACCCAGATTGATTTTGTGCTACAACTGCATGTAAGTGGGATTACATAATGTCTATGATTCCCTGCTCTTGAGTAATACGATTATACCTTCTCTTATTACATGCAAGTTCTCTGCACATGTCATCGGGTGTTGTATTACCACTCTGCTTTTGGTACAGCCTTATTTGTTCTTCCAAATCTCGCCTCTGCACTTTGCAGCCTCAGGTGTAGGTTATAGGTTTATTAAGCGGTACAGATGCCTTTTTCCCTCACATCATTGCTTTTTACATATACTTGCACTTCAAGATAAGGGACTTGGGGAATGTTCCGCTCTTTCAAGCTATGCACCTCATTCCTATTTCACTATTTTGGATAAGGCAGTATCCCTTGGCTTATTATGTACTGTAGTCCCAGGGGTCCACGATTGTTTATTTTTTCGAAATTCCCTTTTGTCTGTCTGTCACTGTCGGTTTTAATATTGTCTAAATAAAAATTTCTATTTTAAACCATCACGTTTTTTCATATCACTTCTTCTATGGGATACCTCTTCACCATAGATTATCTGACTGAAGGTAGCCAGCAATGCTACATCGCTTCCCCCACTTTAAGCCCACCAGTTAGCACACCACTAGAAAGAAATGTTGAGGTGTCGTCGCAAGGCCAAAGCAGTCAGGGAATCACAATGTTTTTGCAATGATAGACTGAATCTAGGCCATTACCACCACATCACCATCACCAACCCCCTCTCAATCCATCATGTCCACCGCTAGTTCCCCCATATGTAGCTCTCAAGTTCAGCTCACCCTTGCAGACACTCTTAGTAGGACAGGAAAGTACTCATCCTCTCATCAGCGTACACTGGCTCTGAACGCCTACATTGCCAAACTGATCTCATTAGAGATGATGCCCTTCCGTTTGGTTGAAAGCGCAGCGTTACAAGAGCTCATGGCCTACGCTGTCCCACGCTCTGACCTACCCAGTCGGCACTTCTTTTCTAGAAAAGCCATCCCTGCCCTCCACCTGCATGTGAAAGACCGCATTGTCCATGCACTCAATCAGTGAGTGGAAAGGTGCACCTCACAACAGATGCATGGGCCAGTAGGCATTTCCAGGGACAGCGACGGTGGGACAGTGCTGCCTAGCCCACGTTATAGGCAACAGTTGGCTGTAGGCATTCGACCCTCCTCCTCCAGAAGCGAAAGCGCATCAAAAGAGCGCAGTGGCACGTGCACTCCATCCACAGCTGCCAGTGCTGCACACGAGGTGTCCCACTATAGAACAGTTAGTGGTAAGCGTCAGCAGGCTGTATTAATCAGGAAAACGATAATATGAAATAAAAAAAATCAGTTTGGTCCAAAAATATTTAGTTATTTAGACAGTGTCTACCAAAACATATTCAAAATGCAGATATATAATCAATATAAGCTTAAAAAGCAGATTCTTAGCTTTAATTTGAAGGTATTCACATCCTAATTGGAGTAGAGGTTTTGGAACTACAGCTCTTTAATATGTAGCTGCCTTTTTTTAAGGAGCCAAAGGTAATTGGACAATAATTTAAAAACCTATTTAATGAGCTACATGGGATATTTCCTCGTTAATCCATCATCAATTAAGCCGGTAAATGGTTTGGAGCTGATTTGAGGTGTGGCATATGCAATTGGCAGTTGTTGCTGTGAACCCACAGCATCCGGTCAAAAGAATTTCCATGAAAGAAAAACAAACATCATAAGGCTGAAGAAAAATAAGAAATCTATCAGAGAAATAACCGAAATGCTAGGAGTGGCCAAATCAACCATTTGGTACAGTCTGCAAAAAAGATTGCACTGGTGAGCTTGGGAAATTAAAAAGGCCTGGATGTCCAAAAAGACAACAGTGATGGTTGATGATAGAATCCTTTCCATGATGAAAATAAAACCCTTTCACAACATCCATCTAAGTGAAGAATACTCTTCAGTATCAGTGTTTCAGTATCTAAATCTAATATATAAAGCTGAATGTATGTATGTGTGTATGTATGTGGGTATGTTTGTCCGGGATTGGAATCTGCACCGTCGCACTTACGGGCATGAAATTTTGCACGCCCGCACGTCTCGACCCCGAAAGCGTCCTAGGCTATGTTTTGAATCGAAATTTTAACCCCGCGCGTTCCAAATCGCCAAACAATTTTGGCCCTATCTACATAATGGGGAGAAAGCTGAATGCTTGTGTGTATGTCCGGCATAGGAATCTGCATTTACGGGCATGAAATTTTGCACACCCGCACGTCTCGACCCCGGGAGCGTCATAGGCTAGGTTTTGAGTCGAAATTTTAACCCCGCGCATTCCAAATCGGCAAATAATTTTGGCCCGGGATAGGAATCTGCACCGTTGTACTTACGGGCATGAAATTTTGCATGCCCGCACATCTCAACCCCAGGAGTATCATAGGCTATGTGTTGAATGGAAATTTTAACCCCCGCACGTTCCAAATCGCCAAACAATTTTGGCCCTATCTACATAATGGGGAGAAAGCTGAATGCTTGTGTGTATGTCCGGCATAGGAATCTGCATTTACGGGCATGAAATTTTGCACACCCGCACGTCTCGACCCCGGGAGCGTCATAGGCTAGGTTTTGAGTCGAAATTTTAACCCCGCGCATTCCAAATCGGCAAATAATTTTGGCCCGGGATAGGAATCTGCACCGTTGTACTTACGGGCATGAAATTTTGCATGCCCGCACATCTCAACCCCAGGAGCATCATAGGCTATGTGTTGAATGGAAATTTTAACCCCCGCACGTTTTGGTGTGTGATTTTTATGTGCAGAATAAATTTTTGTTAACATAGTCTATTTTGTTACAGCTAACAGCAGTTATTAATTAACCCGGGCGAAGCCGGGTACTACAGCTAGTATACCATAAAGGGAAGACTTCATGAGAGCAAATACAAAGGGTTCATCACAAGGTGCAAACTATTAATCAGCCTTAAAAATGGAAAAGGCAAGATTAAACTTTCCTAAAAACATCTAAAAAAGCCAGCCCAGTTCTAGAAAAGCATCCTTAAGGTACTGCCACACTAAACAATCCCGCTAGCGATCACGATAACGACGCATACTAATGCGATCGCTAGCGGGATTGTTTCTATATCGCTGATAGCGGCTTAACTTAGTGATGTCGTTAAGGACGCTATCGCGGTTAGCGATCTCCTTAACGACTTTAACGGTACAAAAGTACCGCTAAATCGCTAAGAAAAGGTGCCACACTCAGCGATATAGCGATACCAGCGTGGGCGCCGACGATAAAATAGGGTCCGGAACGATGTCAGCGACGAGCGAAATCACAGCAGGATCTCAGCAGGGGCCACGTCGCTGATAGATGCCGCACACTACAACATCGCTAACGGGATCGCTAAATAGTGAAGTTTTTTAGCGATCCCGTTAGCGATGTTGTTTAGTGTGGCATACCCTTTAGTGTGAAGGTCTGAGGTTGTAGATTGTAATAATCACCTAGGCAAGTTAACAATACAACTATTTTTATTCCATACATCCATGGTTCTACAACAAATCCAGGTACATTGCCAAAATACATTGCCACAAGTCCACAATTTCTCTTCCCAAGGGCTGATAGTCCAATTGCACCCATACCAGGTGATACTCACTGTCTCCCAACTTTTGTTTGCACACATATTTTGCATCTGCCCCAAGTATAGCATGTAGTCAAAATCCAGGCTCTTCCCGATGATAAATAACACAACTGACATCCATGTATCCAGGAGAAACAATCCTTAAGAAATTTTGTGAAATCCAGATGACAGATCCCTCAAACATAGTAGGGTGAACCAGCCCACCAAGTAACCAATCGCCAAAACTCCATAGACCATCCATCCATGGCTTCAGGAGCACAATCTAGAAGATGATCTCCCCTCAATATCACTCCAACAACAAAATTTCCTTCTCAGTCTTCAATACCCGAAGCTGCCACCTGTAATTGAGCCAGGCCCTTTAGAAACACTCCCTTCCCAAAGCTAACTGTGCATTGGTGGGGGTGTCTCACTCAGGCTGAGCCCCATATCCTGGGATTGCATGTGAGACCCCCTGTAATTGACAGCTCCCTGGGTCTACTATCCCCATAACACAATGGGCCTAGTTGCTGGAAGAACAATGGATTGAGACCTTGAGATACAGTTGAGATTAATAGAATGATTGCTTTAAATTTGCCTTTAGCAATCTCCTGTCTGACCTTAGGTATACATAAGATCCAGCCTGCATGTCTTCCTCTTCTTAATGTCACAAAATGTAAACATTGATACCTAAGGATGAACTGACGAGAAAGCAAATCTCTAAAAAAGCACAGCAAACAAATATATAATAAAACACAATATTAACGCAAATGGTGCTCTTTGCTGGAAAAGTCTGCATCTGGGAGAAAAGTGGACTCCACTCTACGGGCACTCATCCTATAATCTTTATTAAGTGGCCAGTTCATCACACTTATAATAGATGAAGCTAAGATCAACATGTACCAGGATAATGGGAAAAAAAAAGTATGCAGAAGGCTTGGAATGGCTCATGATATAAATCAAACCACATCCTCTGTAAAACATGGTGGAGGCAGTTTAAAGCATGGTCATGCATGGCTTCCATTAGCACTGAGTCACTAGCGTTTATTGATGGAGTGACTGAAGACTGAAGCATCCGGATGAATTCTGAAGTGTAAAGGTCTATATTTTGTGCTTTATTAACCACTTCCCAACATGCGTCATACTAGTACTGCTCTGCGGGAATTATGTTCCCCAAACAGCAGTACTAGTATGGCTCACCAATTGAGAGGCCTCACGCCAAACGCCGCTACAATCACGTGCAGGTGTCAGCTGTATGTGATGCCACTGTCTTTTAACCTCTCTGATGCTGCTGCCCCTCTGATGCCGGGGGTCCTACCAGGACCTACAGGGAAGGTGGCTTGTGAGCACCTGCTGGGAGCAGGCACTGGCATGCCTCCTTCCCTGCCTGTCAGATCTTGATGTGATACTCTGCAGTGCAGAGTATCAGATCAGCGATCTGACACTATACTGTGATGTCCCATTCTGGGACAATATAAATATAAAATATTTAAAATATTTTTTAATAAATCCCTAAATAAAAAATAAAAAAATATTTTCAATAAATACATTTATTTATGTAAATAAAAAAATGTACACATATTTGGTATCGCTGCATCCTTAATGATCCACTCTTTAAAACTGTCCCACTAGTTAACCCCTTCAGTTAACACTGTAAAAACTAAATAAAAAACTAGGCAAAAAAATGCTTTATCATCATACCGCCGAACAAAAAGTTCAATAAAACGCGATCAAAAAGACAGATGTAAATAAAAATTGTACCACTGAAAATGTAGCTCTCAAAATAAAGCGATGCAAAAATTATTATTTTTCCTATAAAATAGTTTTTATTGTGTAAAAGCTCCAAAACATAAAAAAATTATATAAATGAGGTATCGCTGTAATCATACTGACCCATAAAATAAAGTAGTCTTACCAATTTTACTACATGTGGAATGGTGTAAAAAACAAAAAACAAAAAGCAATTCCTGAATTACTGGCTTTTGTTCATTCTGTCTCCCAAAAATCAGAATAGAAAGCGATCAAAATACATCATGTGCCGAAAATGGTACCAAGAAAAACGTCAGCTTGTCCTGCAAAAAACAAGCCCTCACATGTCTCTATCGGCCGAAATATGAAAAAATTATAGCTCTCAAACTATGGTGATGCAAAAACTAGATTTCATAATAAAAAGCGTCTTTTAGTGTGAGACAGAAACCCAATATAAATCTGGTATCACTGTAATCGCACCGAACTGAAGAATAAAGTCGCCCAATCACTTATACCGCATGAGGAACGGTGTAAAAAATAAATAAAACCAATTCTTTACCTGCTGTTAATTTTTTCATTCTGCCTCCCAAAGATTGCAGTATGGGTCGATTCCCATTTATCCTGTGCTCTATGCTCAGTGCTTACACTGGGGTTTCCATGCAAATCTCTGAAATACTTTATTCAGACAGAACACTTGGCAGAAAATTCCCTATAATAAGGCAGATGGGGGCACTGTGGACGCCATTTTACCTGTGATCCGGCAGAGTCTGTCTTTTTAGTATTGCATAAAAGTGCAGTCGGCCACAGATTTGTGCACTTCTGAAAAGGACACTGCTGAACAGAGGTCAGATGGAGTCCAGAGTAACTCTACTGCCTCATTATAGTGAATGGATCACTCGGGTTTCATCTGAATCACGTCACTCAGAGATTTAGATGGAAACTCAAAAGTAGATGCTCAGCTTAGAGTGCCGGATAAATGTGATCCTAAACGTTATGTAAAATGTTCCCAATAAAAGCTTCAACTCAATCCACAAAAAAGCAAGATCTAACTCAGGTCTGTCATCTCCTAATGAAGATATAGGGGGCTTCCACATTACCGATAGCACAAAGGCTCTAGAAAAGCTAAATGGCTCCTTGCTCCAGAAGAAATTCAGCAAATTCTCGGCTCACAAATCTAAATGCCTCTCCTGCCTTCTGAGCCTCAGTGTGCCTAAACCACATTTAGAGCCCACATGTTTGGCATTTTAGTAGTGATGACAGTGCGCCTCATTTACAGGTGCATGTCTCCAGAAGCATGAGCCGGGATTAATGTACTGGTCACTACATTGGCAGTTTGCAATTTTCACTCAGCAACCAGCACTGCTGCCTGTTTCTGGAAAACACCCATGTCAAAATCTTCACTACATCTGTAGATAAATTCCCAAAGGGTTATAATTTCCAAAATGGGGTCACTTGAGGGGGGATTCTGCTTTTCTATCACATAGGGGATCTTTATATGGAATCTGCAAACTACTCTAAGAAAATCTGACCTTCAGGAGGAAAATAGCGCTCTGTCTCTCCTGAGTCATTCCATATGGAGTACTGTACTGTACATATAAGTAGTACTGTACATCCATATATGGGGTATTTCTACATTCAGCAGAAATTAATATCCAAAAATAATTATTACTACCTTCATGCATTTTTGCAAAAAGATTTTTATTTCATTTTTGGATATTTGTTTTTTTGTGCCTGTTTTTCTGTGTAATGGTCATGTGTTAATATGCATTTACATTTTGCATACACATTAACTTACTTTTTCAGTTCAGATCTAGTTTTCTATGTAGTTCATAGTGCATTCCGTGCATATAAGGGTGTGACCGCCCTGTTTTCTGAGTTGAGAAAATCCATCCTGTCTGGCCAGAGCTTCAACTGGTGGGTTCAGTCCCTCTGCCCTTGTTCACATTTAAGTCACTTGACAAGTGGAAAGGTTTTCAATATTAGAGTAGGACTGTCCCACAGAGGGTTGCCTTGACGTGGCGGGATGGCTTGTACATTATTTTGATCAAAATTATGTTTACTAAATACCCTTATGATTATTACTACCTTCATGCATTTTTGCAAAAAGATTTTTTATTTCATTTTGGATATTTGTTTTTTTGTGCCTGTTTTTCTGTGTAATGGTCATGTGTTAATATGCATTTACATTTTGCATACACATTAACTTACTTTTTCAGTTCAGATCTAGTTTTCTATGTAGTTCATAGTGCATTCCGTGCATATAAGGGTGTGACCGCCCTGTTTTCTGAGTTGAGAAAATCCATCCTGTCTGGCCAGAGCTTCAACTGGTGGGTTCAGTCCCTCTGCCCTTGTTCACATTTAAGTCACTTGACAAGTGGAAAGGTTTTCAATATTAGAGTAGGACTGTCCCACAGAGGGTTGCCTTGACGTGGCGGGATGGCTTGTACATTATTTTGATCAAAATTATGTTTACTAAATACCCTTATGATTATTACTACCTTCATGCATTTTTGCAAAAAGATTTTTTATTTCATTTTTGGATATTTGTTTTTTTGTGCCTGTTTTTCTGTGTAATGGTCATGTGTTAATATGCATTTACATTTTGCATACACATTAACTTACTTTTTCAGTTCAGATCTAGTTTTCTATGTAGTTCATAGTGCATTCCGTACATATAAGGGTGTGACCGCCCTGTTTTCTGAGTTGAGAAAATCCATCCTGTCTGGCCAGAGCTTCAACTGGTGGGTTCAGTCCCTCTGCCCTTGTTCACATTTAAGTCACTTGACAAGTGGAAAGGTTTTCAATATTAGAGTAGGACTGTCCCACAGAGGGTTGCCTTGACGTGGCGGGATGGCTTGTACATTATTTTGATCAAAATTATGTTTACTAAATACCCTTATGATTATTACTACCTTCATGCATTTTTGCAAAAAGATTTTTTATTTCATTTTTGGATATTTGTTTTTTTGTGCCTGTTTTTCTGTGTAATGGTCATGTGTTAATATGCATTTACATTTTGCATACACATTAACTTACTTTTTCAGTTCAGATCTAGTTTTCTATGTAGTTCATAGTGCATTCCGTGCATATAAGGGTGTGACCGCCCTGTTTTCTGAGTTGAGAAAATCCATCCTGTCTGGCCAGAGCTTCAACTGGTGGGTTCAGTCCCTCTGCCCTTGTTCACATTTAAGTCACTTGACAAGTGGAAAGGTTTTCAATATTAGAGTAGGACTGTCCCACAGAGGGTTGCCTTGACGTGGCGGGATGGCTTGTACATTATTTTGATCAAAATTATGTTTACTAAATACCCTTATGATTATTACTACCTTCATGCATTTTTGCAAAAATATTTTTTATTTCATTTTTGGATATTTGTTTTTTTGTGCCTGTTTTTCTGTGTAATGGTCATGTGTTAATATGCATTTACATTTTGCATACACATTAACTTACTTTTTCAGTTCAGATCTAGTTTTCTATGTAGTTCATAGTGCATTCCGTGCATATAAGGGTGTGACCGCCCTGTTTTCTGAGTTGAGAAAATCCATCCTGTCTGGCCAGAGCTTCAACTGGTGGGTTCAGTCCCTCTGCCCTTGTTCACATTTAAGTCACTTGACAAGTGGAAAGGTTTTCAATATTAGAGTAGGACTGTCCCACAGAGGGTTGCCTTGACGTGGCGGGATGGCTTGTACATTATTTTGATCAAAATTATGTTTACTAAATACCTTATGATTATTACTACCTTCATGCATTTTTGCAAAAAGATTTTTTATTTCATTTTTGGATATTTGTTTTTTTGTGCCTGTTTTTCTGTGTAATGGTCATGTGTTAATATGCATTTACATTTTGCATACACATTAACTTACTTTTTCAGTTCAGATCTAGTTTTCTATGTAGTTCATAGTGCATTCCGTGCATATAAGGGTGTGACCGCCCTGTTTTCTGAGTTGAGAAAATCCATCCTGTCTGGCCAGAGCTTCAACTGGTGGGTTCAGTCCCTCTGCCCTTGTTCACATTTAAGTCACTTGACAAGTGGAAAGGTTTTCAATATTAGAGTAGGACTGTCCCACAGAGGGTTGCCTTGACGTGGCGGGATGGCTTGTACATTATTTTGATCAAAATTATGTTTACTAAATACCCTTATGATTATTACTACCTTCATGCATTTTTGCAAAAAGATTTTTTATTTCATTTTTGGATATTTGTTTTTTTGTGCCTGTTTTTCTGTGTAATGGTCATGTGTTAATATGCATTTACATTTTGCATACACATTAACTTACTTTTTCAGTTCAGATCTAGTTTTCTATTCAGCAGAAATTGTAGGACAAATTTTGATGCTATTTTTACCCATTTCCCAGTGTGAAAATGTAAAACTTGGGGCTAACACTCAATCTTGGTGGTAAAAATGTAAATTATTTTTCCTTCACTGCCTAATGGTACAAAAGTCTATGACACATCTGTGGTGTCAATATAATCACCCTTAAATGAATTCATTGAGAGGTTTAATTGGTAAAATGGGGTCACTTATGGGAAGTTCTGCTGTTCTGGCACCTCAGGGGCTCTGTCAATGTAACATGCACCCTCAAAACAAGTGCAGCAAAATCTGCCTTGAAATATGGTGCTACGTCCCTTCTGAGATTTGCACTTTGCCTCACAAGTTTTGATATGGGATATCGGTGAACTCAGGAGAAATTGCACAACAGACTTTGGGGTCCGTTTTCTCCTTTTGCCCTTGTGAAAACACAATATGTAGCTAAAAACATTTTTGTGGGAAAAATTTGATTTTTTTTATTTTCACTGCTTAACGTTATAATCTTATGTAAAGCACCTGGGCGTTCAAGTTGCTTAATACACATCTAGATAAGGTCCCAAAGAGGTCCAAAAATATGTAATTTGTGGGGGTTTCCCCTGTTTAGGCATATCAGGGGCTCTCCAAACGCGACATTGCCTCCGCTAATTATTCCATTATTATTATTATTAATTTATATAGCGCCATTAATTCCATGGTGCAATATATGAGAAGGGGTTACATACAAAGTTATAGATATCGTTTATAGTAAACAAATTTACAATGACAGACTGGTACAGAGGGGAGAGGACCCTGTCCTTGTGGACTTACATTCTATGGCATAATGGGGAAGAGACAGAAGGTCGGGGGTGCGGCAGCTCTGGTGGTGGTGGCAAGGCGGCAGCTCTGGTGGTGGTGGCAGCTGTGGTGGTGATGGCGAGGTGGCAGCTCTGGTGGTGGTGGCGAGGCGGCAGCTCTGGTGATGGTGGCGAGGTGGCAGCTTAAAATTCCATAAATTTTTCTATTCAAAAAAGTCAAATGCATTCCTTCCCTTCCAAGCCGTGCCATGTGCCCAAACAGTAGTATTTCCCCACATATGTGGTATCAGTGTACTCAGGAGAAATTGCACAACAAATTGTATTATAACAATTTCTCCTGTTACCCTCATGAAATGCAAAATTTGGAGCTAAAAAAGATTTATTGGGAAAAATGTGTTTTTGTTATTTCCACGGCTCTACGTTATAAACTTCTGTGAAGCACCTGTGGTTTGAAGGTGCTCAATACACATCTAAATAAGTTCCCAAAGGGGTATAGTTTCCAAAATGGTGTCACTTTTGGGGGGATTCCACTGTTTAGGCACATCAGGGGCTCTCCAAACATGACATGATATCCGCTAATTATGCCAGAAAATTTTACATTCAAAAGGTGAAATGGTTCTCCTTCCTTCTGAGCCCTGCAGTGTGCCTAAACAGTAGCTTACTCCCACGCATGGGGTATCGGCATGTTCATGAGAAATTGCACAACAAAGTGTTTGGTCCATTTTCTCTTGTTACCCCTGCAAAAGTAAAAAAAATAGGTTTAAAGGAAAATTTTTGTGAAAGAAAATTAAATGTTTATTTTTTCCTTCCACATTCCAAAAATTCCTGTGAAGCGCCTGAAGGGTTAATAAACTTCTTGAATGTGTTTTGAGGTGTGCAGTTTTTAGAATGGAGTCATTTTTGGGTGTTTCCTGTCATATAAACCCCTCAAAGTGACTTCAAATGTGAGGTGATACCTAAAAAAAAAATGGTTTTGTAAATTTTGTTATTAAAATGAGTAGTCGCTAGTCAACTTTTAACCCTTATATCTTCCTAACAAAAAAATTGTTTCCAAAATTGTGCTGATGTAAAGTAGACATGTGGGAAATGTTATTTATTAAGTATTTTGTGTGACATGACTCTCTGATTTAAGGGCATAAAAATTAAACATTTTGAATATTGCATAATTATAAATTTTTTGCCATATTTCCGTTTTTTTTCATAAATAAAGTACTGGTACCATAAGCACCAAAAAAAATCCCATATCATTATGGATCCTCCATCATGCTTAACTTTTGTTAGGGTGTTCTTTCCCTTATAAGCTTCATTGAACTGTCTGTAAGCAAACTGTTGCTTTCCATTGTCAAAAAGCTCTATATTTGTTTCCTCTGTCCACAGAACATTTTCCAAGAAGGATTGTGGTTTGTCAAGGAACCTTTTGGCAAAGAACAGTCACTAGTACTACTTTTTATATCTTTTCATCAGCAATTGCTTCTTCCTTGGCCTTCGCCCATAAAACTCTGCTTGGTTTAATGTGTGGCATATGGTACTTGTTGAAACCATGACCCCAGACTATTCCAGGTTGACCATCAGGTCTTTGGATATTTGATGTGTTATTTTTTCCACCATTAGCGACAACCTTCGAAGATATCTCTTGACAATTTTCCTCTTTCACCCACATCCAGGAAGGTACTTGATGGTTCCATGCCTGGCAAACTTCTTAATAACATTGTGCACTGTTGAAACTGGGATATCAAGGTCTTTGGAGATGGACTTACACCCTTTGGAAGTCTTTTGTTTGCTAATATTAGCAGTTCTGATGTCCCAAACAGTTCATTTGTCTTCACCATTGTAACAAAGGAACAGAGCCTACCATGTGGCTTTTTAGAATACTGAAGTCATCATTCATTGGCTACTTCATGTCACATGAGCACCTCCAATTAATCACTGGTGATTCTCATTTATGATTTATCAGAAGCAAGTCAACATGAGTTTCCATACTAATTTAATGTAAAATGTACTAATACCAGTGTAACAGCAAGCTTTTGGTTTTACTTTTTTCCTCAAATTGCTATTTATTTTAAGTTATTGTTTATCATTTGCTCTTTTGTATTTTCTTTTTATACTTTCTATACAAAAAAAACTGTTTCACTTGATTAATTTTTTTTCAGGAAATATTCCACATTATATATTTAAACTTCATGGGTGAAAATAATGATGAGCAGGACTGTATACCATAGATAGATTAAAATAGTTTACAATTTCAAAAAAAGGCGCAAATTGAAGTAAAAACGCCCTGAGTGGTACATGTGACTAAATGCTTGTTTGAGATCAATAAAGTTGGAAAAAAAGAAAAAGTGTATGTGAAAATACAATAGAAATGTGTCTTGTGATTAACGAGATTTTATTACACAATATGATACATTGTGTGTGTAAAAAAGCTGTAAAGTTTGTATATAAAAGAGAAGTATTGAAGCTATTTTTAATTAATAAGGCAATTGCCCATGTATGGTATTAAATAAAAAATAAACAGTAAATATCAATAACATTGAGAGAAAAGGGAGACCATAAATAATTTTTAATTTAGAATGTTCATCATAACATTAAAACTATTTTAATAAAATTGTGTTAGTGACTGTGTTTGAAAAACAAAGTTTTTATTAGAATGAATAAATACCATTGCAAAAAGAAGATCAGATAAGCTCATGTGAACACTGCTGAGTTTGGGAAGGCAATTCCGTCTTCACTGTCTGAGAACCAACAAAGAAACCAACAAAGAAATCATCATTAAACCTGCTGACAAGGGAGGTGCAATAGTCATGATGAACACATCAGACTATATGAAGGAAGCAAACAGACAACTTATGGACACACGCTACTACAGAAAACTGGAGTCGGACCCTACACAGGACTATTACAAGGAACTAAGCAAGTTGGTATCTTGTCTGCCTGACAAATCCATAAGAGCCGATGACCTGATACCAGAGAGTCCAAGAATAGGGACATTCTACATGCTTCCCAAAATCCACAAATCTGGAAATCCAGGGAGGCTGATTATTTCATGTGTGGACACCCTTACTAAGCAGGTATCTGGATGGGTAGAGGTTATTCTTAAACCCCTGGTAAGTATACACCCAGCTACATTCAGGACACAACTGACCTACTGAATAAACTATCAGCAATAGGTCCTCTACCAGAAGGAACCATCCTGGCCACCATGGATGCGGAATCTTTGTACGCTAATATCCCACACTAGGATGGATTAAATGCCTGCAAAGTCTTCATGTAAAACACCGAGAATGATGCTGATTCTGTGGTGAAACTCACAAAATTCATCCTCACCCACAATTACTTTGAATTTGACAAAAAGATCTATCTACAAGAGACTGGCACAGCGATGGGAAGTAAAATGGCTCCACAGTATGCAAATCTTTTCATGGCCAAGCTTGAAAGCGACTTTTTGTCCTCGTATCCCATCAGGCCTCAGGCCTACTACCGCTACATTGATGACATTTTAGTCATCTGGACAGAGTCTGAGCCACAGCTAAAGACGTTCCACGAACAGTTCAACCAATTTCATCCCACCATCAACTTAACACTCAACTACTCCAGCACTGAAATTAACTTTTTGGACACCATCATTAAGCTAAAGAACAATGAAATAGAGACATCCCTGTATCAGAAGCCAATCGACCTTCCAACATACCTTAAATGGGACAGTTTTCATCCAAAACACATAAAAACTCTATTATCTACAGCCAAGCCACCAGATACAACCGTATATGTTCCAATCCCATGGACAGAGACACCTTGGTCTCCTCAGAAAGACCTTTTTAAATCAGGGCTACCATCCAAGAACAATTGAAAACCAAATTACAAGAGCTACCAGAATATCAAGGGATCACCAGCTACGTTACAAAGCTAAAGAAGAAAATAACCGGGTGCCTCTAGTAGTCACCTACAATCCAAATCTGGAGGTGCTAAGAGGAGCTGCACGAAAATTACAACCTATACTTCAAAAGATGCCCGATTGCAATCCATATTTCCAGACCCCCAATTACTGTGTGTTAGGGATTGAGTTCCCACTGCTGCACAAGGGGAATCTCGAACCAGTCCCGCTGCAGTCCCACATCCATCTCCGGCCGCAGTGGAACCTGCTCAGCAGAGACGTCGGTCCCAGCGTCTCGCCCAGTATAGTACTGTGCAGAGACTTGCTGCTGCCGCTCCAGGATCCTCTGTTGCAACCAGTGTTGGAGCAGGCAGATTTGGGACTAAGTCCTCTGTTTCTCCATCTGAGCATGCCCAGGGCAAGAGCTTCCATTGGAGATCAGGGGTCACATGCTCGGATACAGCTACGACTCCTATTGGTCTTCCAGGAAGGTCCTGTAGCTGTTGGTGATCTGAAGCAGCTCTCTATTGGTCCTTTCTGGAAGGTCTCGTACTCGTGGCTACTATAAAAGGTGGCATAACCGCACGGCCGTGTGCTACTATCAGATTTGTTACGTGCTTGTGCCAGTGTGGTTATGCATGTGTTTAGGGACCCGGCTGAAATAAGCCCCTAGAATACCGGCACCTCCGGTGAGGAGATGTGTGTATGGGTTCAGGGCTCAGGCTGAAATAAGCCCCTAGTATACCGGCTTCTTCAGTGAGGAGTTTGCTGTGTGCATTGCTGACTACTGTATGTTGAAGCTGCGCAGTCCAGACGTAACCCGGTGGCGGCACGCGGACATCACTATTAGTCAGCGTTTAGGTGGCGACTCTGTTGAGCAACAGAGTTCTCTTATACCGCCATATAGCGCTGCATCCTTTTACTTAGCGGTCTGTGGAGTAACAGAGTTTGCCTACTTCGCCAAATAGTGCGACGGCGACCATATCTGCGACTCTGCGGGATAACAGAGTTCGCTCATACCACCTACTGTGGCATCTTACTAGCAGCAGGTTCTGCCTGTACAGTGGACCCCGGGCTGCGAACGCACCTTTTAATTTTATTTATTTGGTGCGTTCCGCCAGCCCTAACACTGTGTTTTAGGCAGCCCCCAAATCTAAGAAGCATCATTGTCAGAAGCTCCCTGTCCCCTCCAACAGCTCCAGGAACCTTTCCTTGCAACCAGAAAAAATGTAAAACCTGCCTATTTATAATGACCACGGACAAGATAAAGATCCCCAACTCACATCAGGACTACAAGATCCCAGGCACTTTCAGCTGCATCACATCTAATGTGGTGTACCTAAGTATATGTACTAAATGTCCAACTGGGGGTCTGTATGTGGGAGAGACAAAGCAAAAACTGAGAACAAGGATGAATTCTCATCGCCACACAATAAGAGAAAAGAGAATGGATCTACCTGTAGCCAAACATTTTTGTATCCCCGGTCATAGTATGATGGACATGAAATTACTTGTACTGAAAGGTAATTTTACATCTCAGAGACACAGGAGAGTTTGTGAATACAAACTGATGACGACCTTTGACACTCTCAATGCTGGAATGAACATATTGCATGGATTTATGGCTTTTTACATCAATTAAGGAATTTGCTCCTAAAGACCCTGTGGGAGAATCACAAAACATTTCCAGACCCCAATCAGAGGGCAATAAAACTTTCACACTCCTTATCTATGAACTGGTCCAATATTTATTGCCACAACTGTTCATCCCTCTCCCATATTGACAGTTCTACTTTACGTCACTTGTCTTATCTATTGCATTATTTCTGTGCAGTGTTGTGTATAAATATGTGATTCTTCAGATGTTGTATTAGTCTTTGCCTGATGAAGAGACCTGAGTAGTCTCGAAAGCTTGCAATTTGTTACCATCTTTTCAGTTAGCCATTAAAAGGTATCAACCACTGAGGACTCTCAATTCTAAATATTTTTCTATCTACTGGCTAACACGGTACAAAGATATACATCTTTCCTGTATTGAGAACTTATGGTGAGTCATGTAGAGGGGACTTCCCCATAGTATATTGGTGCAACCTAGGTCAAAGCTGTGGAGCTACAAGAGAGACTATAGAAATTCAAGTTCAATTGAGAAACAGAGGAGAAATAAAGGAGTGGAAGGAGGAAATAAATTGAAAATGGACAAGTAGATGGTAGGAAAGGAAAAATAAAAAGGATTGAGTAATTTAAGGAGGGAAAAACTGCATGAAGAGAAGAAAGGTGAATTTTATTGGAATGATGTTGGACAAATTGATGAAATGGAATAAGTGATTGGGTACAGCGCAAGAAACAAGTGAGGTAATTGCAGAAGGACTGACCTGGTGCAGGAATTAGCGTGAAGGATAAAAAGAGGATGGATATCAGCAACGCAGACTGCTACTCCTATCCTCCTACTACTTAATCATAGAAGAGAGACTCAGATGCCTTTCTGTAATATAAAAGTTACAATTTTTTAAAATGCAACCTAATTTTTGAGGCACAGATTTAGAATTGGGCCTAAGAGAATCATGGGTTTTTCTTGGGTACTTTTTTTTTTAAAATTTTTTTATAGTCCTAGAAGAAATTCCACTAACTTTATTTTAAACAGTTATCAATATTCTGTACAGTGTGGATACATGGCAAATTCTGCTCAGAACGATATATACCTTTATGACCTTAGATTATAAAAAAATATATTTGAGATTTCAAACACCAGTAAAATCTTTGATGTTCATTATGCATTGCAAAGCTATAGTTATAGATGCTAGAAACTTACTCTATAAAAATTGAAATTACTTGATCAAGGCTACCAGTAAAACTTATTAGCCTAAGCAATATGCAAAACTCATCTAACTACCACGAGAGTAAGACAGTTTTAAGGGAGATTGATGCTTTCATTAACATACAGTTTTGTAGTCAATTACACATTTATCATCATTTGAAGTTTTTGTGTCAGTTCTAATTCTGGGGTCCTGGTAAATTAGGTTGGTGTTTATGTTGGAGATAGGAACATAAAATCAGATATTTCTCTGGGTAATTACAATCAATGTGTCAAGTAAAAGAAGGCAGTTTTGTTTCTTAAAGCAGTGCTCACTTAGCACACAGAATCTTTTGTGAACACTGAACATTTCTTTTGTAACTAACATAATTAAATTTTTCGAAAAACAATGAAAAAAATCACCAACAATATATTGTATATCTATACAGTGGTGCTTAGAAGTTTGTGATTCCTTGAGAATTTTCCATGTTTTTAGCTATATTTGACCTAAAACTACATTAGATTTTCACACAAGCCCTAAAAGTAGATAAAGAGAACCAAACATACCAATTAGGAAATATTATACACCCATCACTCAGTGCCTGGAGAAGTGCCTGCACCACTACTGGCACTTTAACCCCCAAAATACTGCAATCACTAGTGATCACAGCATTTACCAGGCGTGCAGAGAAAGGGAGCACTTCGATCTGTGCCTCTGTGACATCATTGCGGGGCCCGATCATTGCCATGGTGACCAGATGTCATGACAACATCTGGGTCACCAGACTATGGCAAGCTCTGGTCTGGTCTCAGGGGCTTCTGTCAGTGCAGTTACTGCGATCAGACTGCTGAAGGTGATTTACAGATTACTCTATCAAAGAGGGAAAACGTTTATGATGATGGTCAAGGAGTACCTAGTTGATCGTACCAGCGTCCTTCATGATTCCTCTTTGCCGTAAAAGTATTAGATGTCCAAGCTGGACACATGGCATGAATTGTTCATCTACACCTTAGAGGTGCTGGCCTGCCCTGCCGCCAGTGTTTTCTCAGAGTGTGATTCTAGTGCCGCCAGAGACATAATTAATAACTGATAGGCACATCTGACTGTCAACTGAAAATACTGACAGGCTGACTCATCAAAATGAACAAGCCCTGGATTGTCCCAGACTACTCAACTTCACCGGTTAACAGCAGAGGAACATAAAGTCAACTAAAATGCTCCTTTTTTTATCCCCATTCACCCCTTCATGCCCAAACAAGGGTATACAGTTCTTGCTTTCTAATTTGTAGTGTCCTTCTTCTCACCCTCCTCCTCCTCTATGATATCTATTGGTTCATGATGCTACCCTGGAATCTAGTTTTTCAATGTTGTGTGATGCCCTACTATATAATTTTTAGACTTTTACCTCTAAAATTTTGTTATACGTATATGTGATACCCAGAAGGGGTAAACGATTTTCAACCCTTGAACTTAGTGCATTGGCTTTACAAACCTAGGTGTCCCCCCCTTTGTTTATCTTTCAGGGTGTATTGCAATACGTCCTTCTAATATTTGGAAGCGCTTGCATAAAGCACATAGGCTTTACAAATCTAGGAGTCCCACTCTTTTCAAATGTTAAAAAAAATGTTTTCTGAGGCCCTGCCCTACATCTCTTCCAGGATGTATATAGCAGTGCCTCCTTCTACTTTTGACAACCCTTGAAACATAGTTTACCAGTCTTATAGTCACACTACTTCCAAGTGGTGAATTTTTTTTACAGATTCAGGCTGCTTATGGTCATTTGTAGACAAAAATTCACAAAAGAAGGTAAAATGTACTGATATAATGACCATTCACAGTTTCACAATACCATCCGTTTGTGAACAGTAATCGTGTGAGAGGGCCTCTTCTTCCAATCGTTTTTCCAACCCAATCCACTTCACAATCTTTTGAAAATCATCCAAAAAATTATTCTGAGCCCAAGTTACCGTATATACTCATGTATAAGCCGACCCGTGTATAAGCCGACCCCCTAATTTTGCCACAAAAAACCTGGGAAAACTTATTGACTAGTGTATAAGCCTAGGGTGAAAAATGATTATGCCCCCATATGATGCTCCACAGATTAGGCCCCCATGAACTGCAGATTATGCCCCATATGCTGCACAGATTATGCCCAATATGCTCCACAGATTATGCCCCCATATGCTCCAGATTATGCCCCCACATGCTCCAGATTATGCCCCCATATATTCCACAGATTATGCCCCCATATGCTGCACAATTATGCCCCCGTATGATCCACAGATTATGCCCCATATGCTCCTGATTATGCCCCCATATGCTCCAGATTATGCCCCCATATTTTCCACAGATTATGCTCCCATATGCTCCAGATTATGTCCCCATATGTTCCACAGATTATGCCCCATATGCTGCACAATTATGCCCCATAGTATACGTCCCTTATGCTGCTGCAAAAAAAAATTAAAAAATGACATACTCAACTCTCGTCACTGGGGGCCAGGTGCCGGTGTCCTAAGCAGGCGGTGACACCGGCGTGCTATCGGGGACATGTGCCGGTGTCATCGCTCGCTCAGGACCCCGGCACCTGAGATATTTACCTGTCCTCTCTCCACCGCTGCACACTGCTCCCTCTTCCGGGTCCTCTGCAGTGAATGATCAGGCAGGTGGCGCGACGCGCACTAACGACGTCATCGCGCCCACTGCCTGATCATTCACAGCCAGAGGAGTTGACGATGGAGCAGCGCGCAGCGGTGGGAGAGGACAGGTAAATGTCGCTATACTCGCCCCTCTGCCGATGCGTCTTTGCAGCCTCTCCTCTTCTCCCGGCGGTCTTCGCAGCTCTTCAGTCCAACAGCGGTCACGTGGTACCGCTCATTAAAGTCATGAATATGTGCATATTCATAACTTTAATGAGCGGTGCCATGTGACCGCTGCAGGAAGGAGCCGGAGATCGTGGGAAAAGCAGGGGAGCTGCAGAGACCGTGCCGGCGGAGGGGTGAGTATGATCCGACACCCCCACTCCCTCTCCCTCGCCGACCCCAGTATATGACCAGCGTATAAACCGAGAGGGGGACTTTCAGCCCAAAAAAAATGGGCTGAAAATCTCGGCTTATACACGAGTATATACAGTAAGTTACTGCTTTTTCCCATCTTATTGCATTTCTCATTGCCAAATGTCAGTATTAACTCAAGATAATTAAAATCTAATTATTAAAAGGTCAGATAACATAGGCTCATTTGTGATGATAATCAAATGTGATTATATTCAATGGTTAAATAATGTTATCTGAAGATACAACATATCTACAGTTACATAACCTAGAATAAATATGTAAAAACAAATATACAAACTAATAGATGTAGGTATCACTATAGGCTGATTTAGTTAAAAAGAAAATTAATATTTAAAGACCCTGTTACACCAATCTTGTGAGCACTACCAAAAATGCATGAAAATAAATATCCACGAATGTGTCCTATTGTATCAAGTATGGGATTTCTGGGTAATTAACTAGGGAGTGACTGGGCCTGCTTCACCAGTCCCTCATCCGAAGAGTGTTTGGTTACTTAACCCCTTAATGACCAAAGGTATTTTCTCCCCTTCTTCTCAGAGCCAGAACTTTTTTATTTTTTGGTAAAAATGACCATATGAGAGCTTGTTTTTTGCAGGACAAGTTGTAATTTTGAATGACACCAAAGGATTACCATGTTGTGTACTCGGAAACAGGAAAAAAATTCCAAGTGTGGTGAAATTGCACAAAAAGTGCAATCCTACACTTGTTTTTTGTTTTGCTTTTCTACTAGGTTCTCTAAATGCTAAAACTTACCTGCTATGATGATTCTCCAGGTCATTACAAGTTCATAAACACCAAACATGTCTAGGTTCTTTTTCATATACTGTAAGTGGTGAAAAAAATTCCAAACTTTGTTAAAAAAAATTGTGCCATTTTCTGATACTTGCAGAGTCTTCTTGATCTCTGGTTGGGTGAGGGCTTATTTTTCGTGCACCGAACTGAAATTTTTATTGATACCATTTTGGTGCAGATACGATCTTTTGATCATGCATTATTGCATTTTAGCACAATGTTGCGACGTCCAAAAAAATGCAATTCTGGCGTTTTGACTTTTTTTCTTTCTATGCCGTTTAACTATCAGATCAATCCTTTTTTTTATCAATAGATCGGGAGATTTTGAACTCGGCAATACCAAATATGTGTGTTTTTTTATTGTTTCATTTTGGATGGGGCGAAAGGGGGGTGATTTAAACTCACATCAAAGGGAGGGAGTCCAACATTGGCATAAATTTACGCCTGATGTCGGAAAGGGGTTAAAAGACAGTAGAGATATACTAAACATAATGAATAACATTACATGGCTTCCCAATTACACATGAGTAGTAGTACTCAATATAAAGTAGCAGTCGCAAAACCAAACAAGATTTAAGGATGCATAAATTAAGATAAAATCCCACGATCCCAACGTATTATTACCCCTTTATAAATCACTGGTGAGGCCACATCTAGAATATGAGATCCAGTTTTGGGATCCACATTTCAAAAAGGATATTTAGAAGTTAGAATGAGTTCAAAGATGGAAAAATAGATTACTATAATGGATGGAAGGCCTCTCATATGAAGAGAGGTTGGAAAAGTTGGGATTGTTTAGCTTAGAAAAGAGATGCCTCCGAGGGGATGTAATTTACATGTATAAATACATGTGTGGCCAGTACAAAACACTGGCACATGACTTATTCCTTTGAAAGACCATACTGAGGACTAGGGGGCGATGATTATGGGTGGAAGAAAGGCAATTCCAGCAGCTTAACAGGAAAGGGTTCTTTACAGATAGAGCAATCAGACTGTGGAATGCCCTGCCACAAGAGGTAGTGATGGCAGACACTATAATAGCTTTTAAAAAATGGCTGGACGATTTCCTTGATACACATAACATTGCCGGTTATAATTATATTAGTGATGAAATGTACAAATGGTGGAGAAAGGTTGAACTTGATGGACCTAGGTCTTTTTTCAACCTATGTAACTATGTAAGTATACAATGTAGTATTTTTGAACACATTAATTCCTCATATAACTGCAAATTTTGCCTTGGATTTTCACCTCAAAAACTGTACTGATTTTTCACCAGATTTTCATGAATACATATTCGATATAGTGCATTTCTTGATTAAGAATTATTTCTACTTTGATAGTAATAGTTTTCTACATAAAAATTGAGTTTCAATGGGTGCCAAATATTCTACCTCTCTGGCTAATTTAGTCATGAGTTGGTGGGAGGAATCTTTTAACTATAATGTGGATAATCTAATTGTTAATGACATATGATGGTACGGCAGATATATAGACAATTTGTTTATCATTTGGAAGTCTGATATACAGTGGGGAAAAGAAGTAGTTGATACACTGCCGATTTTGCAAGTTTTCGCACCTGCAAATTATGGAAAAGTCTGTAATTTTTATCATAGGTACACTTCAACTATGAGAGACAGAATCTGCAAATAATAAATAATTTAATTGCTTCTTATTGCAAGACATAAGTATTTGATCACCTACCAACCAGCAAGAATTCTGGCTCTCACAGACATGTTAGTTTTTCTTTATTAAGCTCTCCTATTCTGCACTCATTACCTGTTTTAACTGCAATTTTTTTAGCTTGTTACCTGTATAAAAAAAACCTGTCCACAAACTCAATCAATCACACTCCAAACTCTCCACCATGGCTATGACCAAAGATTTGTCTAAGGACACCAGGGACAAAATTGTAGACCTGCACAAGACTGAGATGGGCTACAGAACAATAGGCAAGCAGATTGGTGAGAAGACAACAATTGGTACAATTATTAGGAAATGGAAGAAACACAAGATGACTGTCAATCTTCCTTGTTTTGGGGCTCCATGCATGATCTCACTTCGTGGGATAAGTATGATTCTAAGAAAGGTCAGGAATCAGCCAGAACTACACTAGAGGACCTTGTCAAGGATCTGAAGAGAGCTAAGATCACAGACTCAAACATTACCATTAGTAACACACTACACCGTCATGGATTAAAATCCTTCAGGGAACGCAAGGTCCCCCTGCCCATGCCAGCACATGTCCAGGCCCATTTTAAGTTCACCAATGACCATCTATATCATCCAGAGGAGGCATGGGAAAAGGTCATGTGGTTTGATGAGACCAAAATAGAACTTTTTGGTGTCAACTCCATTCGCTTTGTTTGGAGGAAAAAGAAGGATGAGTAAACCAAAAAACACTGTCACAACCATTAACCATGGTGGGAGAAATATTATAATTTGGGTGTGCTATTCTGCAAAGAGGACAAGACAACTGCACAGTATTGAATGGAATATGTATCGGGTACATATACTTATTCTCACCACTCCATAGCTATTGTGCAAAGATTTACAGATTATCTAACTTGCATACACAGAAAATCAAAAGCAGGTAACACAATCCTACATACAACCAGTCTAAACATCCAAATAAAACAATACTGACAGGAGAATTAACATGAACTAAAATAAATTGAAGCACAAATGAAGTCAACCACGGAGAAGATAAAAACATACAACACAGACTTGAGTGTAAGTGATACAAAAATTATATGTTGAAAAGAGCTGCAAACAGTACCAAACAACCTATAGTATGACAAAAGAACACAGCTCCAGTAACCCTTGTACTCCAGTATAGCAAGCAAGTTCAACAAATATATACAGTACAGACCAAAAGTTTGGACACACCTTCTCATTCAAAGATTCTTCTGTATTTTCATGACTATGAAAATTGTAGAATCACACTGAAGGCATCAACACTATGAATTAATACATGTGGAATTATACATTACACTTTACAAAAAAGTGTGAAACAACTGAAAATATGTCTTATATTTTAGGTTCTTCAAAGTAGCCACCTTTTTGCTTTGATTACTGCTTTGCACGCAGAAAAGGTGAACGGATGGACTCTACATGCCTTGTTCCCACCGTATAGCATGGAGGAGGTGGTGTGATGGTGTGGGGGTGCTTTGCTGGTGACACTGTTGGGGATTATTCAAAATTGAAGCGATGAGCGGTCCAGCTCACCCCAAACCATCTCGATTGGGATCAGGTCTGGTGACTGTGGAGGCCAGGTCATCTGGCATAGCACCCCAACACTCTACTTCTTGGTCAAATAGCCCTTACACAGCCTGGAGGTGTGTTTGGGGTCATTGCCATATTGAAAAATAAATGATGGTCCAACTAAACGCAAACCAGATGGAATAGCATGCCGCTGCAAGATGCTGTGGTAGCCATGCTGGTTCAGTATGCCTTCAATTTTGAATAAATCCCCAACAGTGTCACCAGCAAAGCACCCCCACACATCACACCACCTCCTCCATGCTTCACGGTGGGAACCAGGCATGTAGAGTCCATCCGTTCACCTTTTCTGCGTGCAAAGCAGTAATCAAAGCAAAAAGGTGGCTACTTTGAAGAACCTAGAATATAAGACATATTTTCAGTTGTTTCACACTTTTTTGTAAAGTGTAATGTATAATTCCACATGTGTTAATTCATAGTTTTGATGCCTTCAGTGTGATTCTACAAATTTCATAGTCATGAAAATACAGAAGAATCTTTGAATGAGAATGTGTGTCCAAACTTTTGGTCTGTACTGTATATATATATATATATATTTTTTTTTTTTTATAAAAATCTTTCTATTTTGGAGGAAGATCAAAATATAGCCAATATTATAAAAATATTATATTTTTATAAAAAACAGCTGTAGAGCAGTTCCAAGACAATCCCCCTCCTTAGGATAAATTTTATCTCCAAGCCTTATGAACATCCCTCAAAAAGACAGGACAAACTGATTTCTATTGAGAGGCTTTTTCATTGTGGACTTAAGTCATATAACTAATGTCAGCACACAATAATATTCAAATCGTTAACTGATTCAGAAGGAAATAATAATTATCAAGTTTAGTCATTCCTGAATTGTAAATCCACTCATGTTGTATATATAGAAATAGGGAGCAAAGGAAATTACAGCTTATTGATGTGGGTAAAAAACATGTGTACTGTACAGGGTGCTTATATTATGTTGATCAATATCAAGGAAACCCCTTCACCACACCACGCAGGACTTTATCATATGGACAGTCAAAAACAAATTTCAACCATACCGCAAAAAAAAAAAAATCGACCAAGATGTCCAATAGAATAAATTTTATTATTATACCTCAGATTAAAAATTAAATGGAACATATAAATACAGCAAGATGGACACAAGAACCAGGAAGGGCATATACAAACTCATCTATAATCTCACTATTACAAATGCTGCAAAGCAAAATTAACATACATATACTCAAATATAAAGTGACAAGTGCAAAAAAAATTATAAATTGTATAACATACAGTCATGGACAAAAGTTTTGAGAATGACACAAATATTAATTTTTACAAAGTCTACTGCTTCACTTTTTCTAACGGCAATTTGCATATACTCCAGAATTTTATAAAGAGTGATCAGCTTAACAGCAATTACTTGCAAAGTCAATATTTGGCTAGAAAATGAACTTTATCCCCCAAAACACATTTCAACATCATTGCAGCCCTGCCTTAAAAGGACCAGCTAACCTTTTTTAAGTGATTTCTCCATTAACACAGGTGTGGGTGTTGATGAGGACATGGCTGGAGATCAATCTGTCATGATTAAGTAAGAATGACACCACTGGACACTTTAAAAGGAGGCTAGTGCTTGGCATCATTGTTTCTCTTTGTTAACCATGGTTATCTTTAAAGAAACACGTGCAGTCATCATTGCAATGCACAAAAATGGCCTAACAGGGAAGAGTATCGCAGCTAGAAAGATTGCACCTCAGTCAACAATCTATCGCATCATCAAGAACTTCAAAGAGAGAGGTTCCATTGTTGCCAAAAAGGCTTCAGGGCGTCCAAGAAAGATCAGCAAGCGCCAGGACCGTCTCTTAAAAGTGTTTCAGCTGCGGGATCAGGTTACCAGCAGTGCAGAGCTTGCTCAGAAATGGCAGCAGGCAGGTGTGAGTGCATCTGCACGCACTGTGAGGCAGAGACTCTTGGAGCAAGGCCTGGTCTCAAGGAAGGCAGCAAAGAAGCCACTTCTCTCCAGAAAAAACATCATGGACAGACTGATATTCTGCAAAAGGTACAGGCAGTGGACTGCTGAGGACTGGGGTAAAGTTATTTTCTCTGATGAATCCCCTTTTCGATTGTTTGGGACATCAGGAAAACGCCTCATTCGGAGAAGACAAGGTGAGCGCTACCACTAGTCTTGTCTCATGCCAACTGTTAAGCATCCTGAAACCATTCATGTGTGGGGTTGCTTCTCAGCCAAGGGAATCGGCTCTCTCACAGTCTTGCCTAAAAACACAGCCATGAATAAAGAATGGTACCAGAATGTCCTCCAAGAGCAACTTCTCCCAACCATTTTTGGCGATCAACAATGCCTTTTCCAGCATGATGGAGCACCTTGCCATAAAGCAAAGGTGATAACTAAATGGCTCAGGGAACAAAACATAGAGATTTTGGGTCCATGGCCTGGAAACTCCCCAGATCTTAATCCCATTGAGAACTTGTGGTCAATCATCAAGAGACGGGTGGACAAACAAAAACCTAAAAATTCTGACAAAATTAAAGCATTGATTGTGCAAGAATGGACTGCTATCAGTCAGGATTTGGTCCAGAAGTTGATTGAGAGCATGCCAGGGAGAATTGCAGAGGTCCTGAAGAAGAAGGGTCAACACTGCAAATATTGATTGCTGCATTAACTCATTCTAACTGTCAATATAAGCTTTTGTTACTCATATGTTTGTAATTATTATATTTCTGTCTGTGATAAAAACATCTGTCAAACACACATAAAAACCAGAGGGCAGCAGATCATGTGAAAATATAATATTTGTGTCATTCTCAAAACTTTTGGCCATGACTGTATAATCAATGTTACCTAAATGTAATAGGGTACTACAAAAGTGACCAGTGCAAGTGCTTCTTCATAAAACATAATACACCTAGTACTATCACAACAAAGTGACATGTGCTCTGTTTTTCATACAACAATTAATGTTATAATAACAATAGAGTAGTGCCTAAAATAATGGTAATAATGACCAGTATATCAGACCCAAATAGGTGATAGTATTAGTACAAGCAACGTTTATAAAATAGTGTGACAGGAAATACTTATATCTTTTGGCACCCACAAGTATATTCGATTAAAATACAGTATATCAAAAATATAGCAAAACAACTAACTTGATAGTATGGCACGTCTACTCCTGGATGGCGTCCTTTCCAATGCGCGTTTCGGCGTGTAGCCTTTGAAGCCTTATCTAATCTCAAAACACTTGGGAAAATTAAGCCAAAACATATCTACAAATGAAAAAATGTTTATTGATAATAATGATATCAAACGTAAATTGAATAAAGAAAACCTTGTAAAACATAAAATACTAATAGTAATCAGGTATAATTTTGTTTGGATTCAATGACGTAGTGCCATAATATTTTAACTCTTGAATTTAAGTTTCTTGTACATATTTACTTTTTGTTTCAGCATGGCCAATGTGTTTTGTTAGTGAAACTTGCATGATTTATGCTAATTAATTGACAATTGGTCACATCAGATCAGAAAAGCATTTAAACCCTCTTTCTGTCATTAGAATGTATTATGACTAAGGGTGCTATGACACTTGAAATGCATAGATACCAATGTCAGCATGATGGTAGAGCTATCCCAAGAAGTTTTATAATTAAAGATGGATGAACCCGAACAGTAAAGTTTGGTGACTGTACCAAACAATTACTGTTCGGGCACGGACACCGATCACAGACTTCACCAGGAAGTCCGTATTACTATTTGGGTTCGGCTGCCCGAACACTGGGTGTTTGTTGCGCTGTCATGTGCATTGAGTGCGGCAAACACCGCTCCTGATCTGCGGGGAAATCATCCACACCGGTCAGAGAGCTGCGGTTCCCATGCTGTTAAAAGACAGTGGGAACGCTCAGCTGTGATCGGAGGTATAAACTTTACCTCCGGTCACTGTTGTCAACTGATGGGACTACTGATCTCACCATCCGACACCTGCTACTACTAATTTCAGTGAGAGCAGAAGCGGTGGATGGGAGTATTCATCAGCCGCTTCTAGCTGTAAATAAATAATTTTAAAAAAATGGCGTGGGTTCCCCTTAATTTTGCTAACCAGCCAGACAAAACTCACAGCTGGGGATTGCAACCCTCAGCTGTCAGCATCAGCAAGCAATAAATAATTTAAAAACAGCATGAGGTCCCCCCATTTTTAACAACCAACCTTGTTAAAGCAGACAGTTGGGGGCTGGTGTTCTCAGATTGGTAAGGTGCCATGGATATTTGCCCTCTCAGCCTAAAAATAGCAGCCCACAGCTGCACAGAAAAGGCACATCTATTAGATGCTCCAAATCTGCCCTTTTGCCTGACTCTTCCCACTTGCCCTGTAGCAGTGGCAAGTGGGGTTTATATTTGTGGGTTGATGTCACCTTTTATTGTCAGGTGACATCAAGCCCTCGGATTATTAATGGAGAGGCGTCTATAAGACTCCCATCCATTACTAATCCTATAGTTGTATGGTAAATAAAGACACAGCCACAATAAAGTCCTTTATTTGAAATAAGACTATACACAGTTTTCTATTTTTATTTAAACGCCTAATTCCAGCGAAGCCCTCAATCTCCTGTAATTAAAGTAAAATAAAAAAAACAATATACTATACCTGTCTGTCATTCTGTCCCACTCCATAATCCATGTTAAGGGGATAAACAGTTTTCAACCTGGACGGCGCCAAGATGCAACCATCCAAGCTGAAAGCCACTGGTGGCTGTGTGGCTGTGCGGCTGCGATGGTGTCATGCAGATAAGCAATTTTTTTCACTGAACTAATCTGTATGTGAAAAAAATTCTAGAATACCCCATTTTTATCCAGAAACTGGATGAGACTCACCCATTGAGAAAAATTGAATGCCATATGGTGACACCGTATCCAAAATTTCTGAATAAAATTCTGAACGATTTTTTATGCTGTCATGTGTTAGGGTTCGATTTCCCTCTGCTGCACAAGGGGATTCTCGAACCCGTCCCACTGCGGTCTCCCATTCATCTGCGGCCGCAGTGGAGCCTGCTCAGCAGAGACTTCGGTCCAGGCATCTTGCCCACTCCTCTACTGTGCAGTGACTTGCTGCTGCCTTTCCTGGATCTGCTATTATAGTCAGTGCTGGAGCAGTCGTCTTTGGGACAAAGTCCTGCGTTTTCCCATCTGAGCATGCCCAGAGTGAGATCTCTCATTGGAGATCAGGGGTCACATGTTCAGGTGCTGCAGCGGCTCCTATTGGTCCGCCAGGAAGGTCATGTAGCTACGTGTGTTTGTAACAGCTTCTCATTGGTCCTTGTTCCTGGAAGGTCCTGTAGCTGTTGCTATAAAAGGGTAACATGGCTGGGCCGCCATGCGCTAATATCAACCATTGTATGCTATGCGCCAGTGTGGTCATGTGTATGTGTGGATAGGGACCCGGCTGAAATAAGCCACTAGAATACCGACTTAATCGGTGAGCAGTTTGGTATGGTAGCTGGTCAGGGTCGGTGTCCTAGATGCCCTAGATTACCGGCATAACCGGTGAGGAGTTTTGATTGCCGTATTCAGGGTCTGGCGTTCAGATGCCATAGATTGCGGGTGACTCCCGCGAGGACATTAGCACAGATCACGCTTTATGTACGCTTAGCACTTAACTGTGTATCTGAGAGCCTTACAGGACACAGTGCTTTTTCTCAGCGGCCCTGTGACGTAACAGGGTTCGCTTTCAACGCTAGTCAGCGCCCTAGCGTGTTTTCTTTGCCACTCAGTTGTGTCTAGTGAGTGCGCACACATCGCCATATAGCGTTGCGGCTTCTCTTCTAGCGGCTCTGTGGAGTAACAGAGTTCGCACTCATTGCCACAGCGCATTACGGCGTTTATGTTGGCAGCTCTGCGGGATAACAGAGTTTGCTTCTTGCGCCTTTTTGCCAGCAGCGGGCTTCGCCTGCACGGTGAACCCCGGGCTGCGAACGCACTTATTATTTATATTATTTTGTGGTTTCCGCCAGCCTTAACATAATATTAGCGCCAGGGTCTGGCTGGTAAAATGGCGGACTACCAGCGTCTGCAGCGGTATATCCAGCAGCTGGAGGGTAGGTTGGCGACTCTAGAGCGCACAACCTCAGCGGTGGATGTTACCGCAGTCGCGGTTCAGGCTGCTAGTGTGGCCGCCGCCAGTTTGTCCTCTGCTACCCCTGCTCTGACTATTTCCCGCCTCCCACTTCCAGACAAGTTTACCGGTGACAGTAAACAATGTCGGGGTTTCGTCAGTCAGTGCTCCATACATCTAGAGCTTCTGGCTGCACGTTATCCCACGGAGCGGGCGAAAGTGGGTTTTATCATATCCCTTTTGTCGAGCAGGGCATTGGAGTGGGCAACGCCGTTATGGGAGCGCGATGATCGTGTGGTGCAGAGTGCTCCTCTCTTCTTGGACACTCTTAAACAGGTCTTTTTAGGACCTCGTGTCACCTACGATACGGCTCTTCAATTGTTGGCTATCACCCAGGGTTCATCCATGGTCAGCCAGTTTGCCGTCCAATTTCGGACTCTGGTCTCTGAGCTGGATTGGCCAGATAAAGTCCTTATACCCGTGTACTGAGGGGACTGGCAAACCATGTGAAGGACGCCTTGTCCACCAGGGAGATTCCTGCCACACTGGAGGAGCTCATTACCATTTCTACCCGCATCGACCTTCATTTTAACGAGCGGAGGTTGGAGCGGGCCCAGTGTAGGCAGAGGTTCCGGCTGGCGCCCACCTTCGCCAGACCTCTGGAATCTTCCATTCAGGCGTCCGATTCCTATGAGGCCATGGAGATTTCTCGAGTGAGACCTAAGTCTCGGGCTGCTCGAGTATCTGTGACCTGTAATGCCTGCCAACAAATAGGGCATTATGCTAACTAATGTCCACGGTGTCGGGAAACGACCGCATCTAGTAACCATTGGAGGGGGTTCACTAGACACAGCAGTACACGGCTCCAAGTTGTCCTTTAGGGGGACAATCAATTTTGGCTCATCCACTTTAACAGTCACGCTTTGTGTGGATTTCTGGAGCCGAAGGAAATTTCATGTCTTCTACCTTCGCTCTCCACCACTCTATACCTTTGGTGATGCTTGCCAAACCCGTGACTGTTCGAGTAGTGAATGGGTCACACTGCCTTCACCAATCACACATCAGACCATCCCTTTCACGTTGTCAATGTCACCTTCCCATCAAGAGATTATCTCACTTTTAGTCATTCCCGAGGGAATAGACGAGATCTTGTTAAGGGATGCCCTGGCTCCATTTCCATTCCCCACACATTGAGTGGAACTCTGGGAGGATATTAGGTTGGGGTGAGTCATGTAAAGGCAGATGTATGAGGGAATGCATTCAGGTGGCCACTACAGAGAAGCCCACAGATCTTACTTCTCTTCCTAATTACTATTGGTCATATGCAGACGTATTCTCCAAAAAGGCGCAGAAGTCCTTCCACCTCACCGTCCCTATGACTGTCCTATTGACCTCTTGCCTGGAGCAGAACCTCCTCGGGGACGGGTCTATCCCCTTTCTCTCCCGAGACGGAGGCTATGTCCCAATATATCCAGGAGAACCTGGCGAGAGGATTCATTAGGAAGTCAGTGTCACCTGCAGGGGGGGGGTTCTTCTTCGTGCAGAAGAACGGAGAATTACGTCCATGCATCGATTACAGGGTCTTAATGCCATCACTGTTAAGAATTAATACCCGTTGCCACTGATTTCTGAGCTATTTGATAGGCTACGAGGGGCAAGGATATATTTACGAAATTAGATCTGCGGGGTGCTTATAACCTGATTCGCATCCGTGAGGGGGACGAATGGAAGACAGCTTTTAATACCAGGGACGGGCACTATGAATATCTGGTGATGCCCTTCGGGCTCTGTAACGCCCCAGCCGTCTTCCAAGACTTTGTTAATGACATCTTCCGGATATGCTCTCCACCCAGTCGTAGTCTATCTGGATGATATTCTCATCTTTTCCCAGATATGACTCCCACCGGAGAGATGTTTGCAGAGTCTTCGACCTCCTATGGGCAAATTCCCTCTACGCAAAGTTGGAGAAATGTGTGTTTGAGCAGGAGTCCTTACCTTTCCTGAGCTATATCATCTCCGCCCAGGGATTGGCTATGGATCCTGCCAAACTACAGGCGGTGATGGACTGGCAAGAACCCCATTCTCTAAAGGCGGTGCAGCGCTTTAGGGGTTCATTAATTACTACTGCCAGTTTATCCATCACTTCTCAACTTTGGTAGCTCCCGTGGTTGCCCTCACCAAAAAGGGAGCTAATCCCAAATTGTGGTCTGAAGAGGTCTCCAAGGCCTTCACGTCTATTAAGTCCCATTTCTCTAGAGCTCCCCCATCCTACATCGCCCCGATGTTGATAAGCCATTTATATTGGAGGTGGATGCCTCGTCCGTTGGAGCTGGAGCAGTCCTTTTCCAAAAGGATGCTCAAGGTCGGAAGCATCCATGCTTCTTTTTCTCCAAGACCTTCACACCAGCGGAGAGGAATTATTCCATCGGGGACAGGGAGTTGCTAGCAATGAAGTTGGCCTTCTCGGAGTGGAGGGCATCTTGTGGAGGGAGCTCGCTTTCCCTTCCAAGTCTTCACGGATCACAAAAACCTGGTATATCTTCAGAACAGCCCAGCGGCTTAATTCTCGCCAAGCCAGATGGTCCTTGTTCTTCTCCCGGTTTCATTTCACACTGCATTTCCTCTCGGGAGAGAAGAACATTCGTGCCGACGCTCTCTCTCGCTCTGTGGTGTCCTCGGAGGAGGAGGTGGAGGAGCCTCGGCTAATCGTCCCACAGAGAGCCTGAGAACAGTGGCTCCGGTTTCGCTAGAGACATTCGTCCAGGTGGGTGGACACTTTGGGGCAAAGAGGACATCTGAATTGTTGGCAAGGACATACTGGTGGCCGCATATGGTCCGTGACGTTGGGGACTATGTTCGGGCGTGTGTCTCCTGCGCCAAGAATAAGTCTCCACGACAACGGGCCCGCTGGGTTACTTCACCCTTTGCCGTGGCAGACAGGCCCTGGGAGATGGTTGGGATGGACTTTGTGGTGGGCTTGCCCAAGTCTCGAGGTTGCATCATCATTTGGGTAATCACCGACCATTTTTCCAAAATGGTGCATTTGGTGCCGCTTCCACGGTTACCTTCTGCACGGCTCTGGCAGCGTTGTTCTTTAGGCATATCTTTCGTCTACACGGCATGCCGGACAAAATTGTCAGTGACCGAGGTCCCCAGTTTGCGTCTCGGTTCTGGAGAGAGCTTTGTCGTCTACTCAGTATTGAGTTAAATATCTCTTCAGTGTACCATCCTGAGACGAATGGGTTGGTAGAGAGGGCCAACCAGACCTTGGTCACCTATCTACGACATTTTGTCTCGGTCAGGCAGGATGACTGGGCATCCTTGCTACCATGGGCTGAGTTGCATTAAACAATGCTGTGGCTGATTCCACCGGACAGACTCCATTCCTCCTAAACTACGGTCAGCATCCGCAGGTTCCGGTGCCCATGCCTGTGTCTTCCGCCGACTCCAGGGTGGCAGACTGGGCTGTGGAGGCACGGGACATTTTGGACCGTACCCAGGATGCCATTCAGGCATCCAAGGAGAGGATGAGGTCCTCCGCCGACGCACATCGGCGCCCCGCTCCAACATTTGCTCCTGGGACAGGTGTGGCTCTCCGCCCGTAACATCAGGCTGCGAGTTGAGTCCACTAAGTTGGCACCCCGCTACCTGGGTCCTTTCAAGGTCCTCGAGCAGTTAACCCTGTGGTATACCGCCTAGCCCTTCCGCCTCGCCTTGGTATCACTGACACCCTTTTACGTGTCCCTCTTGAAACCCGTGGCAATTTCCCGGTTTTCCAAGTCAACAGCCGGGACGTCGGGTTCATCTACCGACGATCATGAGGTGAACGCCATTGTTGGGTGCAAGGTGGTACGAGGCGAAAATTTTATTTGGTGGATTGGAGGGGTTATGGGCCTGAGGATAGATCCTGGGAGCCTGCCGAGCATGTTCACGCTCCGCAGCTCATCGCTGCCTTTGAGCGCAGCGAGGCCCAAAGAAGGGGGGCCCTAGGAGGGGGGTAATGTTAAGGTTCGATTTCCCGCTACTGCACAAGGGAGTCTCGAACCCGTCCCGCTGCGGTCCTCCCATCATCTCCGGCCACAGTGGAGCCTGCTCAGCAGAGACGTCAGTCCCGGCGTCTTGCCCACTCCTCTACTGTGCAGTGACTTGCTGTTGCCTTTCCTGGATCTGCTATTATAGCCAGTGCTGGAGCAGTCGTCTTTGGGACAAAGTCCTGCGTTTTCCCATCTGAGCATGCCCAGAGTGAGATCTCTCATTGGAGATCAGGGGTCATATGTTCAGGTGCTGCAGCGGCTCCTATT
>JARQOD010000001.1:595189497-595240902 GCA_033576555.1 Oophaga sylvatica | reverse complement strand
CTCTAAATTCTAACAAAAAAAATAAGCTTTATGGGGGTGAGTCCTTCCTCCTGGGGTGCCCCGGGAAAATCCCTCGCTGCACTAAACTGAAACACAAATACTGTTGAAATTTAAATTTTTTTCAGCAAAACAAATAACAAAAATTTTTTTAAAATTTTCAAGTACAGGTTCTCGGGCACAAATAAAATATGATAAAAAATGAAAAAAAAGATAAGAATTTAATATGAAAAATTTAAAATTAGTTTAATAATAACAATATGAGTAATTAAACAAAAACATGAATACAAAAAATTTAAAAAAAAATTAAAAAGGGGAAATGAAAAAAATTTGATAGAAAATAGCTGCTTAAGATTATAAAAAATGTGGCACTGGCAAAATTTAAAAGGTGAAGACCCAGGGAAAGTTTAAAACCCAACATTTTTTGCCAAAAAAAAAAAAAAAAAGGTTTAAACCCAACATTGCCCAAATTTTTGTTATAAATTTCCAAACGTATTTCCAAAAAAAAAAAAAATAATGCTATTCCAATGCTTTGGGGAAAACCATTATCCCTTTTTATTGTCTCCCCCAACCCCCCCCAAATTTACATTCTCCCTTAGCCCTTTTTTTTTTCCCTTTCATGTACAATTAACCAAAAAGGGCAAGAATTTTTTTTTTTTAATTTCAATATTTTTTTTTCCCCTAGACTTAAAAGGGCTTCCGTATCGAAATCGGATATCACAAATTTAGTGCAAAGGGCATAAAAATTCGAAAACGATATTTTTAGATATCGAGCAATATCGCTCAACACTAATCACTTATTATTCACAGTACACTGAAGAAGGTCTAAGTAGACCGAAACGTCTGTGTTGTGACCAAGTGTACGTATTAAAATTTACTATTCACACATACTAGGAGTGTGCCCGGTTTATTTGACATATAGTATGGTTTGGGAACCTACGGGAGCACCTCAGTATTAGAGTTGTGCCAATTATTTATACTCTCTTGCAGACTGGCAGTATACATAGTGGGTGAATTTTGGGCACCCTGGGGCAAAACAGTCCACGTATACTGGTTCCCTTGAAATGTAAAGGCAAACAAATACTGACAGTCAGGATGCAACGGGACACTAAAAAATGGTTTGCCAAGTCAATCACTGAAAAACAAAGAGCACTAGCCGGGATCTGAGACAGAAGGGTGTGAGGATTTGGTACAACTGGTGTGAGGAGCTCTGTAGCTTTGTTCACTAGCCGGAGATCATGGACCATTCTGTACGCTGCTGGCTGCCCCGGTGCTGTTTTCTTTTTAACTGGGAACAGAGGGGTGTTACAAGGGGACTGGGTCTTAACACCACTTGCTACCAGTTTCTGTATCTGCTGAGCTATAGCCGTCTCTTGAGCTGAACTAAGAGGATACTGTCTCTGTTGGGGCAGGATTGCTCCTGGCTTTAATTTGACCATGAATGGCTGCACCCTTAATCTGCCCACATCTGTTTTATCTGAAGCCCAGAACTCATGCGGTATCACACCTTCTAACATTGAAGGAAATTCATTTGTGTCCTCTATACTAGCAACGTCTAACGACATGATTTTACAAAGAGTGCTCGGCTTCAATCCTGGTGTCATAGTGACAGTCCCATCAGGATGATACTCAATATGTGCTTGCAATTGAGACAATACATCACATCCTAAAAGATTACATTGACCCCGTGGTGATACCATTAACTGTGTGTGTACAGTGGTTCCTTGAATTTGCAGGGGAATCTTTTTAGTGACGGGGAACAGGATAGATGGAGAGTTGTAAGGAGTCGCTATAACATGGTGGGAGAAATCACTTTTCCCAAATGGCCAGTCCTCTTCTGTAATTACTGAATTGTCTGCCCCCGTGTCCACTTGGAACTCAACCTCATGTCCCCCTGGTAGGTTCACCTGCACTGTGCAATTAGGAGTGGGGGGTAAGGAGACAAGGGGGTTCATGTGCAAGCTACCATTATCCTATGGGAGCGCCTCTAATTGGTCTTGGGGCCTCTTGCAGGCGAGTCATTTGCATATGGATTAGTTGGACAGGCTGGATATGGATTAGTTCTGCAATCCCTCCTGAAATGTCCTGGTTTCTTGCACCCGTAGCACAATTTCTGCCCATCTCCTGGCACACGTCTCCTCTCCCTGTTGTTTGCAGGACGAGTACCTACAGCATGTATCCTTGTTCCTCTTTTTGCCTGCGCTAAATCATGTTGTGCCCCCTGTGCTATTCTGGCTAGATCCTCTGCTTTTACTGATCTCCAATCAGGTCTACTTACTTTCACCTTGTCTGCCACTTCCTTTTTTAACCCATTCATATATGCACTTGCTAGTACTCTCTCACTAGTCTTGTTTTCTGGGACAAAACCCATTTCCACCCAAGTTTTTCTTAGAGCCCAGAAATAATCTTTTGGCTCTTCCTCTTTTCCCTGTACTCTGTCCTCTAGTGTAACTTCTTTTTCTGCCTGTCTATCTTTACATGCTTTTTTCAACGCTTCTGTAAACATAACCCTGCTGCTGCATCATTGACTTCTGCATTATCAGGTCCGTTCCTACCAACATAACACTTGTATGTCTCATCTATCAGTCTATCGTATCTAGCTTCATCTGCCAATTTCCCTTTCATAAGTGCTTCCAGATCCTGTCTAGTTGCTTTATATGTATCCTGCATTGTAGCTAACATTCTAGCGAATCCCATTGGTGACTGTGAAGGGTCCGGGAGTTGCATTATTAGAGCCAACTGCTCTGAAGGGCTCCATGGTCTGTACAACACTACTGTCCGGGGGGCGCCTGGAGCTAGTCCGCCCTCCTCGCCTCCGCAGCACCCGGGGTACCAGGTACCACTACTGTCCTCATTGGAAATAAATTGGCCGGGGGAGGTCTGGGTCCACCGCAACCTGCACAGACATCTACCGTCAGGGGATTCTGCTGTCCACACCTGGGGCAGACCCAACAGTTTGGTTTGTGGGAAGTCTGTGGGAAGGTCTGATACTGGGGTGGAGGTAACGTAGGGGGCAAACAGGAGGGTAAATCAGTCATCCCTGTTTTTGTCAGTCTGTAACGTCCGTCTCCTAATTCCTCAGTCTTTCCCTCTAAGTAATCACACGCACTCATCCACAGGTTCACTGTTTTCAACAGACCTTTGTCTCTCAACCATCCATGATTTGAGTTAAAGAACCTTTTCCATTTATCACTGTTCAATTCTCCGTTTTCATTCATGCCTGCTTTACATATTACTTTGTCAATGCCTATCAAAGCTTGCTTTCCTTCTCTGCACACAACTAAATCTTTAGCAGTAACACCTTCCTTGGTGTTTTGGTTCCCCATTTTTGTATCTCCTCACCTAGAAGAGATTCTCTTGTCACAAGACAAGTTTGTCACCAAGACAATTGCGTCACTTAGACAATGGGGACAAAGGTTTCTGAACCATTCCACTGCTCGCTTTCCAAGATTTGTACGCCAACCAAATAAACAATCCAATCACACAGACACCAAGACAAAACCACAACACAATCATTGGATCCATACTGTCATTATTCAAAGGAGGAAAGGCAGGACTGACAATTAATCTGAAGGTCTACTGGTTCAAAGGGACCTGAGCCAGGAATACCTGTGATTTACCTGGAAAGCCGACCGCTCGGGGAAGAGAGAGTCCACTATACAGTGATATAGATTTTAGGTAGAATATAATAAGTATTCTTACCCCAGCGCTGTGTATATCACCAACAGAGACCTCCGCTCATCCCACGTCTTCCGGACCGGTCTTGCTTCCTCAGAATAGAATAACTCAGTCCCCTGGTCGGGGCCAGTTGTCGTCGCTGTTATCTCGTTAACCCTTTCCTCCTCGGAATGTGGTACCAGAGAGAATAAGACATAGACCAAAGGATGCGTTAATAAGCTCTGCGGTTTATTGCTAATAAAGGGATTTATATACACCCCTGAAGCAGGAAGCGGAATTACCATATATGGCAGTTAATACAACATAAACATAAAATGCTAGTTTCACTTTAAAAACTCCATTCTTGGCTTTTGGCCCTGTTTAGCTCCTAGCACAGAGCGTCTCTTCTCAGGCGGGGGGGTGTATTGTATTGACTAAAATGAGGAACATCTTATCTTGTCTCCTGGTACACGTCAGCCTGTCGGTTAAAAAGAAAACAAAGCCTCTGAACTTTAGAAAAATGCTAGCTCTAAGAAAAAATGCTGGTTCAGCAATCACACTACAAACACCGTAAACAGAATAAGGATATACCAGACTTGACAGTAAAGCATCTCAATATTCTCAATTCTCCAAAATTTATACTGTACCTACAAATATCATAAACAACCAAATCAGTGCACAACGTGGTGTCACTGATACAAAGAACAATCAATTCATATATATCAAAATTAATTATTTTATTGATAACAATATTCAATGAGATCTACATAATATACAAAAGTGAACAATGATTTTTATCTCAAAGGTGCAGGTATAAAAGAGAGACAAGGTGGCTACCGGTTTGGAATATATAATAGATTATCCCACTGTTATCATCCAAACCTCTGCCCTTTGAGATGCTTGCCGTCATGGATATCTGTACGCATGCACTTGCTGAAGCCTTCCCTGCATAACGTGAGCGGCCACAACGCTGATGACGCCCAGGCTTACCATGACGTTCATGGTTTTGCTCGGGCTGAATCACCGGGCCACCCCGGAGTGCAATATTTACAAGTGGGAATGGGGCAACAGCAGCGCATGCGTCAACAAAGAAGGTCCAGCTGACGGCAACCACACTTATATTTGGACTATTTGATTGGTCAGCGCTCCTTTTTAACGTCACCATTTTTGCCTCTCCACACGCCCCCCGAAGAAGCTGGGCGAAACGCGCGTCGGGGCTGTGAGACTGGTGGCTTCCCGGTTTGTGTCGCTGTAACTCAGGTAATGGCTTCGGCTTTCCCGATGTCACAACACGATGTTCCCTTTTAATTACCAACAGGACGTATCAGCTTTTCGCACTGCATTTATATTGACACATGGGAAATTCATTGTAGCACTATTAACCACTTAGGTACTGAATAGGCATGAACCAATGTTCCCCCTTTTTCTTTGATTACCTTCATATGTGGATTTAGTCAGTATTTCCTTCCAGTCAGTGTATATATTCCAAACCGGTAGCCACCTTGTCTCTCTTTTATACCTGCACCTTTGAGATAAAAATCATTGTTCACTTTTGTATATTATGTAGATCTCATTGAATATTGTTATCAATAAAATAATTAATTTTGATATATATGAATTGATTGTTCTTTGTATCAGTGACACCACGTTGTGCACTGATTTGGTTGTTAGTGGAATTATGATTAAGAGCAAATATTGGGTTTATTACTATAGGCAATTTTTGAGTACAAATATCATAAGTAGAAGTATGTAATAGTGGTTGGAAAATCTTCTGAAAATACAGTACAAGTTTTTAACTTCACTAAAGAGATGTGCATGACACTCTTTGGTCTTCTAGGAGTATAATCTAACCCCTTTAAAGATCTGTAACCATTTCACACCATGGACTTTTTAAGTTTGTTCAATTTAGTTTTTTCATCCCCTTTTTCTAAGAGCCATATTATTTTATTTTTCCAGCCATATAGCAGTATGTAGGCTTGTTTTTTTGTGGGATGATTGGACTTTTAAATTACATCATTTATTCTACCACATCTGCAAAATGGAAAAAAAAATCCAAGTGTGTTAATAGGATTACTGGACTCGTGACCCCGACTAGAACACTGAATGTAGTCATTCTGACTACTGACTTGATTTCGTTTATTTTTAGAGTTTCATTTGTGGTTATTTATCAATAATTATATTTTTGTAATGAATTACTGTTGTGAGATCCAACAGTAATACTTCAGAATGGTTTTTATTCTGATTTTTCATATTTTTCTTCAGGAAATAACAAAAGTAAACAAAGTAAAACAATAATAATAGACGTTTTACAATCATTTATTATTAAAGTGCACACATATAAACAACAACTCAAAAACAGCAAGCAGAGAAAATGATTCTCCTTCTGTGGTGTTGGTTGCTGCATCACCTTCGCCGCCATCGTTATCTGTTGTGGATAGATTTCTGGGACGTTTTGCAGATTTTTCTGTCCACGACAGGGAGGATGGTCGCGAGGCAAATCCCAAATTTTATCCAGTCAAAACTAGGACTGATGATATGGAAAGATTTCAAGATTCTGTGGAGAGGGATATCAAGAGTTTAATAAATGAGTCTTCTTCTAGGTCAGTTCGTTCTAATCTCTCATTCTTAGAACGACAAGCTCTCAAAGATTTACAATCTAATTCTAAGATCGTCATTAAGATGTCCGATAAAGGTTGCTCGGTGGTGGTCATGAATGATTCTGATTACCACCAAGCCATCAGCAATATGATATCCCAGGACACTAGCTATCTGTTATTACAGGGTGATCCAACTCCCCTTTTTCAGAAAAAAAAGTAATCAAATCATTGCTGAGGGTGTTAGGCTGGGTTTTTTCCACTGGGAAGCAATCAGAATATCTTTGTGTCACAAACCCAGTTATTCCTATTTTAAATGCATTGCCAAAAACCCATAAACAGGTTTTTCCTCCACCGATGCGTCCCATTGTTGCAGGCATCGGTTCTCTGACAGAACGCCTGAGTCAATGGTTAGATTCATTTCTTCAACCATTTGTACATTGTATACCAGGTTATTTAAAGGATTCTAAAGATGTTCTTAACATGTTTGGCAATGTAACATGGCAGCAAAATTGGTCCTGGCTTACCTGCTATCACGAACACCGCACTGCACTTGCTCACTGAGCCAGTGCGCGTGTCCTGAATAACACAAACTGCACTCAAAGATACCTGTGGAGCGGGGCAGCAGCGGTGAAGATGCGTGCTTCAGACTAACAGGACCCTAAGCACGTGACTGCCAAGGGGCGGCGCCGGCCACAGGTCTCTCAGAGAAGGCAGTAACAGACAGAGATTGTTTCTGGCCAGAGAACCTTAAGCACGTGACTGCTGGTGGGCGTGGCCTAAGCTCCAGAGAGCTATGAGCAGAAGGAAAACTCCTAGAAGGGTAACTACGGGACAGAGTTACCAAGGGGCATAGACAAAACGGATAGTCAGGATAGCCAGGTCATATACAGAGGGAGCAACGCAGTACAAGTGGAGCAGGCAGAGAATAAACAGAACGTAGCCAAGGGATCAGAAAACCAGAACGGGCAAATACACAGTACCAAGACAGTAGACAAACTCACAACGAAGAGACGGACCTGGTCAAAACCAAACAAGCAACAAGATCAGGCACAAGGCACAGGCACACAGGAGGTAAACTAACTCTGCCGAGGGCAGGAGTATAACTGACACCAGACCTAGGTCAATTGGCAACTAAATAGCCGCCCTCTGCCAAGAGAGGCTGAAACCATTAACCCCAGTCTGACCAGGACGGGGCAAAGACAAAACCCCGTCCTGGGTCATGACACCTGCGATGTTATATCATTATATACCTCCATACCGCATAGTGTAGCCATCTCTGCTGTGCGTTTTCATCTGCACAAATATGGTTCATATCCTGATGATTTTTGTGATTATGTCCTTGCAGTTTTACAATTTCTTTTGTCGCACAATTATTTTTCATTCAACAAAAAATTTTTTTGCAGACAAATGGTGTTTCGATGGGGGCTAAGTTCTCCCCTTCTGTGGCGAATCTGGTTATGGCTTGGTGGGAGGAACTATTTATCTTTAATGCTAACAATCATTTCTTGATTGTATTGAATATTATTCAAGATTTATAGATGATTTCCTGTTGGTATGGAAGGGGGATAGTAATCTTATTTCAAGTTTCCTGGAATATATCAATTTGAATCAATTCAATCTTAGTTTTACTCACAATTTCAATAACAAAGAGATCCAATTTTTGGATTTACGTTTATTAGGTCAGCCTCAACAATTTATTTCCACTTCTACCTACCGCAAGCTACTGCAGGTAATACAATTTTACATGCACATAGCTTTCACCCTATTCACACTATAAAGGCGATCCCTGTAGGCGAATTAATTTGTGCTAAAAGGAATTGTAATAATTTACCTTCCTTCCAAAAAGAATCTGCAGCTATTAAAAAACGCTTAAATAAACGCGGTTTCTGAACTGGATCCTAAAGAGGGCATCTAATATTGTAGCTAACAAGCCCAGAGAATCGTTTTTTAAAACTGACAAACCAGACTCACAAAATAATACAAACGGGATCATCCCACTATGATTTTGACACATAGTAGGTTTTTCAAGGAAATTTGTGCTATAATAAATAGGAATTTGCATTTACTTCGTAATGACGATGTTATGAACGAATTATTAAAAAATGGGATCAGATTTGTCTCTAGAAGAGCATTAACCTTAGACAATGTCCTTTCTCCTAGTTTGTTTTCACATAATGAAATTCGTTCTAACAGAAACTGTTTATCCTGTGTGGGTTATCATAGATGTGGTCAATCTACTTGCAAAACGTGCCCTTTTTCCTCCAAAACATTAATGGTCATAAATACTATGGTTAATAAGTCTTATAAAATTAAGAATTTTTTGAACTGCAACTCAGATTTCGTTGTATGTATAATGGAATGTACAAAATGTAATATGAAATATGTAGGATCTACCATACGCAGATTGAAGGAAAGGACACGATAACACCTTCATGATATATTGTATCCTACTATCAGGAATGTATCTAATGTGTCTAAACATTTTGTTTCCACTCATAATAGTGATATTTCATATTTGAAGATTTATGCAATAGAACAGATTAAAGCTAAAATCAGAGGTGGAGATAGAGAAAAACTTCTTCGGGATCGAGAGGCTCTATGGATTTATCTTCTGGATACCCGTGCACCTGCGGGCTTAAACCTTAGAAAAGAATTCATGCTTCATTATTAATGTCATGTGTTTTTAATTGTTTTAATTTGTTTAGTTGATTTCACCTGTGTGTTTTTGTTATATTCCACTTGGTGTGATACTGAAGGTTATTCTGATTCTAAGAGCACTTGGTGCTCGAAGCGCGTCCAGACTTCAGTGGGCAGTCACTGTATGTTGCGGTGTCTTCATTTATTCGCCGCTGAGACTAGTACAGCAACCATGTTGGATTTTTGTATTTTAATATTTGCCTCAATAAAAGGATGATTTTTATATTATTTCCGGAGCTGGATTTTCCTTTCTTCACGTTGGTTGCTGCATCACCTTCACCGCCATCGTTATCTGTTGTGGATACATTTCTGGGACGTTTTGCAGATTTTTTCTGTCCACGACCGGGAGGATGGTCGCGAGGCAACATCACCGCATGAGCCTGATCCCCAGTTGATGAGCTTGCAACATCTGGAAAAAAGTTGATGAATATTTAGAATTTTTGTTTTGTAACTCAGCGTGTGGAAGAACAAATAAATGCACATAACTACTTACCTTCCGGATTTGTTCCTTCTGAGTCTTCAGATTCACTAGAAATGTTTTGAGGATTGAAATCTTCATCACTGTCAGTATCAATTTGATTTTCCTGAAATTCGGATTCCGAATCATCCTCCGGTATGGAATGCAAAATAGCCAGAATATCTTGAGGCTTTAGCGCACGTCTTCTAGCCATATTAGCAATTGGAGAAATTGCAGCCGTATTCTTCACAAATTCCACTCGAGAGTTCACTGGTTCACAAAATCTTTTTTCACATCCTATTTGAGGAAAAGTCACCGAGTCTCAAGCCAGAATTCCGAAAAATGTAGTCACAGAAGAGAAATAGAAAGTGCAAGTAGTCAAAATGACTATACCAGTAGTCCTAGTTCAGTATCACAATTGTTTTTTGTTTTTTATATTATCATGTTCACTATATGGTAAAACTCACCTAGCAATATGATTTTAAAGGCCTGTACTAGCATGAAACTATCAAAAGAGTATTGGGTTTTTTTAAGTGGTGAAAACAAATTCTGAAATTCGTAATACATTTTTTTTTTTATTGACATTTTCCAAGACCCGTAACATTTTCATTTTTCTAGATATTGGGCTGTGTGAGGACATTTTTTTTTGCTCCCTGAGCTGATGGTTTTATTGATACTATTTAGAGGTAGATATTGTTTTGATCGCCTCTTATTGCATTTTATTGCAATGGTGTGGCAACCAAAAAAATTTAATTCTGACATTTTTCTTTTCCTTTCATTACATCGTTCATCAATTGGGACCAATTTATTTTATATTCTGATAGGAATTTTACAAATACAGCAATACTAAAATATGTGTATTTTTATTTTCTTATTTGTTATATTTTTAATGGGGGAAAAGGAGATGGTTTTAACTTTTGTGTTTATTTTTTTTCATAATTGAAATACTTTTCTTCAGTTTTTACTGTGCTTAATAGTCCCCTTAGGGGATTAGAAGCTATAATCCTCCAATTGCTTGTGCTATACATAGCAGTCTGCATCCCTGTTGGAGCATTTCAATTAAGTCAGCCATCATGTTCTGTAAAAGATATGTGCTAGGCTTGCGAGCCTGCATCAAAAACAGTGACACAACATATGACATAAGTTTATGTCATATGTCATGAAGGGGCAATGTAAACACAGCTTTTGTAATGTCATAGTGACCTCAACATACAATATATAGCTATTGTCATACGGATGGTAATCAGTGATTCCAAAAATCCTGTTTATTTATTCACTGCATTTTGGTACATTTAGTGATTTTATGAGAGAAAATCTCCAACAAAAATAACTGCAGTAAAAACCACATGCATCTTTACTGGTGTCATATTAAACTAATAAAAGTCCTGTTCAAAAATCAGTCACAGAGTTATAAGATTACATTTTTTACCTGTATTTTGTATTTTTTTAAAGCACCAGTTCAGTGTTTTAATTTATTTTTTAACGCTGCAGTGGTGTTTTAAACATAAGTCCCCTGTCCCAGGTTATATACTCACTGTCCAGCACCTTATCCATTTTTTGGCTTTGCTCCAATCCTGTGGAGCCATCTTATGAGCCGAGCTTCTACTGAGGCTCTCAAAGACTTACATTGATTAGCGACCTCCTGCTCGCTCTATGAAACACTGGAGCAGTCAACAGGTCACAAAAGGCAGGAGACAGACTGGAAAAGCTGTAAAAACAGATGAAAATGCTGGAAGATGAGTATCAGACAATCGACAGGGGACTTGAATTTTCAGCACCTCTCCTGCGGTGAACTTAAAAAAAAAAAAAAAACGCTGGAGTGGTGCTTTAACAAAACTCTTCCTATCCAATGCAAAAAAGACTGGTAAATGCAAAAGAGGAAAAATACAGGGACTATAGGCAGAATAATCAGAATTATTGTGGCATGTACATATATTAAATTAGACTAATGCAACAAGTGTAAGAAAAATCCGTATTGTGTGACACGCACACTTTGTGAGACATTCATAGATTTAAATGCTGATTTTTTTTTCAGCATTATTTGTGGACTGCTTTTGCATTAATTTAAGTAATGTGATTGAGTTGCATTATTATTATTATTATTATACCCATCAAGCAAGCAGCATCAACCATCTGAGTGTCCCTTCCTAACTCTGCGTCACATAATAACTCTTTTATGGCTTTCTTTAATATGTAAATTCTTACTATTCTGTTTTCTTAGCACACTAATCTTTTTCATTGCTGTGCAATCACACAATGTTTCTACAGTTTCCTCATTGTTTTCAGCTTTGTCTCTGTATTTATATGGCTAAGTTGTGACCTTTTAGTATTCAGTTTCATCACTCAATGACATCCGCAGTCTTGATCCTGGTTTTATGCTTTATGATAGTCTCTCCTGGTTGGCTATGATGTGATAGCTGACTGAAAGGCCCTATAGAGAATCCAGACTAGCCACTGTCAAAGCTTTGTGATTCTTCTGTGACTCCTGCAATACTCTGCAATTTGTTCAGACACAAATTTGATTTGTTTAGATTTTGAATTAATTAGATTTTACAGCATATTTCTCAAAGAACACCAAATATAAAAGTAGGGACACAAATCTAACAAGACCTAGTTTGATACTATCAGGATTGTTGCATAGTGGGCTTATACTCTGCTGACCTGATTTTCCAGATAGAAAGTCTGCTGCATACTGCAGTTAGCAGGATTGTGGAGGCAATTCTCTGAAACAAATCTACATAAATCTTCATAAAATGACCAAAGCTGTGGATTTTCTTCAATGCATTCATCCTATAGTAAGATATCTTTGTATTTCATTCAATTTGTAGTAATATTTTCCCATTAAAATACAATTTTAGTTTACTGATTGACTTTATTGGCTAATTGGCTTAAAAAATCCACCTTCAGAAAATTTGTAGTTAGCATTACAAAGTAGCAAAAATACAGAAATAGCAACAATTCCCATTGAAAAATCATTTTAATTGTATATGCATTTCTGTAAATGCAAAATAAACTACCTGAATAAGGCCTAATAATTGTACATATAGGGTTAAAACAACTAATATATGGCATATATGATAACTTCCCCTTGTGTAGTAAACTCATGGTATTCTGTGAGATGTTATAATTTCTAAGTACCTACAAATATCTGGTAGAAATAACATCCACTTACAACAATTATCAGAAATGAATAAATTTTGTATTTATAAAACATGACAATTATTTCCACCATCCACATATTGTATGAGGCTAAGTATCTCCGTGAAATACAAACATAATCCAAATTAAGGGATGGCACATTGGAGCAATACAACACAATAAATTCTACTTATCATGGTTACTCTTTCATTAACTTTTTTTGCAACATCCTTGTAGCCTGTGTCTGTAAAAGAGTTAAGTCAAAGCAGTGAAACATTTCAGAATTCATAGAATCAAGCATATTGTTATTTTAAAGCACTAGACTGGACATCATCAAACTCACTGGTTTCCTTTGTATTTTTCAGTTTGATTTTCAGGGAACTGACAATGTACAATGAGCTTTGGAGATACTGACTTTTTTTAGTAAGTATTATCAGTATATAATTCTGGCAATAATTACACAACATTGTTTTTTTTTTCATTTGAATCCTCTATTCAAACTAGGGGGAATAACACTGCAAACAGCATGGAGGATTTAAACTGTTTACTTAAGATAAGGGCCACCTCTGACCCTTTTCTATAATTATTTTTGATCACTAAAGGTACTGCCACACTAAACAATCCCGCTAGCGATCACGATAACGACGCATACTAATGCGATCGCTAGCGGGATTGTTTCTATATCGCTAAGTGCGGCCACATTTAGCGATATAGTTAACGACGCTATCGCCGTTAGCGATCTTCTTAACGACTTTAGCGGTACAAAAGTACCGCTAAATCGCTAAGAAAAGGTGCCACACTAGCGATATATACTTACCCAGCGGGAGCGCCGACGAGAAAATAGGGTCCGGAACGATTCCAGCGACGAGTGAGATCACAGCAGGAAGCTCGTCGCTGGCAGCTGCCGCACTGAACAACATCGCTAACGGGATCGCTAAATAGTGACGTTTTTTAGCGATCCCGTTAGCGATATTGTTCAGTGTGGCATACCCTTTAGCTAGGAGGTAATTAATGCACTGTAGCTGTAAGATTTATTTATTTAAGATGTTCATTTCTTGTCAGTGACAAAGTGATTTAAGAAGCTGCTTCATGGGTAAATCTCGGCATAGCTAATTTTCTGTGACTAATTTCCACAGCAAACAGGAAATCCGCAAGATAAACCTCAACTGAATTACACCAGAAGCTGATCTCCCTGAGAATCTGCCTCTATAGCCTATTTTAAATTATAAGTAACGTTACCAGTGTAAGTCATGAAATAACTGGCAGTTGGCTCTCTTGATATACATGTCTCACGCAAAAAAAGTGGAAAGAAAAGCTGACCATGAAAGCCCAAATATATCAAAATTTGTGAAACATAATAGCACTTTATTGATAATCAGATGATATAAAAAAAAAAATTACAAATCAATAACCATAAAAACAAGGTGCGCACACACAGGAAGGTAATAACCAATGACCAGAGGGAGTAAATCAGTTATATATAGTGTTGAGCGATACTGCCCGATATCCTAAAATATCGGATCGGATTGGATCGGCCTGATACTCAAAACGTATCGAGTATCTCCGATCCGATACCGGAAACACAATGCAAGTCAATGGGACAGAAATATCGGAACTAAAAAAAAACCTTTCTTTCCTTGTAAACAATAAATATACAAAACATAGAATACATATATATATATATATATATATATACAGTACAGACCAAAAGTTTGGACACACCTTCTCATTCAAAGATTCTTCTGTATTTTCATGACTATGAAAATTGTAGAATCACACTGAAGGCATCAAAACTATGAATTAACACATGTGGAATTATACATTACACTTTACAAAAAAGTGTGAAACAACTGAAAATATGTCTTATATTCTAGGTTCTTCAAAGTAGCCACCTTTTGCTTTGATTACTGCTTTGCACGCAGAAAAGGTGAACGGATGGACTCTACATGCCTAGTTCTCACTGTGAAGCATGGAGGAGGAGGTGTGATGGTGTGGGGGTGCTTTGCTGGTGACATTGTTGGGGATTATTCAAAATTGAAGCTGTGAGCGGTCCAGCTCACCCCAAACCATCTCGATTGGGTTTAGGTCTGGTGACTGTGGAGGACAGGTCATCTGGCATAGCACCCCATCACTCTCCTTCTTGGTAAAATAGCCCTTACACAGCCTGGAGGTGTGTTTGGGGTCATTGCCCTGTTGAAAAATAAATGATGGTCCAACTAAACGCAATCCAGATGGAATAGCATGCCGCTGCAAGATGCTGTGGTAGCCATGCTGGTTCAGTATGCCTTCAATTTTGAATAAATCCCCAACAGTGTCACCAGCAAAGCACCCCCACACCATCACACCACCTCCTCCATGCTTCACGGTGGGAACCAGTCATGTAGAGTCCATCCGTTCACCTTTTTTGCGTGCAAAGCAGTAATCAAAGCAAAAGGTGGCAACTTTGAAGAACCTAGAATATAAGACATATTTTCAGTTGTTTCACACTTTTTTGTAAAGTGTAATGTATAATTCCACATGTGTTAATTCATAGTTTTGATGCCTTCAGTGTGATTCTACAATTTTCATAGTCATGAAAATACAGAAAAATCGTTGAATGAGAAGGTGTGTCCAAACTTTTGGTCTGTACTGTATATATATACGTATACGTATATGTCTTTTCATGTAGTTTGATATCTGGTTTTCACAAACAATTACATGAGTGTATGTGTGCAAAATTTCAAACCTGTAGGGGTTAATTAAAGGTGTAAATTCGTTGTAAAAAAACGGATTTTTTGCTACGAATTTACACCTTTAATTAACCCCTACATGTTTCAAATTTTGCACACATACACTCATGTAATTGTTAGTGAAAACAATATATCAAACAACATGAAATGACATGGTTAAAGGGTATGCCACACTAAGCGACATCGCAAACGAGATCGCTAACAAGATCGCAATTGCGTCACCATTTATGACGCAGTTAGCATCTCGTTAGCGACTTAACTGTGTGTGACATGTAGCAGCGATGTGGCCCCTGCTGAGATGTCGCTGATCGCTTATGAACATTCTGAGCCGTTTTTTGGTCGTTGGTGTCCCGCTGGTGAGCCTGAATCGCTGAGGATGACATCCTTTATGAACGACTTCACCAGCATCGCAGGTGGGACTAGATTTTCCTAACGACTGCAGAGGTCATTATACAGATCGCTGATGAGATGTGTTTGGAATCACAGATCGCTGATGAGATGTGTTTGGAATCACACAGCTAAATCGCTAACGAGATCGCTACTGCGTCATAAATGGTGACGCAGTAGTGATTTCGTTAGCGATCTCGCTTGCGATCTCGTTTAGTGTGGTATACCCTTAACTCTATGTAAACCATGTGTCATTTCATGTCGGCTTCTGTATTTTCACAAAAGCCGGCAATTGAATTAGCGGCTATTATACGATGTAGAAGTGTATGAACTATAAATAAAATATATATATATGTGTCACAAATTCAATGACATGTATATATATATATATATATATATATATATATATATATATGAGGTGTAAAATTGTTGAAAAAAAATGTGTGGGTTCCCGCCCTATTTTCTCAACCAGACAGACAAAGCCAGCGAGTGGGGGCAGATAATAATAGCCCAGAGAGGGACCATTATTTTTGCGCCCCCCGGCTACTAACATCTGACCCCAGACACCCCAGAAAAGGCAAATCTTTAATTAGATTAGCCCTTTCTGGCACTTTTCCCGTCTATTCCCATTGCCCTGTAGTGGTGGCGAATGGGTTAATAAGGGGTTAAAGCCACCTTGCTATTGAAAGGTGAGATTAAGCCAGGTTAATAATTGAGAGCTGTCAATTAGACAACTATCAATTATTAATCCTATTGTATGAAGTAAAAATAAAACACACACTTTAATTAAAAATAATTTTAATGAAATAAACACACATTTTTTTGACAATATTTTATTTTACTGCCATTCCTTGCGAAACCCTTGTTCACCTGTAATAAAAATAAAATAATAAAGCAACATTATTCTTACCTATCCGATGTTCAGTCAGGTCCCCCGATGTATTCCTTCTGAAAGTGTTAATGTTTACTGCAGAGACCGCAGCTAATGCTGACAGTCTCACAGTAAACCCCAGAATGAATGAGCTCCTCTCCTGGCTGACAGGAGAGGAAGTGGTTAGCATAATTGATTGCTTTCCACTTTCACTTCAGGTCAGCCAGTGACACCCACAGCATCAGTGACGTCAGAGGGAATCCCGGCTGGCCTGAAGTGAACTGATTAACAAAAATAGGGGATCCCCTCTAAAAAAAATGGCGTGGGGTCCCCCCTATTTTTGTTAACCAGCCTGATAGAGCAGACTACTGAGGCCTGGTTTTTCAGGCTCTTAAGGAGCCAATATCCATGGACCTTGCAAGCCTGATAAAACCAGGCCACAGCAGTCTGCTTATCTTGGCTGGTTAACAAAAATAGGGGATCCCCTCGAAAAAAAATAGCGTGGGGTCCCCCTATTTTTGTTAACCAGCCAAATGAAGCAGACTGCTGAGGCCTGGTTTTTCAGGCTGGTAAGGATCCAATATCCATGGACCTTGCAAGACTGATAATACCAGACCACAGCAGTCTGCTTATCTTGGCTGGTTAACAAAAATAGGGGATCCCCTCGAAAAAAAAATGGCGTAGGGGTCCCCCAATTTTTGTTAACCAGCCAAGTAAAATGCAGACTGCTGCGGCCTGGTATTAAAAGACTGTCAAGGCCCATGGATTTTGGCCCTCAACAGCCTAAAAATACCAGGCTGCTGCAGCAGACCCACAAATGGCGCATTCAAAGATGCGCCAATTGTGGCACTTTACCCGGCTCTTCCCACTTGCCCTGTAGCGGTGGCAAGCAGGGTAATAAGGGGTTAATGTCACCTTTGATTGATCGGTGACAATAAGCCCGGTTAATAATGGAGAGGCGTCAATAAGACACCGATCCATTATTAATCATAGTTTGTAAATTTTTTAAAAAAAAAACACAGCAAGAAAAAAGTATTTTAATGAAATAAAATACCTCACAGTTTTCATTAATTTTATTTCACTCTCATCCCTGTGACGCCATCGTTCTGTAAAAAAACAAAAATAACAAACCAACACAAATACTCCCTGTCCGACGCAGTCCAAAATCACGAGTGTCCCACGACGAGTCCAGCTCTGCTACATCTGGATGACAGGCTGAGCCTGACATCCACATAGAGCAGAGCTTCTTACCTGAGCTGAGTCCCCAGCGGTGACATAATCCGGACTGGTTTACGGCCAGCTGTCGCGAGAGTACAGCTGGCCGAGATTACCCAGTACCCGGCAGTTACTGCAGTTATCGCGAGATTCTGCACGTGACCGCCTTGGACAGGGTTATGGCGGCCATCAAGGAGGACGTGACCACTGGGGAAGGGGATCTTCTGCCAGGTAAGTGCCTACTCTGCTGAGTCCTGACACCTGACAGACCCGACCGACACTGACAGTGACAGTTTCGGGAAGTTCCTGTGTCACGTACTTTGTTCTGTGACACAGGAACTCCCCATAGACTTTCTCGGAAATCTCCAATTCCGGTATCCGATATGACAAAAATATCGGAACTCAGAATCGGAATTCCGATACATCAAATATCTGCCAATACCCGATATTTGCAGTATCGGAATGCTCAAAACTAGTTATATACCATAATTAGATACACATCATTTGAGAGGAACAAACCTTTTTGGGGTTCGACGAACCTACCCGAACTCCGTTAAATTCAATAGGAGGCCAAATCAAACGTACACACAACACCATAAGGGATGACAAAAAGCTTCCCAAACAGTTAAAATTAGGGCCAGACACCATGAAAAGGGACATTAATTGACCCACAGTAGAATTTGTAAATGACACAGCAGCAGTCAGCCATGGGCTATGCATGAGATATCAGAGTCTGGGCCAGCATTTACAGCCTTTAATTGAAGTTTCAATTAAGACCTGGTGGTTAAGGAAGTGGTGTAAGCCTTCTACCTCATGCAACAGCTCCAATTTGTTTTCCAGCCTCACTCAGATGGCACAAACATCAGTTTCATACAGTATTATTGATAGAAAAATACTTAAAAGGATGACAAACAGCTTCCCAAACAGCTAAAATTAGGGGCAAATACAATGAAAAGTGGAATCAATTGACCCACAGTAAAACCTTTTATAATGGCACAGAAGCAGTCAGCTATGGTTCATGCATGAGGTAGCAAGGTTTGGGCTAGCATTTACAGCTTTGAATTGAAGTTTCAATAAGGACCTGGTGGTTAAGGGAGTGGTTTAAGCCATGTTTGCTGGGAGCCCTAATACCTCATGTAACAGTTCCAATTTTTTTTCCAGCCACACTAAGACGGCACAAACATGAGTTTCATGCAATACAATTTGTAGAAAAATGTAAGGAAAGTAACACAGGTAGTTAAGTGAAAGTAAGTTCAGGCATGCCTGTCTGGGAATCCTACTTCTACAGGCAACACACCTGAAGGAGATCCAACTTGAATTCTCCACATTTTAAAAAATTATTGGCACACACCACAAAAGTGACATCAATTTCCACAGAATAGAAATAGTAAAAGAGGCCTCTGACACACCTTCTACTACAGGCAACACACCAGATGGAGACCCACCCTGGAGTCAAAACATTTCAAAAAATTGTTTGTAACATCAGCAGAAGCGTCAACAGCAGGTTCAGAAACCATGACAAATGTGGCACAGACTGCAATTGTGCGAGATTAGTGCATGCCACTAAATGCTGGTGTCCTGACGGATAAGCGCATCTGGCTGTCCCCTGAAAGTGTAGACCGCCTAACTTTCATCAAAATGAACAAGACATGGATCTCCATTGACTTTTACACCACAGTTACAGACTGGGCATGCATTGACAGTAGCAGGAATCAACTGCAGTGATCGCCTCAAAAGGTTGTGCAACAAAATATTAAATTAAGGATACCATCATTTCTGTCCAGGCCTATTTCATGAGTTTTATTCTTTTTTTTTATTCTGTGGAAGCATGGTTGAAAAACAATGTTTGACTTTCATTTGTTCATTTTCATAGATTTTTAATTTCTTATTACTTTTGTCAGATACAAGTTTTTTCTGTGACCATTGTGGCTTTTTCTGACATTAAACGAGGGGCATCAACAATTTGACTACTTATGTAGATGACCTGCAGGGTGCGATCATCAGAAGTGAGCACACAGCGACCATGCTTTCTTCAGAAGCGCATCTAGCAGGGATATTGGAGGATAAATTACTGTACCACCAGATTGAGGACAAAAGCCATTCAAGGCAAGTATGTGAGGTTGCCCCATTGTAGAGCCACCACCTGATTTGCACCGATATCGCACATGATCTTCCCTGGCTCCAGGTTCAGTGGAGACAGCCATTGCTCTAACTCGGCCTGGATAGCTGTCCACAACTCTTGAGCTGTGTAACTGCGATCTTCAAGTCATATTAATTTTAACACTGCATGATTGCGATGAGCCATGGGGCAATATGGAAGTGGGGGGGATTCTATCTGCATTGTTGGAAATCATATCTGATTAAGGAAGAGTTTGAGGGCACAGGTGGAGGCCCTAGAGGAAGTGGAGGAGCCAAGAGCAGTGGAGGTACTGTTAGATACAGATGTTTGTACTGCATGCTGCTGCTACGATGGAAAAAATACAATTGTGTGAAAAAGCATTTGCCACCTTCCAGATTTCCTAATCTTTTTCATGTTTGTGACACTTAAATGTTTCAGATCAACAATCAAATTTAAATACTAGACAAAGGTAAGACAAGTAAACACAAAATGCAATTTTTAGATGGAGTTCTTTATTATTCATTGACAAAGAAATCCAAACCTACAGGGCCCTGTATGAAAAAATGATTGCCCCTTAAACCTAATAACTGGTTGGGCCACCCTTAGCAGCGACAACTTGCAATCAAGCATTTGTGATAACTGGCAATGGGTCTTTCGCAATGCTCTGGAGGAATTTTGGCCCACTTATCTTTGCAGGATTGTTGTAACTGCATTTTGGGCTCACCTGTGTTATCTTTGACTAATATTTAAATTTGTTTGGTGATGACAAACATATAGAAAAATAAGAAATCAGGAAGGGGAAAACACTTTTTCATAAAACTGTATTTTCCCCACTGCAGCAGCAGATCTATAACATAATAATGATGTTGCTAAGACATGAGCATTGCCTGAGACTATATATATGTTTTTATGGTATTTGGTTTGTGATCTTTTTTGCTATCACCTCATTAACAATAAAGTACTATTATGTTTCATAAGTTTTGATATATTTGGCCTTTAAAGCCAGTTTTCTCTCTTTTTATTTCTTTGATGATTCAACCAAAGGTCCAATTCTCTAGTTTTTATGGTCCGGTCTTTGTTATGTTGACTTACCATGTATGCTGCAGAAGTAGCAAGTCTAATGCCCCATATCAATTTAAAATAAGCTCTGGTGAGAGATCATCATGTAGATATGCATCCTACTCATAAATCTTTGCTACTCATTTATATAGAAAAAAAACGTGGATTTTTGGAGAATAAGACATTGGATTGCAGATATCAAGTCATCATTTCATTCAATGTACTATGAACTAGAAGCCAATATAGACGGCTTAAGATGGTTGAGCCTACTGACAAATTCCCTTTAAGTATATCTCAGATCAATCAATTCAGTCACAATGACTATGAAGGTATCGGCTTCCCTATATATCAATTGAAGTTTTTGATTACTTTTCACAGACTAGCACTCACATTTTCTATCTGCTTGTGAAATGAAAATAGTACATCACAATCAAATTATGCCTTTTCCTATCCCTGACCTTCTATCAAGCTTAAGTTGATGTTGCTTGTCCATCTTTAATACTGCCTGTGATAGCCCCTTTGATTTAATGCTAGACCATGTGATGTGATAGCTGCAGGGCATTATTGTGAAGCCCAAGCAGCCTCACTGGACGTCATTGGTCTGCTCTCTGAGTTTTTAGCAGTGTGTTAAATGACAGCAGACTTTTGATGGGTGAATCCTCTTGAGTTGAATCACAGATTTTTCAAATTCGCATGGATCTGCAAATTTCAATCAACTCAACTCAAACTTGATCCTCTACAGATTGATCATCTTAACTGTAGTCCTAAATTAGCCTTAAGTGTGAGGACAGGTAAACGAGCAGATAAGTAGCTATGCAAATGTGACTTTAGTGTATAGATGCAACCTTATAGCATTATTATTTTTTTTACAGTTTTCTTTTACTAGAATACATTTTTGCTGCATAAAATTTCTGGTCTAATTCTACAGTCATTTCACTAACTGCAATAACACTAACAGACTATTTTAGCTCATTTTACATGAATTAGGCCCTATTTGTACATGAGCAGAATTGTAGGTAGGCCATGCAGACTCTTAATACCTTATATGGATGATCTTTTTTGTATGCACACTATGGAATTTCAGGTATTGCTTGTGATGCTTATGTGCTATAGAAATACCCTTGTATCTCTTCTGGCAGTGCTCTATACAGAATGCACAGCTGGACACTGGAAACTTAATTTTGAAACTGAAGATTTGCTTATCCTGTGTAAGAGTTAAACAGTATAAACTCAAACCAGTAGCTATTCTAAATCCCCCGTCACACTAAGCGAGATCGCTAGCGAGATCGCTGCTGAGTCATGAGTTTTGTGATGCAACAGCGATCTCAGCAGCGATCTCGCTATGTTTGACACGTACCAGCGATCAGGCCCCCGCTGTGAAATAGCTGGTCGTGTCAGAAATACCTGGACCTTTCTTTGGTCGTTGAGATCCCGCTGGGTAGCATGCATCGGTGTGTTTGACACCTTTTACCAACGATCTCGCTAGCGATTCAGCATTGAGACACATAGGAGAAACATCGTTACACAGGTCGCTACGGGTCGCCGATCGTTGCTGCGTCATTGGGAAGATCTGACTGTTTGGCATCTCACCAGCAACCACATAGCGACGCAGCAACGATCCTTGCCAGGTCGTATCGTTGTCGGGATCGCTGCTGCGTTGCTGAGTGTGACAGTTTAAAGGGAATATGCCTGCAGGAATTCACCACCAAACTAATTCTATGCGCATGTAACACATTTAATGAATGACTGCTTCTATGGTGTGTGATTTCATGCAAAGCAGCCAAAGCAGGTTGATGCGGTGCTGGGTAGTATATAGAGCAGGAGTGAAAGTTTCTACAGATTTACAATTTTTTTCCGTAATTACAAAGCTGTATACGCCTGTAAATAGATTCAAGTGGTTTTAACTAGCTGGTTCCTTCCTGCCCATATATTGTAGGCTTTGTAGTCCAGGAGAGGAGGCTTTTCAGGACAGGGACCCAACTATAAGGTACTCTTTGACATTGAAATTGGGCTCATATACATTGGCAAATCTATGTGCTAAGTACCTTGTTTATACTGTAATTTTTCCAATAGCAAATTTTGCATTTTTAATTATTCAAAACTTCACATGTGTGTAATATAACACCTAACCAATATTCTATGGCAGTTATACAGTTCCAATTTTCTAGATGTACCATTCTAAACAATTCAGAGTGCAAATTTATATTTTCTTAGAATTGTAATGTTAGCTGGCACCTATTCACACTAGTAGGGATGTGCTGGTCAGTCAAAGTCATGTGACATGTGCACTCCCAAGCCCAATTCCAGAAGATTCATGTGGTTTTAACTAGCTGGTTCCTTCCCGCCTCATATATTGTAGGCTTTTTAGTCCAGGAGAGGAGTCTTATCAGGACAGGGACCCAACTATAAGGTACACATTGATGTTGCAATTGGTCTCATATACAGTACATTGGCCAATCTATGTGCTAGGTATCTTTTTTTTGCTGAAAATTTTCTTATAGCAAATTATGCATTTCCAATTTTTCAAAATTTCACATGTACGTAATATAACACCTAAACAATGTTCTACTTCAGTAATGCAGTTCGATTTTTCTAGATGTACCATTCTAATCAATCAGAGTGCAGCTTTATATTTTCTTACTCATGTAAATAGTTTGAGGTGTGAAATCTTGATGACAGATTCCCTTCCCAACATTTGTAGTACATGTACGTCATAATCGGGAAGGACTTCCCAACCGATGCAGTACATGTGCTCCATGTTGATCATCCACGCACAGGGGACTGTGCATGAGTGATCACCGTCTGGTGTCAACTGTTGCTGACAGCGCACCTGGATCGGAGAACCCGCAATGGTGACCCGATGTCATTATGACAACATCCGAATCAATAGGCACTAGGAAGTTAGTGCACGATCTAACTAACTTGTGTCTGCAGGGCTGACAGGTTATAAGGTATAGAAATGCTTCTGCATTGCTATACCTTATAACAGCGATCAGACTGCAGAAAGTGAAAGTCTCATAGTGGGAATAAGTAAAAAAGTGAAAAAAAAAAAAGTGAAAAAACTTCTAAAATTTTTTTTTTTTTAAAAATCACAAAATAATAACAATTATATCCAGTATACAGTGGGTACGGAAAGTAATCAGACTCCATTAAATTTTTCACTCTTTGTTTCATTGCACCCATTTGGTAAATTCAAACAAGTTCATTTTTTTCTCATTAATGTACACTCTGCACCCCATCTTGACTCAAAAAAAAGTAGAAATTTTGGCAAGTTATAAAAAAAAGAAAAACTGAAATACAACATGGACATAAGTAGTGATGAGCGAGCACTAAAATGCTTGAGTGCTTGTTGTTCTGGTCGAGCAGATTGGAATACTTGGGTACTCGGACAGAAAAATGAGCCCAATGTAAGTCTGTGGGAGACATGAGCATTTTTTGCTGTGATCCCCTCGGGGGTCTTTTAAGGTGTAAATGCATCTGAAAATGAAGAAAACACTGCTCTAATGAAACGTGAACATCATGGGGATCGCCCCTGGAAGCATTCCTGACTCCTAGTTCACAGCTTTAAACAATGTTGTCAGAGTTTCATGCCATTTTTACCGGTGCACCAAAAAACATACCAAAATGAAACCAAAACGGATTTTGCTGGAAAATATGTAAAGGTGCATCCTTTGCAGGTTAATGACATGTATATAAGGCACAATAATTAACCCCAGTCCAAAATGTTCCTCCACCACTTGGGCTATGTTCAGACGCAGCATTTTTGAAGCGTTTTTCAACTTTAATATTGCTTTCAACCAAGACAAATGTGTTCACTGGGAAATGTCATTGTAACATTTAACAACCCTAGATGACCATGTGGTGTGTGACACATAAGCAGACGTATCTTGCTTCATTTATGAAGGAGGTACTCTTAAAGTCACAGAGCCTATTTTTACTGGGGCATCAGGCAGCATTAATCTGCTTAAAGGGCCATTAAACAGTGGCTCGCCTAAACTTTTATAGCCTATGCTGTGAGAGAATAGGCTGCTAAGAATTACGAAGAAATCCCAATACCCCTTTCATGAGATGTACAGGAGGGCTTCCATAAAAAATGTTGCCTTGAATACAAGGTCTGCCCTGCTACAAAGTCCTATGCACCCCAATAAGCCTTTGAACCCAGGTACTGGATGGGCCCAGGAAAATCCACTTCATATTATTCATTTTGTACTCCCATTCCATTTTCTTATGCATTGACTTAAATGCCTGCCCTGCTACCAAGTCATATGCACTACAATAAACCTTTGAACTCAGGTACTGGATGAGTCCAGGAAAATCCACTTCACATTATTCATTTTGTACTCCCATTCCCTTTTCTTATGCATAGACTGCAAGTCCTGCTCTGCTACCAAGTCGTATGCACCCCAATAAGCCCAATCCCCCTTAGAAGAACAATGGAGGAGGGCATCTTAACAAAAAATGTCCCATTAAAAAGTAGCGTGTCACCTAGACTTGGAATGCCCATACACTAAATGTGATGGCTTGCAAACATTTTCCCCTGTGGGGTACACTTCAACCTTTTCTATAACAAGTATTGTACACCCAGCGAAAACAACCACCCTTTTATGATTTCGACACTGGCTGTAGCAGCATGGAACACGTTAACACTGGTGATCATCACTGGTGATGGATGATGAGACGTGGAGGAAGGCCCGATTCAAAACCACCAGCATGATCGGGCACATGGCAGCAAAGCACCCGACTTTGTTGGTTGAACACCAGGCTCCATGAACAGTGTCTGCGGGTGATACCACTGCGTCTTCAGCTGTTGTGCGTGCAAGCCAATCCCCTGTCCATGGAGCATGCAAAGATGCCTCTTGCCCTGCATCTGTAGTTGCACACAAACTCAACTAGCACTATTAACAATCATGTCCACATCCTTGTCCCAAAGCAGCGTTCAGTTGTCCATACACCAGTCCTTGTAACGCAAGCGGAAATACGCAGCAAAAGCCACAGTACTAAATTCACACATTTGTCATCTGTTTGCGATGGAAATGTTGCATTTGAGGCTTGTGGAAGATGGAAGGTTTCCCCAACCTGATGGCGGTGACAGTCACAAGGTAATCGGTCCCCACCCGGCACTATTTCTCCCGGTCTGCCGTCTCGATATTACACAAGCAAGCACGTGTCCCACAACATTACTGTGTCATCAACAATGAAGGTACAATGAAAGTGCACCTAACCACGGACACATGGACAAGTGATTGTGGACAGGGACAGTACATCTTGCTGACGGCAAACTGTGTTTGCGTAGAAAAAGTCATGACCCAGTGAGACATTGTGAGATCATGTCACAGATGTATGGAGGAGACAGTTTGGGGAAGGCTTTACATATCATCTTTACGGTTTTGAACTATAGCCTATGGGTAATAGCAAGACAGTGAAGGTCATGGCAGAGAGTAGAGGCTGTGTAATATGGAGGGACAGTTGGATTACTCTTGCAGCAGAGTTTTGGATAGATTTGAGTGCTGCAACAGTGCTAGATAGGAGGGTACAGAGTATAAGGTTGCAATACTCGAGGTGGGAGATCATGAGGGCGTGCACAAACTTTTTTTTAAGTTTACTGTTATGTACGGATCCATGAAATATGTTTGAGTTGAAATGGACAGGAGGCGGCAAGGGCTTTGATATGTAGTTTGAAAGAGAGGGCAGAGTCGAAGATCACCCCAAGGGCACGAGCAAGCGTGACTATTTTTCACGTTGTGCCATCCCGGCATTACACAGGCATGTGTCCCACAACATTACCTGTGCCTTCCACAATGCTGGTACTTGTAAAGTCCACCTATCCACAACAACACGTGGACAAGTGCTTGTGGTCAGGGGCGATACATCTCACTGAGGGTACACAGGGTTAATATAGTGGAATCCGGGACACACTCAGACCTTGGTATGGTGGCCGTCCTCACAAGCACAGAGTACTGGGTGTCCTACGTCAATCTGAGTTGCCCCCACAGTGTACAGCTCCTGCACCTCCTCCTCCTTTTCCCCCTCTTTAGCCTCCAGCTCCAAAAGTTAGCACATCAGTCACAAGCTGGAAGCTCTGCAACACTGCCTAATCAAAGCAGGAACAGGCTGTGCTGAAGCAAATTTGCTTCTGTGACAAAAGCTGCAATGTTGAAGAGTTGTGGGCAGATCTGAAACAGCAGGCATATCGGTGGATGAGACCGCTGAACCCACAGCCAGGAATGTTTGTGTGTGACAATGGCTGGAACCTGTTCGCTGCTCTTTGGCGAGGAAAGCTCACACACGTGCCATGCCTGGCTCATGCGCTTAACCAAATTGGTCACCTTTTTTTAAAAAGCGACAGAAAGCTTTCAGATCTGCTTGGAAAAGTGAAACTCTCTAAATACCCATTTTAGAAAGTCAGCTACAGCCTCACTCGCCCTTGCCATGATTCTGCAGCGCTTGCAGCTTCTGGCTCAACGACTGGTGTGTTATGCCCCCATGCCATGCAACTCTTCACTGCACATGTTGGAAAGGATTTGTGAGCAGAAGAGGGCAGTTGGTGACTAGTCTACCAGCATCAACAAGGTTGTCGGTATTCAGTTCTGACTTCAAACATAACATCTCAGGTGTGGACATGGATGTCAGACACATGCCTGTCAAATGCGCTTAACCTCAATGGTCAATGTTTTCTAAAAAGCGACACAGACCTGCCATGTGCCAATCCAGGAAATGTTTTTGAGTTGTAGTGGGCCAGAGGAGGCAAGGGCTTGAATGTGTAGCTTGAAAGAGAGGGCAGAGTCGAGGATCACCCCAAGGCCACGAACAAGCGTGACTATTTTTCACGTTGTGCCGTACCGGCATTACACAGGCACGTGTCCCACAACATTACCCGTGACCTCCACAATGCTGTTACTTGAAAAGTCTGCCTAAATACAAAAACATGTGGACAAGTGCTTGTGGTCAGGGACAGTACATCTCACTGAGGGCACACTGGGTTAACATAGTGGAAGACACATGCCATGCCTGTCAAATGTGCTTAACCTCATTGGTCAATGTTTTCTGAAAAGTGACAAGGAGCTGCCATATCTGCTCGGAAAAGTACAAAGATCTGTGTACCCATTTTAGAAAATCATGTACAGCTTCATCTGCCCTTGCTTTGCTTCAGCAACGCTTGCAACTTCTGGCTCACTGACTGGTGTGTGGTTTCCCAAGGCATTGGAACTCTACACTGCAAATGTTGAAAAGCATTTGTGAGCAGTAGAGGGCATTTAGTGACTTGAGCGAACAAGGTCGGTCAGATTTATAAGTAGCCAACGTTCGCCAAAGTCGAGTTTCGCCGAGCGATACCTGACCATAGCGTCAAGTCGGCCAATTTTCCCCTAAACTCTATGCAGCTGTACGCTTCTGATACAGTACCGTTTTTCTGCTTTTTGTATTACAGTCAAATCCATACTGAGTGAGCGTCTGTATGTGAGCGTGTGCATTACTGCCCTTTTCCAAGATTGCGTCTTTTGTGTCATGTGCACTGAGTCTTCCTGCTAAATAACTCCACCCCAGCCTTTAGTCTGTGCTAGAGTATTCTGCCTTGCATCCAGCTTCTGCCTTGCATCCAGCCACTGACCTCTGGTGGTCCCTGGCGTGTTACCTGCTCCTGTGAACCTGTTGGTGATCCTGCTACTCTGCTCTGAGTTCCTGCTGCATACACCGGTTTCCAGTAATCCTCCTTCATCTGGCTGCTGGTGTTTTCTTCCTTCTGCATTTGCTGGACATGTAAGCTGTTGCAGCTCTGCTCTGCTTAAACCTGAGACTATTACCCAGGCCTCCCTGGTTGACCTAAGATATTATTTGAACTGCCTTATAAGCATATCTACCTGTGCTTGGACTAAGCAAGGACTTATTCATGTCAAGTATCCCCAAGTATATTTGTGCTTCATAGACTCTCTGCTTGATTGCATTTTCTTCTGAAGTTTCCTATAGACTGTTAAGCTGCATTTAATATCTGCACCAAGTGTTGTGGACTTAAGCTTTGCTCTGCACCTGTTTGAATCACCGTATGATAAAATAGACTTTACCACTTATAAAACTGTGTCCTGTAGTTGTCTTGTTCCACGCAAAGAGTCTCCTGAGTTATCCCCTATAATCATTACAGCGTCTGTGTGTGACTCCGGAAATATATACGGAGATTTAAATTTTCCCATAAACCGTATACAGCTGTACGCTTCAGATACAGTAGCGTTTTTCTGCCTTTTATATTATGGTCAAATCCATACTGAGAGAGCATCTGTGTGTGACTCCGGAAATATATACAGATATTTAAATTTTCACCTACACTGTATACAGTTGTACGCTTCTGATACAGTACCATATATCTGCTGGTATTTTTGGTACATTTTCCTAAATATGAGGAAGTATGGTGGAAGAGGCAGCGGACATGGGCGGGGGGGCCAGCTGGTACTGATGGTGGTGGTGGTTCATCTGCTGGTAGTGCCAAAAGCACAATAGCACCTAAGGCAGAAGGTGTTGAGCCTGAGTCATCGTCTGGCTCCAGAAGGCCTGGAAGGCTCACTTTTCTGGGAGTAGGTAAACCGCTTTTAAAGCCGAAGCATCAGGAACAGGTTTAGACTTACATTGCCGAAACAGCCTCAAGCTCTATTGCCTCCTCTTCTGAAGTTTCAAAAACTGCAAGAACTGAGTCGTCAGTGCAGGCTCCATGTTAGTAACGAAACCTTTCCTTGTGTCCTTCACCCCCATCAAAGGTGAAGGATGCAGCAGGCCAAACTTCAGATTACTCCCTGGAGCTCTTTTCACATACCATGCCTGGGTTATCAAGTGAAATTCCGAATTCCCCAGTCCAAGATGAATATGACATGGAGTCACTGATGCACAGCCACTGCTATATGATTCTGCTGGTACATTCATCCAGAGCACTGCATTGCCCTCGCAGTCTACTGAGCCAGATTCAAACCCTGATGAAACTCAGGTGCCCCTTTCCGCATACTCTACCACCTTACACGGTGACACAGAGGAAGGTGCAGATGAAATTGAATAGGAGGTGATGGATGACCCAGTTGTTGACCCGGATTGGCATCCATTGGGGGAAGAGGGTGCCACTGGCAATAGCTCAGAAGAGGAGGAGGATCCGCAGCAGGCATCAACATTGCGGCTGCGGTTATCTGGCAGGCCCGTAGCAGTCCAAAAACGTGTTGAAAGAACAAAAAGAGTTGTAGGTCAGCTTGGCCAGACGGTCAAATTAGCACAGCGTGCAAGCCCTGAAAATTTATCCCATAGTAGGAAGAGTGCAGTGTTGCACTTTTGTGACCAAAATCCTATTGGTGAGGCAAACGTTATCTGTAAGAAGTGCGGAAAGACCTTTAGCCAAGGGAAAAATCTCCGAAATTTGAATGCCAGTTGCATGCTTAGACATTTAAACACCATGCACTTGCAAGCATGGGCGTGTTAGGGTTCAAGTTCCCAATGCTGCACAAGGGGAATCTCAAGCCATTCCCGCTGAGTTCCCCATCCGTCTCCGGCCGCAGTGGAGCCTGCTCAGCAGAGACGTTGGTCCCAGCATCTTGCCCATTTCAATACTGTGCAGAGCCTTGCTGCTGGATCTTTTATTACAGCCAGTGCTGGAGCAGACGTCTTTAGGACGAAGTCCTGCGTTTCCCCTTCTGAGCATGCCCAGGGTAAAATCTCTCATTGGAGATCAGGGTTCACATGTTCCGGTACTGCAGCAGCTCCTATTGGTCCGCCAGGAAGGTCCTGAAACTACATGTGTTTTGGAACAGTTTCTCATTGGTCCTTTTTCTGGCAGGTCCTGTAGCTGTTACTATAAAAGGGTGGCATGGCATGGCTGGGCCGCCATGCGCTAGTATCAAATCTGTTACTTGCTTGCGCCAGTGAGGTCATGTATGCATGTGGTTAGGTCTGGCTGAAATAAGCCCCTAGAATACCGGCACCTCCGGTGAGGAGATTGTATACACGTGTTCAGGGCTCAGCTGAAAACGCCATTAGAATACCGGCTACTCTGGTGAGGAGATTGTTGCTTGTGTTCTGACTGCATGATCTCAGACTGAAATCCCCTTAGCAGTCATCTGTGTTCCCTGTGAGTCTAACAGGGCACAGTCTTTTTCTCAGCGGCCCTGTGACGCAACAGGGTTCGCTTTATAACGCTGGTTCAGCACCCTAGCATTTAACTTTGCGGCTCACTGAAGCTAAGTGAGTTCGTACTTATCGTCATATAGCACTGTGGCATTCCCGTTAGCGGCTCTGGGGATTAACAGAGTTCGCACTAACTGCCACAGTGCGCTACTGCGTTTATTTTAGCGACTCTGTGGGATAACAGAGTTCGCTACCGTCGCCATCTTACTAGCAGCGGGCTTCGCTTGCACGGTGGACCCCGGGCTGCGAACGCACCTCTCTACAATATCTATTAGGTGCATTCCGCAGACCCTAACAGGGCGGACTACAAAACCTGAGGTAGCACATGTGCACCTGCTCTGACTGAAGGTAGTCAGCAACGCTACATTGCTTCCCCCACTGTAAGCCCACCGGTTAGCTCACCACCAGCAAGAAATGTTGAGGTGTCGTTGCAAGGCCAAAGCAGTTAGGGAGTTCCAATGTTTTTCCAACGAAAGACTGAATCTAGGCCATCACCACCACCACCACCACCATCAACAACCCCCTCTCAGTCCGCCATGTCCACCGCTAGTTCCACCATATGCAGCTCTCAAGTCCAGCTCACCCTAGCAGACACTCTGAGTAGGACAAAAAAGTACTCATCCTCTCATCCACGTACACTGGCTTTGAACGCCTACATTGCCAAACTGATCTCATTAGAGATGATGCCCTTCTGTTTGGCTGAAAACGCAGCGTTCCGAGAGCTCATGGCCTACGCTGTTCCATGCTATGACCTACACAGTCGGCACTTCTTTGCTAGAAAAGCCATCCCTGCCCTCCACCTGCATGTGAAAGACCACATTGTCCATGCACTCAAACAATCAGTGAGTGGTAAGGTGCACCTCACAACAGATGCATGGGCCAGTAGGCATGGCCAGGGCCGTTACGTGTCCTTCACTGTGCACTAGGTTAATGTGGTGGATACAGGGTCCACAGGGGACAGCGGCGGTGGGACAGTGCTGCCTAGCCCACGGTATAAGAAACAGTTGGCTGTAGGCGTTTGACCCTCCTCCTCCTCCTCCAGTAACGAAAGCTCGTCAACAGAGCGCAGTCGCACAAGCACTTCATACGTAGCTGCCAGTGTTGCATGCGAGGTGTCACACTATCGAACAGCTAGTGGTAAGCGTCAGCAGGCTGTTTTAAAGATGATGATGTCATGGCTGGGCAGTCTACATCTTGAGCCGGGCAAGGTAGTCAGTGATAACGGCAGTAATTTTGTGGTGGCGATAGCCCTGGCAAAACTCAGACACATACCTTGCCTGGCTCATACCTTGAACCTGGTGGTGCAGTGCTTCATAAATAATTATCCACACTTACCAGCCCTGCTCCATAAGGTGCGAAGACTGTGCTCGCACATCCGTCGCTCGCCCTTAGACTCCAGTCGTATGCAGAGACTGCAGCGTTCGCTCCACCTCCCCAAGCACCGCCATAGACGTTGCAACAAGGTGGAACTCTACCATGCACATGGTTGAGAGGCTGTGCGAATAGAGGCAGGCTGTAATGCATTTGTGGAATGATACACGGGCAGGCAGTTTGAGGGCAGACATCAAGTTGTCGGGTGTGCAGTGGTCAAAGTTGAAAGACCTCTGTAAAGTCCTTCAGTGTTTTGAGGAATGCACACGGCTGGTAAGCGCAGAAGACGCCATCATAAGCATGAGCATCCCACTTATGCATCTGCTCATGCAAACTTTGATGCACATTAAGGATCAGGCGTCTGCAGTGGAGGAGGAAGAGGAGGAGGAGGAGAGAAGCCTTGATGACAGTCAGCCATTGTCTGCTCAGGGAACTGTCCTGGACGAGGTGGAGGAAGTCCGGTGAGAGTTTTCTCAGACCCTCCCATCGCCCTGTCCCTGAAACGCGGTGGACTCTCACAAGGTGTGAAAACTTTGTGAAAATGCTGAGGGAGTAACTTGCTGACCATACAAATGTCCTCTGTCATTCCTCGGTGCCTTATAGTTATTGGTTATATACGCTGAACATGTAGCATGACCTGGCTCTCTGGACTGCTCACGTGCGCTGTACACACAGTCAAGGAACGCATGGTGCCTCGCCCTCTGGTGGTCACTAGGCACATGGCGCCTTAATAAATGGCAGTACCGCTTTTAGTGGCGGGAGCCAACGGTAACAGTCCTTTGCAGTTCCAGTGGACAGATCATGCTGCTCAGTCTTCTATGCGCTGCTTGTCCACCCCAAATATCTATGCTGTCGTGCACGCTTTGTATTAAGCTGGCCCCCTGCCTGTAGGTCACCGGATAGGTCTGTCTGCTGCAGTTTGCTGCAGCATCGACACTTTGGATACATAGTGCATTGCTCCCCTTCATGCTCACACGCTCACAGCTGGGGATTCACTCATGCTTTTGTTTTTTTTCCAACACCTTCGGCACAGGTTCCCTCTGTAAACATGCCCCCTCTTCATGTGGAATGGGACCTGTCAGTTCCCTTTTTCCTTCCCCCGGGAAACAGGGGAAGTAGCCTTGATAGTTCCGGAACCGGCCCCACACAGGTATCCGCAGCCCGGTCATCCTGAATCCGTAATCTGTTCTTTAATGCAAGCATCATAGAAGGCCTGTTCTTGCAGTTTTCCAGAGAAAATTGTACATTACTTCCCGAACAGTGTCACTTTGAAGGACTTTGTGGCTCATATCAATCCACAACATGACACTAGTATTCTCATACTGACATATTTTCGGTGGAAAATCATTTCCCCAGTGATACATTGTGCATGTTCTGACTTATGTAACATCATTTGGGTGATAAAAATTATTCATACCTATTTGCTTCACAATATATTCATCTTTTTCTTTAAGGCTACAGAATATAATGTTGTAAAAGTGAAAACAAGTTGGTGAAGTGTGTTTAAAGTCAAATGTGAAAATAATTGTCATCTTTAATAATTCTCCATTCGTGTGACTCTAACCAACCTCATTGATCTTATTGATTTTCTTTGCCAAGAAACCAAACGCTCCATCAGTACCACTTGCTTTTCCAATTAATTCCTCATGCTTGGAAAGTAGAGGTGAGATTATGGATCTAGATAACATCTCGGGACTGTAGGCAACAAGACACTGTGGCACGACCCACTGGGGTTTAGCTAACAATTTCACATACTTAGTGCACTGCAGAACAGATTTGTCATAAAAACAAGATTTTGATTCAATAACATGTTGGATGGATTTTCAAGTTGAAACACCCATATAGTATTATTATAATTATTATTTAGTTATTTTGTGCCATTTATTCCATGGTGCTGTACATGAGAAAGGGTTACATATAATGTAATAGATATAGTTTACAGTTAAGAAATTTAAAATGACAGACTGGTACAGAGGGGAGAGGACCTTGTCCTTGCGAACTAACATTCTGTTGGATAATGGGGAAGAGACAGAAGTTCGGGGGTGCGGCACCTCAGTTGGTGGAGAGGCGGCATCTTGGGTGGTGGTGTACAAGTCACATCTATGACCACCACACTCTCCAATTGACACCTTTGGAAATGCAGCCAGAATGTCACAATCTCTATCTTTTGTTACTGAAAATGCAATGGCTTCTTTTTACATCATCATCCGACAAGTTAAGTATTAGTAGGTGATGGCTTGTCAGGATCCAGCTCAGGAACACCAGGCTTCACTAGTTGCGAGTTCCTGGCCCCGTGCTCTTCCTGGTGCTCTTTCTTCAGCTCTTCCATTCATTATTTCGTGTAGAACATTTCGCCTTTGTAATCCAGAGTACAACATCACCCAACCGTTCACCCTCTGCTCCTCAGACTTTCTATCTGCGCAGTGACAGACTATAGGCAGAAGATGATGATGGTGGTAGTAGTTGGAGCATTTAAGACAGTCATGAAGCAGCCCTAGCAACTAGAAACAGAAGTATTTTTACCAAGATACCACACTGTTCAATATTTGGGGTGTAATTTTACACAAAAATAGTGTAGAGAACTAGGGTAACAGACAGCAAATACAGTGGAATGTAGGCCTGAATAGCCACAATTTAGGGTCCACAAATACATCAGACGTCTGACAGGGATACCACACTGTTCACTATGTGGCATGAATATTTTAAATTTTGAAAGAGTCTTTAAAGAAATAACAGACTCGGGAAGACCTAACAGTTGGACTGACAACTTCCATCATGTTGGTGTTATGGGGAACGGTTGCCCACCTTCTGTCTGCATCCACCATACAGCTTCTTCCTGCCTGAAGGGGTGCTATGCCTCCCTCCCTCTGTGTGCTGCTTTCCTCACTCTGCATGTCCTCCTGCCAGGTTGGGTCAGTTACTAAATCATCCACCACCTCATCTTCCACTTCTGCAGCCTGATCCTACAACTGATTTTACGGCAAATGTGTCTCATCATCGTCCATTCTTTAGACCATGGCTGCTCAAATATTTTTGGGCATCGCTACATGGAATATTATCTTTCCCCCCTTCAAGTGGACGGGGTGAGGGGCCCAAATATATAAATGGAAAAGTGAACAGCTCTTCGGACAGTCCAAGTGTGGGATCAGTTGTCTCAAGGTACTCAGCATGGTGGGAGGAAGGAGGATCAGGGTACGGAATATGTGGGCCAGATTCACGTCTACTCAGACTAAACCGTGTGTAAGACAGGGTGCTGGTGTTGGTGGCCATGTAACTGTAATTATTATCCGCTATGCAACCAACAACCTTTTCACACTGCTCTGGCTTCAATAGTGCTGTCTTGTTGTGGTCCCCTAGAACTTGGAAAACTAAGGTCCAGCAAGAAGATGTGGGTGTTTTGTTGGCCCAATTTCAGCTTGCCCACGGCCTCTGCCTCGGCATGCACCATGACCATCACGGCCACTTCCCCGTCTCTTGCCACGTGCCTTGCACATTGTAAATGGACTCAAATATTATACACGTACACTACAAATGGCTGAATTGGGAGCAAATCTGTATGTGATAAGTGTGCTGGAAACCCACACTGTAAAATATGTGGACTGTAGTTACAAATGTTTTTTTTTGCTTAGCCAATTGTTTCCACAAAGTACCTTAACAGACAGCAAAACAACTAGAATACGTAGGTCTACAATGCCCAAATTTGTACCACACTGTAAAATATGTGGGCTGTTTTATAGAAAAAAGCAACATAATGCTGTATATAACTTCAGTAACTGACAGGAAAGCACAGGACTACCGGCCTAAAATGCACCAATTTGGAGCACATGGATGTATGAGACGTGTCACTGATATACCACACTGTAAAGTATCTGGCCTGTTTTCCTTTAACAAAGCAACATAATGCTGTATATAACTAGAGTGACAGACAGCAGGAAAAATTGAATACTGGCCTAAAAGGCACAAACTTAGAGCACACAGATATATGAGCTGGCACGGAGATACCACACTGACAATTCTGTGGCCTGTATTTTTGGCTTTTTTATTCTAAATAGTGCTGTATATAACTCGAGTGACACCCAGGCGAAAAAAAAAAAACTGGCATAAACTGGCCATACTTTGAGCACGCACAGACATGAGCTGGCATGGAGATACCACACCGAAACATGTATGGCCTTTTTATTTTGGCTAAATACTGGTGTATATAAGTACAGTCACACCCAGGCCACACCCACACCCAGGCCACCCAAAACACCTACCCTTGTTAGGATTTTGACCCTGGCTGTAGCAGTACGGAACACGTTAACACTGGTGATCTAGTGGTGGTGGGTGACAAGACGTGGAGGAAGGCCTGATTAAAAAATAGGCCCAATTTAAAGGAGCGGGTCTCCTAGACTTGGAATGCCCATATACTAAGTGTGTTGGCTGGCAAACATTTTCCCCTGTGGGGTATACCTCAACCTTTTCCATAACAAGTATATAACACCCAGCAAAAACACCCACCCTTGATAGGATTTTGACACCAGATGTAGCAACACAGAACACGTTAACCCTGGTGATCTAGTGGCGGTGGATGATGAGACGTGGAGGAAAGCCTGATTAAAAACTAGGCCCAATGTTAAGCAGCAGGTCTCCTAGAATTGTAATGTCCATACACTAATTGCATGGGTTGACAAACATTTCCCCCTGGGGGAGTAAAATTGTTGAAAATATTTTATGGGCATCATAGACACCCTTTCCAAAAATTGGACTGCCTGTAGCAGCACAGAACACGTTAACCTTGGTGATCAAGTGGTGGAGAATGAGGAGACATAATGATAAATCATACTGAAATCAAACAAATAACAAAAAAATGTGAATTGACCTATGAAAGAAAATAACAAAAGGGAGGGGAACACAAGATCATAGATATGAAGCCAGAATAAGAAAAATAGAAAATGTAAGAATAAATGGGAAGAATATGCGTAAATCTCATTTTTATCAGATTTCCCCCTGGGGGAGTTACATTTGTTTTGGTTTCAAATTGGTAACGGGCATCATAAAAACAGCGTTGCCAAAAATTGGACTGGCTGTAGCAGCACGAAACACGTAAACCCTTTTGATATAGTGGCGGCAGATGAAGAGACGTGGAGGAAGGCCTGATTAAAAACTAGGCCCAATTTAAAGGAGCTGGTCTCCTAGACTCGTAATGCCCATACACTTAGTGTATCGGCTGGCAAACATTTCGACTGTGGGGTACACCTCAACCTTTTTCAAAACAAGTCTTTTAGGCACATCCTATCCACCCACCCTTATTAATAATGCGACACTGGCAGTAGCTGCACGGAACACGCAAACCCTTTAGATCTAGTGGCGGAGGATGATCAGACGTGGATGAAGGCCTCATTAAAAACTAGGCCCAATGTAAAGGAGAGGGTCTCCTAGACTTGTAACGCCCATACACAAAGTGCATGGGCTGGCAAACATTTCCCCATGGGGGTTTCATTTTTTAAAAATATACTATGGGCATCATGGACACCCTTGCCAAAAATTAGACTGCCTGTAGCCACACAGAACACATTAACTCTGGCCATCTATTGGCGGAGAATGAGGAGACATTGATGAAGGCCTGATTAAAAACTAGGCCCAATGTTAAGGAGCAGGTCTCCTAGACTTGTAATGCCCATACACTAAGTGCATGGGCTGACAAACATTTCCCCCTGAGGGAGTAAAATTTTCAAAAATATTTTATGGGCATAATAGACACTCTTGCCAAAAATTGGACTGCCAGTAGCAGCACAGAATCCATTAACCCTAGTGATCTAGAGGTGGAGAATAAGGAGACATAATGATAAATCATACTGAAATCCAACAAATAACTAAAAAATGTGAATCGACCTTTGAAAGAAAATAACAAAAGGGAAGTGCGAACACAGGTTCATAGATATGAAGCCAGAATGTGTCCAACGAGATATGTTTGTCCCTAGCAACAGCTCAGAGACAGAGATATAAATAAAAATATAATATAATAGGATTTCACTATTTTTATATTGGAGCGGTATACACTAAGACATAAGAGGTTGTTCCACAGATAGGAAAAATGGAAAATATAAGAATAAATGGGAAAAATATGCGAACATCTCATTTTTGTGAGACTTTCCAATGGGGGAGAAACATTTGTTTTGGTTTCAAATTAGTAACTGGCATCATAAAAACACCAAAAATTGAGTGACTTTTGCATAATGGAATACATTCACCCTGTTGTTCTACTGGTTGTGGATGATGAGGATGAGGATAAGGAGGAGGATAACACCAAACAGACCAAATCAGGATGCGGATACCCATGTGTGGTTGTGAAGAGGTGCATGAGGATACACCTCCACACAAAAGACAATGTATTTGAGGTTATGTTTCGCTGTTTGCATTCGGTGGTGTACAGAAGTCTTGACCAATCCAGCCCTTGTTCATTTTTATAAGAGTCAGCCTGTCAGCATTGTCAGTTGACAGACAGATGCGCTTTTTTGTTATAATTCCACCAGTGGCACTAAAAACCCGCTCTGACAGCAGCAGGGCAGGGCAGGACCTCCAAGGTGTAGAGAGCCAGTTCATGCCACGTGTCCAGCTTGGATACCCAATAATTAAAAGGCACAAAGGAATTCCGGAGGACGTTTGCAAATCTGCAAAGTACTCCCTCACCATCTTCCCAAACATTGCACTTCTTGTGCCAGCACCCCTTGCCTCTGTGGCGGCATGATGGGAGGGTCTGAGAAAACTGTCCCAGAACTTTGCCATTGTTCCCCTGCCTGAGCTGGATTGTACGTACTTCTGTCTCTCTCGCTTGGACTCCTTGGTTGTACAGCAAACTGACGTCTGCTGCCAGCATTCTCACATGGGAATTTTTCAATAATTCCGCTACAAGGGTCCTCTGCTACAGCAACATTTTTGTACATCTGAAAACAAAAAACAAGAAACAAATATCCTATTTCTTGTTTCTTGTTTTCTCTGTATAATGGTCATGTGTTTAATATGCATTTACATTTTGCATACACATCAACTTACTTTTTCAGTTCAGACCTAGTTTTTCATTTAGTTCTTAGTGCATCTTGTGCATATAAGGGTGTGACCGCCCTGCTTCTGAGCTAAAAAATCCATCCTGTCTGGCCTATGCTTTTACAGGTGGGTTCAGTCTCTCTGTCCTTGTTCTCATTTGTCACTTGACAGGTGGAAAGGTTTTTAATACAAGAGTTAGGACTGTCCCACAAAGGGTTGCCTTGACTGGCGGGATGGCTTGTACATTCTTTTGATCAAAATTATCTTTACCAAATACCCTTATTATTATTATTACAACCTCATGCATGTTTTGCAATATATTTTTTATTTTATTTTAGGATATTTGTTTCTTGTTTTTTGTTTTCTCTGTATAATGGTCATGTGTTTAATATGCATTTACATTTTGCATACACATCAACTTACTTTTTCAGTTCAGACCTAGTTTTTTATTTTTGTACATCTGTCTGCCTCTGGAAGAAGAGATTGAAAGATTTCCTTGTAGCGTGGGTCTAGAAGTGTCACCAACTAGTAATGAGTATCGCCAAAAAATTTTATAATGCGAGGGTTACAGGAAACGCAGCGCAAAATAAAGTCAGCCATGCGTGCCAGACTAGTAACAGTCAAGACTTCCGTGTTCTCACCAACAGGATGACTGACCATGCTGTCTTCCTCTTCCTCATCCTCCCAGTTCCACAGGCCATCCCTGCTGAACAGACGGTATGACAGCTGTGCTTGTAGTACCGTCTTTGAAAGTAGCTCCTGTTCTTCCTCCTCCTCCTTGTCTACCAATGCACGTTGTGACGACATGAGGCTGGGCTGACTGTAATCACCCTGTATGGTCCCTTGCTCCATGTCCTCCTACTCTGCCTGCAATGCATCATCTTTAATTGTGAGCAGAGAGGTTTTCAGAATGCTGAGTAGCGGGATAATGATGCTAATTATGGAGTCATCGCCTCTCACCATCTTGGTGCAGTCCTCAAAGTTGTGGAGGATGGTACATATGTCTGACATCCATGTTCACTCCTGAGTTCTTATGTGTGGAGTCTGAACTGAATATCGATGGCATTGTTGATGCTGGTAGTCAACAACTGCCCTCTAATGCTCAAACATCCTTTCCAACATATGCAGTGCAGAGTTCCAACGAATGGGTAACCTCACACAACAGTCGGTGAGCCGGAAGATGCAAACGCTGCAGAAGCTATCCAGCCAAGAACCGTTTCACACTGCTCTGGCTTCAATAGTGGTATACTGCGGTCCCCTAGAAACTGGGATAGGAAGGTCAAGCGGGAATATGTGGATCTTTGCTGTAGCCCACTTTCAGCTTGGCCACAGTCTCGTCCTCTGCATGCACCATCAGCATCATGTTCACTGCCCCGTCCCTTGCCCCTTTCCTTGCTTATTTTAAATGGACTACTGAAATATTTGAAAAGCTCATTACAAATGGATTTATTTGGAGAAAAATTATATGTGATCAGTGTGCCTGCTGTTATGATCTGCTACAAGCACTAAGGAAAGAAGGAATTCTGTCCCTACAATAGAACTAAGCTGGATCCCTACGATGTAACGGGGAACCTGATCCTGCGACCAGACCCGCTAAAGTCCTCAGCTAGTCTGAACGAAGACCTATAGTTGCGAGGGAGGAATCCCTACAAGATCTAGGGACTGGGAGAAAAGGTGGACACCTCCTAACAGAAATTGTAGCAGGGAAAATAAAACAGAAAACAAATTACTTTGAGATACTAAGATCAAGCAAAACTGACTGAGTAAGGCACCTAAGCACTCGGCTAGCTTAAGAGTAGAAAATACAATGAAGTCCAGCAAAGCCAGAAGGGCGGAGCCAGACTAAATAGGGAAAAAAGGTCATGTGACCAGCAAACTGAAAAAACCTAACAAGAGGGTTCTAGCAGTACCCTCCCTTCTAAGAGGATCCTCCGGATCCCCTATGACTTAGGCTTATCCGGAAACCTCTTGTGAAACGCTCTGACAAGTCTAGACGCAGAAACATCATCCGCCCTCACCCATGAGTTATCCTCGGGTCCATAACCCTTCCAAGCGACGAGGTACTGCAAACTCCCTCTATACCGTCTAGAATTTAGGATGCGAGAAATCTCATATTGCCCGTCCTCCACCACCAGGTGAACAGTGGCCGAGACGTCTCCATCTGAGACCTCAGCTTTTTTTAAGAGAGAAACATGAAACACCGGATTAATCTTCCAGGAGGTAGGAAGCTCCAACTTAATAGCAGATTGGTTAATAACCTGAAGCACCTTAAAGGGCCCTACAAACTTGGGACCCAATTTCTTAGACGGAATCCTCAAGCGCAGATTCTTAGAGGACAACCAAACCATGTCACCAATAGCAAACAAAACCTCTTGTCGTTTTCTATCAAAATACACTTTGGATCTTTTGTTAGCCTCCTGAAGATTACCACGCACATCAGTCCAAACTCTTTCCAAAACACCAGAAAAATTCTCCTCTTCAGGTACAGCTGATCCCAACTTGGAAAATGACCCAAACGACGGATGTCTCCCAGTACAACAAAAAAAAGGCGAACAACCAGCAGAAGCGGATGTATGGTTGTTAAGAGCAACTCAGCAAGTGGCAGAAACTCAGACCACCCTCTTGATTATCAGTCACAAAACAACGCAAGAACTGCTCAACATCCTGGTTTTTCCTTTCTGTCTGGCCATTAGACTCAGGATGATATCCGGATGAAAACGACAAATGAACTCCCAACCTGTCACAAAAGGCGCGCCAAAAACGAGCCAAAAACTGAGGTCCCCTATCGGAAACAATGTCAGTAGGAATGCCATGTAGTCTTACAATTTCCTTGACAAAGGCCTTAGCGAGAGTCTTAGCGCAAGGCAGTTTGATGAAAGGAACCAAGTGACACATCTTGCTAAAACGGTCCATGACCACCCAGATGACAGTGAAACCCTCAGAGGGGGGAAGGTCAGTAATAAAGTCCATAGCCAAATGTGTCCAAGGTGCACTAGGGACCTCCAGAGGGCAAAGCAACCCCGCAGCAGGAGTATGAGAAGACTTAGATCTAGCACACACCGTGCATTGACGCACCCACTTAATGACTTCCTTCTGCCATCCAGGCCACCAAAAGCTGCGACCCACAAGTCTCTTGGTCTCAGAGATTCCAGGATGACCTGCCAACCGAGAGTCATGACATTCAACAATCAAATCTCTCCTCAGGGTACCAGGCACAAACAACCTCCCATGCGGCGTGTTAGATGGGGCATTCTCTTGTGCTTTAAGAATCTCATCTTCCAACACAGAGTCCGAAACAGCAATAACAACCCCCTCTTGCAAAATGTTTTCCTCCTCCTCAGTACCCACCATAGGAGAAAAGCTGCGAGACAAAGCATCAGCTTTAACATTTTTAGCACCTGGGATGTAAGTAACGGTAAAATTAAACCGCGAGAAAAACAGTGCCCACCTAGCCTGACGGGCATTCAAGCGTTTGGCAGCATCAAGGTAGACCAGATTTTTATGATCGGTGAAGACTTGAACGGGAAATTCCGCTCCCTCCAAAAAATGACCCCAGTGTTCAAATGTGAGTTTAATTGCCAACAATTCCCGATTACCGATATCATAATTTAGTTCAGATTCAGAAAATTTCTTTGAAAAAAAAGCACAGGGATGTACTCCATCCGTTTTTTCCTGAGACAACACTGCGCCGACCCCCACAGAAGAAGCATCAACCTCAACCAAAAATGGTTTAGTCACAGTAGACTGCGTAAGGATGGGAGCAGAGCTGAACTTCTCCTTTAGCAACACAAAAGCCTCAATGGCCTCAGTAGTCCGCTGAACCGCATCAGCTCCTTTCCTGGTGAGATCGGTCAGAGGTTTGGCAATCACAGAAAAATTTCTAATGAATTTTCTATAATAATTGGCGAACCCCAAAAACCTCTGTATTGATTTCACACCAATAGGTCTAGGCCAATCCTGCACAGCTTGCACTTTCACCGGGTCCATCTCAAAACCTTCACTGGAGACAATGTAGCCCAAAAAACTAAGTCTCTGTACAGCGAACTCACATTTTTCTAGCTTGGCAAAAAGTGAATTAGCACTCAGTAACTGTAATACTTCACGCACACTCCTCCAATGAGACTCCAAATCTGGTGAATAAATCAAAATGTCATCCAAATACACAACCACACTTCTGCCGATCAAAGGTCTAAGGATGTCATTATTAAGATTCTGAAAAAATGCCGGAGCACTGGAAAGCCCAAAAGGCATAACCAGATTCTCAAAATGACCCAGTGGAGTGTTAAACGCAGTCTTCCATTCATCTCACTCCTTCATGAGCAACAAATTGTATGCCCCTCGAAGATCAATTTTCGAGAACCACTTGGCCCCCACTAACTGATTAAACAAATCAGGAATCAATGGCAGTGGGTAAGGATTGTGTACAGTAATCTTATTAATCTCACGAAAGTCTAGACAAGGCCGTAAACCGCCGTCCTTTTTTTTAACAAAAAAAAAATCCAACCGCCACAGGAGACTTGGAAGGCCTAATATGACCGGCGGCCAAGCTTGTCTGTATGTATTCCTCCAAAGCCTTTCTCTCAGGAATAGTCAAATTAAATAAACGACTTTTAGGAAGAGTTGCTCCAGGGACAAATTCAATTGCACAATCATAGTCTCTTTGAGGAGGCAATACCTGCGATTCCTTATCAGAAAAACATTTCCAAAAATCCTGAATAGGTACCGGTAACTCCCCCTTAACTACAGCAGCAATACGCCCGTTACAACACTTGTCATAACAATTAGGACTCCAGGACTTAATTTCATTGGTAGACAAATCCAGTACCGGATTGTGCAATTTTAACCAAGGTAACCCCAAAATCACCGGTGAGGGCAAATTATTCAAAACTACCAAATCCAAATTCTCTTGATGAACACCATTAATAGTAAGAGGAAATTCACAGATATGGTGAGTAACATTTTTCAAGGGAGAACCATCTACAGCAACCACATTAATAGGGGAAGACAGAAGTTTGGGTTTTAATTTTAGTTTTTCCAAAAATTTCCCATCAATCACATTGAGAGTTGAACCACAATCCACAAATACCCGAAACTCCATTAATTCCTCCTCAACAGCAGTGATAGCAGAAAGAAAGACACCTTTATTGTTTAAACAAGCTATGCGGGCGAAACTGACCTCATTTTTTTTTTCTCTTTATTCATACGAAGCGCACAGTTCTTAATGAAATGGTCAGATTTGCCACAATAGAAACACAAGCCCTTAGCAAATCTACAGTCTTTTTCCCGAGAGTGAGGTGTCATTGCTCCAATTTCCTTCGGCTCTCCAATGTCAGTACAGTCCCTCTCCTGACTTGGAGCTGAAAAGGCAGGTTTACTCTCATTAACCCTTGCACGCAGTCTCCTATCCACCCGTATGGCTAATTGCATGGCCTCTTGCAAGTTACCAGGTATAGGATAAGCAATCAGCAAATCTTTAACCCTTTCATTTAACCCTGCAAGAAATGAACTTTTCAAAGCTGAATCGTTCCACCCCACCTGAGTGGACCACCTTCGGAAGTGAGTACAATATTTTTCCACATTACCTGATCCCTGTCTCAAACGTCTCAATTCTGTCTCAGCTGATGAAACACCTCAGGATCGTCATACAATAACCCCAAAGCAGAAAAAAACTATCTTCTGATCTAAAGCATGGATCACTAGGCTGCAGAGAAAAGGCCCAGTCCTGAGATTCTTTGCGCAAAAGTGACATTATGAACCCTATGCGCTGTGATTCATCACAAGAGGATCTGGTCTCAAACGGAAATACAACAAGCAAGCATTTTTAAAAGAAAAAAAATCTTGTTGTTCACCAAAAAATAAATCAGGCAAACGTACGTTTGGCTCCACGAAATGTGCTCCAGAACAACTACTCACGTGTTGCTGGATCTCAGCCACCTCAAGAGAAAGTCGCTGCAGGCGTTGAGACAAATCCTAAACCGACACCATGATGGAAACAGAAAATCTTTCCTTAGAGATTTTTTATATTTTTTTTTTAGCTGGACTTACTGTTATGATCTGCTACAAGCACTAAGGAAAGAAGGAATTCTGTCCCTACAATAGAACTAAGCTGGATCCCTACGATGTAACGGGAACCTGATCCTGCGACCAGACCCGATAAAGTCCTCAGCTAGTGTGAACGAAGACCTATAGTTGCGAGGGAGGAATCCCTACAAGATCTAGGGACTGGGAGAAAAGGTGGACACCTCCTAACAGAAATTGTAGCAGGGAAAATAAAACAGAAAACAAATTACTTAGAGATACTAAGATCAATCAAAACTGACTGAGTAAGGCACCTAAGCACCCGGCTAGCTTAAGAGTAGAAAATACAATGAAGTCCAGCAAAGCCAGAAGGGCGGAGCCAGACTAAATAGGGAAAAAAGGTCATGTGACCAGCAAACTGAAAAAATCTAACAAGAGGGTTCTAACACCTGCAAAGCGAAGATTTTTCCACCACAAATACACCAGGCCTCAGCCTGAAATAACAGACTGTATTAATTTTTTGGGTCATGTTTTTTGTTAATGTTTGAAAAAATAAAAAATTAGTTGAACCTGGATAGCAGACAGAACTATGCAACGTATGCCTGCCAAGAAAATATTTTTTCACCACAGATACACCAGGCCTCAGCTTGAGATAACAGACTGTATGAATTTTTTGGGTTATGTTTTTTGTTACTGTTTGAAAACAATAAAAAAATGAGTTGAACCTGGATAGCAGACAGAACTATGCAACTTATGCCTGTCGTGAAAAGATTTTTCCACTACAGTTACACCAGACCTCAGTCTGAGATAACAGACTGTATTAATTTTTTGGGTTATATTTTTTGTTACTTTTTGAAAACAATAAAAAATGCATAGAACAAGGCTAGCAGACAGAACTATGCAACGTATGCCTGCCAAGAAAATATTTTTCCACCTCTGATACACCAGGCCTGAGCCTGACATAACAGACTGTATTAATTTTTTGGGTTATGTTTTCTGTTACTTTTTTGAAAACAATAAAAAAGCGTTGAACAAGGCTAGCAGACAGAACTATGCAACGTATGCCTGCCAAGAAAAATTTTTCCACCACAGATACACCAGGCCTCAGTCAGTATTATTTTTTTTTATTTTTTGGATAAAAAAGACTGCTGACAGACTGCCCAAAAAAAGGAAAGTTAGGCCTAAAATGCCTCAATTTTTGGCACACGGATGTATGTGGCGTGTCACAGATAGACCTCACTGTAAAATGTGGCATGTTTTTTTAAAAAAATGCAATATAGTGCTGTGTAGAAGTACAGTCACACACAGGGCAAAAAAAAAAACTGGCGTACACTGTAAAAACTTTGAGCACACACAGATGTGAGCTGGGATGGAGATACCAGTATGACAAATGTGTGCCCTGTTTTTTTTTGGCTAAATACTGGTGTTTTTAAGTAGAAGTCACACCCAGGGCAAAAAAAAATGTCATACACTGCCCAAACTTTGAGCACACACAGATATGAGCTGGCAAGGAGATACCAGTACAACAAGTGTGTCCCTTTGTTTTCTGGCTAAATACTGTTGTTTTTAAGTACAGTCACACCCAGGGCAAAAAAAATGGCATACACTGCCCAAACTTTGAGCACACACAGATATGAGCTGGCAAGGAGATACCAGTACAACAAGTGTGTCCCTTTGTTTTCTGGCTAAATACTGTTGTTTTTAAGTACAGTCACACCCAGGGCAAAAAAATGGCATACACTGCCCAAACTTTGTCCATGTACAGATATGAGCTGGCACGGAGATACCAGTACGACAAATGTGTGGCCTGTATTCCAATTACACCTGGGGCTAGCTATTTACAGTCAATATATCATACAGGTAGCAGCAGCAGCACCAGAACACAGGAAGGGAATGGACCCTCTTGATGTATGCAGTGATCTATATACACACATACAGTGCCTGCAAGCCTTGCACTGATGTGTATAGAGCGAAGTACCCTCCCCTGCCTACCTAACACTGGAACTTATATACTCCAGAATTAGTCCTTAGAAGGATTGTTGGTTTATCAGGATTTGAGTAGTTTAGGATGGTAGACCACACACTGGCTAGTAAATCACCAAATATGATGCTATCTCGGCAATCGCTATTCCTACACTGTATCAATCTGGAGCTGAATGCGCCGAGAAGGGCGATGTCCGGTCTCTTATACCCCTGATGATGCTGTGCGGCCAGTCAATCATTGCATGACCACAACATAGATGGCTATGGCGTTTCATTGCCTGGCAGACAATCCCTGCAGCGTGATTGGGTCTGTAAAGTCCGCCAAAAAAAAAAAAGCTGGGTGGGGACCCAAGTTCCTGCCGAGTAATACCAGAAATGCTCGGTGCTCCCGAGTATACCGAGTACAGTGATACTTGGGCGAGTAACGTTCGCTCATCACTATTGCTATATTATTCAAAAATTAAAATGTGTCCTTTATTTAAAATTTAAAACAAACAAAAAAAAACAACACCACTGGCGCCTTTACCAAAAAATATAAGATTTGAAAAGCTAGGTAGGTTTCATGTTCTAAATGCAAGCAGCTGCAGCAGACTGCTGTATCCAGGTGGCATATACAAGTCTAATACATGGGCTATTATAACTAGAAAAAATGCAACAAAATTATTTTTTTATAATTTTCACATTTTGTGAAGTATACCCTTGTGGAGATTTTTCTTTTGTCTTAAAATAAATAAATGAAAAATCAATGGCTTGCCATGTTACAAGCCAGTACACACATTCTTTGATACACAAGCCTTGATTTTCAGGATTTTCATTCAAGCCATTACTAGGATATAAGGATGTCAAACTGCCCTCCTTGTTTGCAGTGTGTGAAAAATTAAAAAAATTATAGTCTCCCTTTGATTTACTGCACTAAACCACACGATGAGATAGCTGCAAATTTTCACGGCCATTCTGACATCAATAGCCCACTCTTCAGCACTGTGTGAAATGGCACCAGGCATTTTTTTTTCAATCCTTGAAAATCAAATAAATTGTTTGAATTTGGCAGGGCACACAGAATTTCAAGAAATTTGACTAAAACACAGTTACTATACTTATTATGTGAATGCTATCCTATAAAATTAAACACATATAAAAATGACTGTTGTAAGAATAACTATGAGCTTTTGAGCTGAAAATGCATCAGCTCATGTGTCCTGACAGAGATAATTAAAAGTAGATAATGTAAAACTAATGATGCATTTGAGAAATGAAATATCACAAATTACCTTACTACATTCAAAACACTGTTTTATTGTCAGGTGGATATTTCCTGATATTACTCATATTAGAAAAAAATCTCAGTATCAGTTAGCTGCACTGGTGTCAAATTATAAATAGGAAGCAATTATCAATAGAAGAAAAACATGATCTAAATTAATGAAAGGGACAAATGTGAGGAAGGAAAGAAATTGTAGGTCATCATCCTGTGCAACTCATCAATAGTTCAAGAAATAAATAACAAAAGTTTGTTGGTTATACCAGTGAGAGACAAACTTTTCTCATAATGAATAATTCATCCTATTTGTCTATATTTTGTTAATTTAAGCCTGTCATTCAAGAAAAAATTTGAAAGTTCAGAAGCATTTTATTATGTTCGTGAACTTTTCGTAAGCAGCTAATTAATTCAAATTTAAAAAGAGCCAGCTACAAAATTTAAACTTCAAGGTCAACGTACTAAAAGGATGCTATTTCTAAAATGCAGTAAAAAATCCTAAATTTAGATATCGGTTTTCTGTCTGTTTCCTACAAATTGTTTTATATTTGAAAAAGCTATTAACCCTTTAGCGATTACAATATTTTTTTTAACAGAGAATATTGTTATGCATTGTTTGCTTTTTTATTGTAAAGTTCTATATTATTTATGTATTTAGAAATTAATTTATATTCAACCTGTTGAAATTTAAAGTGTGCCTATATTTTTTATTTTTTTAATCATAAATCAATGTTGCATAAAAACAATAAACTTTTTAAATAAATCTTGTTAAAAAAAGGCTCTGTCGACAGATTCAAATTATTTTTACCTCCAATATTGAACTGTGCACTCACTGAAAAAATATGACAACTGAAAGGCCTAAAGCTAGCAAATGCTGCAGTCAGATATCAAGTTTTTATTTGTCAAGGAGAAGCAGAGGATTGTATTTAGCACTGGGGATGGGAATTTATTTGGACCTCACCTAAGATTTGAAAGAAGTATTTTACTATCGAGTGCAAGGTAGTCTTTTAGTTTTCTAGAAAGCTTAAAATTAAACACAGAGCACGCGGAGAAGAAAAAATGATGTTTGCATTTTACACATCAAATTTTATTTCTTTTAATAGAGGATATTTGTCACGGGTATGTCAGAAGCTGTAGACAGTCGCACTGCATCTAGCTGCAGAAGGACTCTGCAATTGACTTTGTAGACACCTTAAGTTTTCTGAGTCTTTGACCCAGTTGCAACCTTTCTCCAGCTATAATTAACACACCTGGATCGGGGTTTAATAGACTCCCAGCCTTGTGCTGGGAATAGACAGTGATACTTTCATTTCCTGGTTCATGCTTAGAGCTATAGCAGTCGACTCTCTTCCTCTTTGGTGTTTGGAGGATGTCTGTGTTACCTCTCTGAGTCTACTCAAAATAAGTGTTCCCCTTATTTGTCTATCTCAGCTGTCTTTAGTTGTAGTGGAGATCGACAAGTTTTCATCCCATCCTTCCCTAAGCAGGGCTTATTGCCAGGGCTAGACAGAGATTAAATTCCTTCTCGGCGATAGGTGCAGAACCTATTTAGGGATGTTTAGGGTAGACAGGGTGACTTTAGATCTGCCTAGGGGGTTTCCACTTCCAAGTAATTGGGCTCGCTTCCCCTCATCCCTTCATGTTGTACTTAGTCTTTTTTTACAATGTGCGTGACACTTTCACGGGCTGTGCATATTTAGGGAAAAAATAAAAGAAAAACTGACAAGTGGTTTTATTTGAGTTTTTTTTTCCATTTATCCCTTGTATGGATCCTCTCACAGGGCTGACAAAGCAGCTACTCTCTCTGTCTCTGGAGTTGAATGTCCTCTTATATGAAGTTCAGCAGCTGCGACAGTGCTGCAGGTCGCTGATGTTGGGGTCTCTGCAGGTAGGTGGGTCCAATCTGAACCCAAGTTTGCCCTACCAGACAGGTTTTCCAGAGGAAGAGACAAGTTTTTTTGTGTTTAAGTGTCTAAGTTTTTAACTTTATTTTAAATTTCTTCCTCACTCCTCTGGAAATGAAAAGCAATCCTGGACTTTCTTCTTGCCGCAGGATTCGGTTTGTCTCCATTCTGTGGAGGGAATTTTTTGGACTCTAGTCCTTATCTATGATGACCCTCACCAAGACGCCTTGGCTGAGTCCCGATTGAGTCACCTTCAGCAGGGGAATTGGTCAGTGGAGACATATAGCTCCGAATTCCACAGGTGGGCAACCATATTAAGTGTAATCACTTGGCTTTCAGAAGCCAATTTCTTCAGGTTATCACTAAAAAATTGAAAGCTGCTTTGGTGGTTTTAAAACCCCTTAGTCCTTGGAGGCTGCTATGTCATTGGCTATACATGTTGACAGATACCTTCGGATTAGGTGGGTAAGACCACCTATCCGGAGCACCTTTTTTGAGGTATTGCCCCTTTGCCAGGGGAGCAGTCTAGTGGTGAACGCATACAAGTGAGGGTGGAGAAACCAATGCAGTTAGGGGGTGCCTCTGCATCGGACAAGGGGGTGTGTTTTTTTTGTGGAAAAAAAGACAATTTATTGGGGCCTGTCCTTTTATGCCTAAACACAAGAAGACTCATTTTAACCCTTGGTAGTCTAGAGTATAATAAGCAAGGGGTGCATCTATCTCAACCTGCAGTTCCCTGTTTTTCCTGACAGCAGAGGTGGTGCTTGAGAGCAAAA
>JARQOD010000001.1:595129447-595189397 GCA_033576555.1 Oophaga sylvatica | reverse complement strand
AAAAAGCTAAGAATCATAGAAGACAAGCATTGAGTAAACGGCAGTTATCCATGGCAGTTAATCAGGGCTGGAATAAGGTAGTCCACACTTTGCTATATTTTTAATCCTGAACAAAACTTTTTCATAAATATTAGGTTTATCAAATACCCTTATTATTATTATTACAACCTCATGCATCTTTTGCAATATATTTTTAATTTTATTTTAGTATATTTGTTTCTTGTTGTTTGTTATCTTTTTAATTATGTACATTAACTCTATCCTCCTGTGTTCCCTTGCCATCCACATTCACTGCCCCATACCCCCTTCATCACGACTCATACACATCAGCCCCTCCATACTTCCCTCTCCCATGTACAGTTCCCATGCAGTCATCACCTTCCTGAGAACCTCAGGCTATCTAGCCCAAACACAATACAGAAAAAAGCAACTTACAACTCCAACAACTACCTGCTCTTTATCTTCCTACTCCTATTAATTTCAGGGGACATCTCCCCCAACCCTGGTCCACCATCCCCCAACCTCAATCCCTACCCTACCTCATATAGAAACCATAGTAATCTTATTAATATTAATTGCACTCCCTCATCTCCTTCGTTTAACTGTTCCCTCTGGAATCCACAGTCTGCATGCAACAAGCTAACCTTCCTGCACAACTACTTTCTGAACAACTCTCTTCATCTGTTGGCCCTCACTGAAACCTGGATTCAGGATTCTGACACGGTCTCCCCTCCTGCCATTTCCTATGGTGGCTTACAGTTCTCACATTCCCTGAGACCCTCAAACAGACATGGTGGTGGAGTCGGCATACTCCTGTCCCCACAATGCACTTTCAAGGTCATCCCCCCAATTCCATCACTCTCATTCCCTTCTTTTGGGTCCACACCATCAGGCTCTTTCGTCCCCTCTCCCTCAGAGTAGCGGTCATATATCGGCCCCCAGGCCCAAAGTCATTCTATGTGTAAGTGTGTGTGTGTAGCCCATTCACTATCTCCATCCATCCCTCACTCCCTCTAAATGGCTGGACCATCATTGTAAATACACCATTGTATATAAACACCTGTACTTTGTAGCTCCCTCACCTCATTGTAAATTGTAAGCTCTCAAGAGCAGGGGCGGCTTATATTGCTTTAATTATTTTATTGTTAACGTTGTTACTTATGACTTGTGTTCTGAAACTGTTAAACTGTAAAGCGCAGCGGAATCTGTTGGCGCTATATAAATAAAGATTATTATTATTAAGCGTTCACTGGTCCATGTGGAGGTAGACCGTGACGGCTCCTGCAGCGATGTTTCTGAGGAACTGGAGTAGTAGGAGGAGTCAATGTGTACAGACTTGATTCCTGCAATCCTTGGAGTTGGCTGAACACGTACAGCGCCACTCGCAAGATCTGTACCCGGCTACACAACATTGACCCAATGGGCAGTGAGGGAAAGGTATCGTCCATGGCCATGGGTACTGGTCCACGCAGCTGTGGTCAGGTGGACATTGCTACTGACGGAGTTTAGTAGCACATGTTTAATTTTTCCCTCAACATGCTTTTGCAGACCAGGGACGGCTTGCCTGCTGAAATAAAATCGGCTTGGCACATTGTATTGTGGACTGCCAATGCCATTAAGTTACGGAAACTGTCAGTCTCCAGCAGCAAGAATGACAGCATTTCAAGGGACAGGAGTTTTGGAATGCCAGCATTCAGAGCCTGTGCTCGTGGATGGTTTGTCGAGTATGGCCGTCTTTTATCCCATGCCTGTGCTACCGATGGCAGTTTTGTGGCCTGGGAGTGTGAGGATGACAGGGAACTTGCTGCTGTGGGTGGAATAACACTTTGTCTCTGGACAACAGTGACCGAGGTTCTTCCATGGCGATCCTGTGAGGAAGCCGAACCTGCTGTGTGTGAGCTGGAGGAAGAGGCTCCGACATGACCTGAAGATGTAGGTGCTGCTGTAGGTTGGCCTACATCTCCAGTGTGTCTTTGTAACTCAACTACGTGCTTTGTACCCACATGTTTGCACATATTTCCCACCTCTTCCGACAAGCCTACAACCTGCAATGATCATCAGTCTACTGAACCAACACACGATCAGCTCTTCCGTCTCCTAGTGTATCCTCAACCACCCCTGTAGATTGTAAGCCCTCGTGGGCTGGGTCCTCTCTCCTTCTGTACTTGTGTGTGCCTTGTATTGCTCATGTTTACTGTAATTGTCTATATTTGCCCCTCTTCACATGTAAAGCGCCATGGAATAAATGGCGCGATTAAAATCTATAATAATAATAATATTTGTGTTATTGACATTACTGACACTTTTACCTCTTTTTCTTTTTGATTACACAGCTTGCATTTGACATAGCAAATATCATCTGCAAGTGTGTCAAAAAAGGACCACGCAGTGCAAGTCCTGGGAGCGCCCGTTTTGACTTTTGGAAGAGAACTGCTCCGAACAGGTTCCAAACTGGAGGCTAAAGTCAACCGAGTATGCAGCCTAACTCTCCCTCCTGTTTGTACCGTTGGGGCAATCTCTTCCTCAGAGCTGCTCCCACCACCTTCCTGTTCCTCACGCCATGTTGGGTCTTGGACCTCATCATCTCCACTACCCTCTTCCAAACCCTGCTGCTGTTGGGTGGTCTGGCCAGCACCATGCTCAACAGAAACTGCCACCTGAGTCTCATCATCATCAGATGCGTTCTGCGGTGTGCTGAGCATCGGCATTGCCTCACCCGCCTCTTCAGATTCTGAGAGACACAGCTGTTGCGCATCACTGCATACTCCCTCTTCTTCACATTCCAGAATGCTGCTTGGCTGGGCCCCTGTTTGCAAGCCAACAGATTCTGAGAACAGAAGCAGAGACTCAGCTGGATCCTGTACAGAACTGTCTGACTGCCTGGGCAATTTGGCAGGCGGTGAAGAGACAGATGGTTGCTCAACAGTGCTGTGGTCCTGAGAGGAGGTGGAAGCAATTGAAGTAGATGCATTGGCTGCCATCCAAGCAACAACGGCTTAAATTTGTACTTCCCGCAGCAGGGGGGTACGTCGACCTCCTACTAAAGTGCACATAAAGGAACGCTCGGAAGTGCTGTTAGCACAGTCAACACTTGCTCCTGTGTTACTGGGGTTCAGTAATGTCAGCTGTTCCCCTGCTCTGTGTACGCCAAAAAGTCATGCTGCCTCCACCCTGTCCTCCTCTCATCCCTGGGCTCCAACACTGCCAGTTGTTGCTCAGAAGTAATTGCCACGGGTAGTGTTGAGCATTCCGATACTGCAAATATCGGGTATCGGCCGATATTAGCTGTATCGGAATTCCGATTCCGAGTTCCGATATTTTCGTCTTATCGGATACCGGAATCGGGATTGTCACTGTCACTGTCAGTGTCCGTCGGTCGGGTCTGTCAGGAGTCAGCGGCACTTACCTGGCAGAAGATCTCCGGCGGTCACATCCCGGACTGCTTCATGGCCGCCATCTTCTTTCCCCGGCGGTCACATGCAGTTTCTCGCGATAACTGCAGTGACTGCTGGGTAATCCCGGCCGTAAAGCAGTCAGTCCGATGACGTCACCGCCGGGGAAGCAGGTAATCAGCTGTGCTGCGTCGCGATGACAGGCTCTGCCTGTCATTCCGATGTAGCAGAGCTGGATTGTCGTGGGACTGTCGTTATGGACTGCGTCGGACAGGTGGTATACTGTTGGTTTTTTTTTTTTCTTTTTTTACAGGAAATCGATGGCGTCGCAGGAATGAGAGTGTAATAAAAGAAATGAAAACTGTGTTGTCTCTTTTATTTCATTAAAATACTTTTTTCTTGCTTTGTCTTTTTTTTATGCATTTAATAACTTTGGGATTAATAATGGATCGGTGTCTTATTGACGCCTATCCATTATTAACCGGGCTTATTGTCACCGTGCAATCAACGGTGACATTAACCCCTTATTACCCCGCTTGCCACCGCTACAGGGCAAGTGGGAAGAGCCGGGTAAAGTGCCACAATTGGCACATCTTTTGATGCGCCAAATGTGGGGCTGCTGTAGCCTGGTATTATCAGGCTGTTGAGGGCCAAAATCCATGGGCCTTGACAGTCTTTTAATACCAGGCCACAGCAGTCTGCATTTTACTTGGCTGGTTAACAAAAATAGGGGGGATCCCCACGCCGTTTTTTTTTCGAGGGGATCCCCTATTTTTGTTAACCAGCCAAGCTAAGCAGACTGCTGTGGCCTGGTATTATCAGGCTTGCAAGGTCCATGGATATTGGATCCTTACCAGCCTGAAAAACCAGGCCTCAGCGGTCTGCTTCATCTGGCTGGTTAACAAAAATAGGGGGGACCCCACGCCAATTTTTTTCGAGGGGATCCCCTATTTTTGTTAATCAGCCAAGATATGCAGACTGCTGTGGCCTGGTATTATCAGGCTGGCAAGGTCCATGGATCTTGGCTCCTTAACAGCCTGAAAATCCAGGCCTCAGCGGTCTGCTTCATCTGGCTGGTTAACAAAAATAGGGGGGACCCCACGCCAATTTTTTTCGAGGGGATCCCCTATTTTTGTTAATCAGCCAAGATATGCAGACTGCTGTGGCCTGGTATTATCAGGCTGGCAAGGTCCATGGATCTTGGCTCCTTAACAGCCTGAAAATCCAGGCCTCAGCGGTCTGCTTCATCTGGCTGGTTAACAAAAATAGGGGGGACCCCACGCCAATTTTTTTCGAGGGGATCCCCTATTTTTGTTAATCAGCCAAGATATGCAGACTGCTGTGGCCTGGTATTATCAGGCTGGCAAGGTCCATGGATCTTGGCTCCTTAACAGCCTGAAAATCCAGGCCTCAGCGGTCTGCTTCATCTGGCTGGTTAACAAAAATAGGGGGACCCCACGCCAATTTTTTTCGAGGGGATCCCCTATTTTTGTTAATCAGCCAAGATATGCAGACTGCTGTGGCCTAGTATTATCAGGCTGGCAAGGTCCATGGATCTTGGCTCCTTAACAGCCTGAAAATCCAGGCCTCAGCGGTCTGCTTCATCTGGCTGGTTAACAAAAATAGGGGGACCCCACGCCATTTTTTTTCGAAGGGAACCCCTATTTTTGTTAATCAGTTCCCTCTGACGTCACTGATTGTGTCCCTGGCTGACCTGAAGTGAAAGTGGAAAGCAATCAATTAAGCTTTCCACTTAAGGGCCCGTCTCACATAGCGATATCGCTACCGAGATCGCTGCTGAGTCACTAGTTTTGTGACGCAGCAGCGAGCTCACCAGCGATATCGCTGTGTGTGACATTCAGCGACGATCAGCCCCCCTGCCGGGTATCGCTGATCGTCGCTGAAATGTCAGGACCTTTTTTTGATCGCTGGTTTCCCGCTGACAGGCACACATCGCTGCGTGTGACAGGCGGGAGACCAGCGATCCGCTGGTAACCAAGGTACACAGCGGGTTTCCAGGCGCGGGGCTGTGCCTAGAAACCCGCTGTGTACCTTGGATACCAGCGCCCTGATGCAGGGAGCTGGTATCCAAGGTACACAGCGGGTTTCCAAGCGCTGCGCGGTGCCTGGAAACCCGCTGTGTACCTTGGTTACCAGCGGATCGCTGGTCTCCCGCCTGTCACACGCAGCGATGCATGCCTGTCAGAGGGAAACCAGCGATCAAAAAAAGGTCCTGACATTTCTGCGGACGATCAGCGATACCCGGCAGGGGGGCTGATCGTCGCTGAATGTCACACACAGCGATATCGCTGGTGAGCTCGCTGCTGCGTCACAAAACTAGTGACTCAGCAGCGATCTCGGTAGCGATATCGCTATGTGAGACGGGCCCTTAAGCGATGTTACCCGCAGTGTCGCTGTCCCAGATCGCTGCCTGAGCTGCCTGTTTGGCAGCTCAGCAGCGATCATGTAGCGATACACCAGCGATCCTGACAAGTGCATATCGTTGTCGGGATCGCTGGTGTATCGTTATGTGACACCCAGCCTTTACTCTCCTGTCAGGCAGGAGAGGAACTCATTCATTTGGGGTTTACTGTGAGGCTGCAGCATTAGCTGCGGTCCCTGCAGTAAACATTAACCCTTTCTGAAGGATTTCACCGTGGGACCTGACTGTGCATGGGATAGGTAAGAATAATTTTGCTTTTTTATTTTATTTTTATTACAGGAAATGGTTTTAGCAGGTAAATAAAATATGGTCAAAAACTGTGTGATTATTTCATTAAACTTATTTTTTATTAAAGTGTGTGTGTTTGATTTTTCTTTCATACAATAGGATTAATAATTGATAGTTGTCTAATTGACAGCTCTCAATTATTAACCTGGCTTAAAGTGACCTTTCAATTGCAAGGTCATTTTAACCCCTTATTAACCCATTCGCCACCGCTACAGGGCAATGGGAATAGACGGGCAAAGTGCCAGAAAGGGCAAATCTAATTAGAGATTTGCCCTTTCTGGGGTGTCTGGGGCAGATGTTAAGTAGCCGGGGGGGCCAAAAATAATGGTCCCTCTCTGGGCTATTATTATCTGCCCCCACTCACTGGCTTTCTCTGTCTGGTTGCGAAAATAGGGCGGGAGCCCACGCATTTTTTTTCAGCAATTTTACACCTCATATATATAATATATATATATATACATGTCATTGAATTTGTGACACATATATATATATATATTTATATTTGTAGTTCATACACTTCTACATAGTATAATAGCCGCTAATTCAATTGCCGCTTTTGTGAAAATGCAGAACCCGACATGAAATGACACTTGGTGTACATAGGGTTAACCATGTCTTTTCATGTCCTTTGCTATCTAATTTGCACAAACAATTAAATCAGACTATGTGTGCAAAATTTCACACCTGTAGGGATTAATTAAAGGTGTAAATTCGTAGCAAAAAAGTCCGTTTTTTTTACAACGAATTTACACCTTTAATTAACCCCTACAGGTGTGAAATTTTGCACACATAGTCTGATTTAATTGTTTGTGCAAATTAGATAGCAAACGACATGAAAAGACATGGTTAACCCTATGTACACCAAGTGTCATTTCATGTCGGGTGCTTCTGTCTTTTCACTGAAGCCGGCTTTACCCGGCAATTGAATCAAAGGATATTTTACTATGTAGAAGTGTATAAACTATACATATATGTATATATATATGTCACAATGACATGTATATATATATATATATGTATTCTATGTGTGTATATTTAGTGTTTACAAGGAAAGAATGGGGTTTTTTTAGTTGCGATATTTTGTTCCCATAGACTTACATGGGACTTCCGGTATCGGTATCGGGTATCGCTGATTTTTTAGTGATATCGGCGATACCATTCCGATTCCGATACTTTAGGATATCGGAAAGTATCGCTCAACTCTAGCCACGGGTAATGACTCCTGCCCAGCCTGGTTACAGCACGACAGCTGTTTCCTGGCAGTGTCAACGTTAATTAGCCTCCAATAAGTTGTCCTGTCGTGTTGCATTCGGGTTAGCCGACTCTATGGTGCCTGCAGTTTAGTTGATTCCTATGTGTGCTGTGGGATATCTAAATAAAGGCTGTTTCCGTTGTGACAATAGGACAAGCACCCACTCTAGGACTGTGTGATTCGGTAACTGCGGACGGCTTGCGACCTGTCAACTTACATTTTCATGGGTGCCTTATGGTACCCGTCTGGGTTCCAGTACCGTCAGCTGGTTCTCCGCACTGCCTTTGGCCTAGGTGCCTCCATGTCGGTATCCGAGTTCCAGCAACGTCTGCTGGTCCTTGGTAGTGATTTTGAGCACAGGTACCTCCTGCTTATTAACCGTGTCCCAGTAACGTCAGCTGCTCCTCGGTTGTGCCATTGGCTCTTTTCCTTCTGCTGCCCCTCCGGGTTCCAGCACAGTCAGCTGGTCCTCATTACTTGCATTGGCTCTTGTACCTTCTGCTACCCATCCGGGTTCCAGTAACGTCAACTGGTTCTCCGCAGTGTCTTTGGCCTAGGTGCCTCCATGTCGGTATCCGAGTTCCAGCAACGTCTGCTGGTCCTTGGTAGTGCTTTTGAGCACAGGTACCTCCTGCTTAGTAACCGTGTCCCAGTAAAGTCAGCTGGTCCTCGGTTGTGCCATTGGCTCTTTTCCTTCTGCTGCCCCTCTGGGTTCCTGCACAGTCAGCTGGTCCTCGTTGCTTGCATTGGCTCTTGTACCTTCTGCTACCCGTCCGAGTTCCATTAACGTCAACTGGTTCTCCGCAGTGCCTTTGGCCTAGGTGCCTCCATGTCGGTATCCGAGTTCCAGCAACGTCTGCTGGTCCTTAGTAGTGCTTTTGAGCACAGGTACCTCCTGCTTAGTAACCGTGTCCCAGTAACGTCAGCTGCTCCTCGGTTGTGCCATTGGCTCTTTTCCTTCTGCTGCCCCTCCGGGTTCCAGCACAGTCAGCTGGTCCTCGTTACTTGTATTGGCTCTTGTACCTTCTGCTACCCGTCCGGGTTCCAGTAACGTCAACTGGTTCTCGGAAGTTAGACGACCCTAAAGACCACCCTGAAGAAGATGACGACCCCAAGGACGACGAGCATCAAGACAACCAGCCTGAACACCATCACAAAGAAGAAATATAAGATTACCCAGAAGAATATCACCAACAGGACAAAGAAGGTTAAGACAAACTACAAGATACAGAACAAGAGACAGAAGAACAATAAGCAGAAGATCAAAAAGCAGAAGAACATGAAGTATAAGACCAAAATGAAGAGCAAAATATATGCTCTAAATTATAAGCAGAAGAAGACTAAGCAGTGTATGGGGGTGAGTCCGTTCCTCCTCGTGGTGCCCCTGGAAAATGCATGTTGCTGCAGGCTAAACTGAACACGGACAAATACTGTTGTAATTTAAATCTTTTGTGACAGCAAGAACGGAAGGATGAAAAATTCATACTTTTACAGATTACAAGTACAGGAATCTCTGTCACAAATAAGAATATGATGAAGAAGATGAAGAGGAAGAAGATGAAGAAGTAGAATATGAAGAAGAATAATAGTTTAATAAGAACAATATGAGTAATGTTAACAAAAAGATGAATAGCAAGAAGTTTAAGAAGAAGATAAAGAAGGTGAAGATGAAGAATAATTTGATGACAAAGATGATGCTGCTGAAGATTATGAAGGTGAAAGTGTGGCAAAAGTTAAAAAGGTGAAGAGCATGGAAGTTGTGAAACATACATATTTGGCAAAATAGAAAAAAGGTTAACAACATTGTCAATTATTTTGTCAATCCGAACGTCTTTAAAAAAAAAATATTAATGCTATTCCATTGGATTGGGTTAAACATCTATGCCTTTAATGTCTCCTCAACCTCCACCAATACATTCTACATTACTCTTTGTTGTTTTCCTTCATGTACAATTAACCTACAAGCCAAGAATGGTTTTTTTTTTAATTCCGATATTTTGCTCCCATAGACTTACATTGGATTTCCGGTATCGGTATCGGGTATCGCCAATATTTTTGGGGTATTGGCGATTCCATTCCGATTCCGATACTTTTGGATATCGGAAAGTATCGCTCAACTCTAATCGCCACATTTTGAGAGCTATAATTTTTGCATATTTTGGCCCACTGAGTCATGTGAGGTCTTATTTTTTGCGGTACGAGTTGACGTTTTCATTGGTACCATTTTTGAGCACGTGCCTTTTTTTGATCGCTTTTCATATCGATTTTTGGGAGGTTAGAATGAACAAAAATCAGCAACTCATGAATTTCTTTTGGGGCAGGCGTTTATACCGTTCTGCGTGTGGTAAAATTGATAAAGCAGTTTTATTCTTCGGGTCAGTACGATTATGGCGATACCTCATTTATATCATTTTTTTATGTTTTGGCGCTTTTAAAGTAAAAACAATTTTATATAAAAAATAATTATTTTTGCATCGCTTTGATTCTGCGAGCTATAACTTTTTTATTTTTTTGCTGATGATGCTGTATTGCGGCCTTTTTTCGCGGGACAAGATGACTTTTCAGCGGTACCATGTTTATTTATATCGGTCTTTTTGATCGCGTGTTATTCCACTTTTTGTTCGGCGGTATGATGATAAAGCATTGATTTTTTTGCTTTGTTTTTTTTTTTTTTTAAGGGGTTCACTAAAGGGGTTAACTAGTGGGACAGTTTTATAGGGGGGTCGTTACGGACTCGGCGATACCAAATATGTGCACTTTTATTGTTTTTTTTTTTTTATTTACAGGAAGAAATGAATTTATTGGGGAATATTTTTTTTTTAAAATTTATTCTGGAATTTTTTTTAAAACATGTTTATTTTTATTTTTTTCACTTTTTTACTTTGTCCCAGGGTGGGGCATCACTGTATTTTATCAGATCGCTGGTGTGACAGATGTGCACAGCACTCTGTCAACCAGCGATCGCACAGCAGCGCTGTAGGCTTCTCAGTGCCTGCTCTCAGAAGGCACTGATGAAGCCACCTCCCTGCAGGACCCCGGCGCTATCTTGGATCCAGGTCCTGGGAGGGAGGAAGCCCTCAGAACAGCGCAATCACATCGCGCTGGTCTGAGGGTCTCAGGGGGCGCGCAGGGAGGGGGATGCTCCCCTATGCCCCCGGTACACCGCGATCATGTTTGATCGCGGTGTGCCAGGGGTTAATGTGCCGGGAGCGGTCCGTGACCGCTCCTGACACACAGTCACGGGTGTCAGCTGTGATAATCAGCTGACACCCGACGGCGATTAGCTGCGCTCCCGCCGGGAGCGCAGCTGATCGCCTATGACGTACTATCCCGTCCATGGTCAGATTGGCACGGGTTTCATGGACGGGATAGTACGTCTGATGTCAGAGAGGGGTTAAAACCACATATTGAAAGAACGAGTGGGTGAGTGCTGCTTTTCTTGTCACTTTTTCTGATATCAAACATCAGAATGTCAGTTTGAGACTAAATACTCTGAGAACTAACGTTGACAAGTGACTTTGACGTGTGACTTTGATATCCGACACTATTTTTAATTTCTTTATGTATTTCCTTTTTATTTTTTGCTTTTTTTAAAATTTTTGTTATTTTTTATTGTTCTCCTTTTTTGTCTATCTAGGTAGTTCCTGTCTTTCTTATGAATATCCGTTCCGCATGAACATCATTCCTCACCAATAATACATGATTGCGCTGACTATTCTTTCTCCTTCCCCTTAATTGCTTCACTGACCATGCATGTGTATATGCATGGGGGCATGCATAAGTATACGCAGGTTCACATTTTTTTACTGGTTTGCACTCTAAATATAAATTCACTGTGCAATTCTTTTACTAATATTGTTATAATTATGGTGCTTGTTGTATTTATTAATACATTATAACATTTACATTTTTTACCTTCTTTTTATATTTTAATGTCACTTCTTTATGAATAATTTAGATTCATGGATATAATCTAAACTTCTTCAGTAGAAATGAGCGAATATTTTGAAGTTCGGTTTGGATTGCGATAGCTGAATTTGCAATATTCGACGATTTATTAGTCAAATATTCTCTGAACATAACTGAATGCCATTCAAGTCAATGGGAGGCAAAAACAAACGCATGCACAACACCTTGTATCCACCCAAAAAGCTGTCAAAATACATCAAACATTACAATCCTAACCTATATATATATTTATACAGGAAAAAAGGAAGAGATCCCAATAGTATAAACAACAAGACTTTATTTATTAACAATAAACAACAACGGTAAAAAAGCAAAATGCCGTAAGGGACACCAATAACACACATGCACAAGGATATTCCCAGCTATGTACATCCAAAGAACTCCAATATGTGCTGTAACACAATATACAAAAAAATATATTTTTTGAACCCACAAGGTTTCCAATATGTGTAAAAATACAGCAATACATCAAAGGATAAATGTCTAAATGATGTAAAATCAATGCATGTGGTTCCAAAAATCACCACTCACACCACCAGGCAAAAATATATATATATCACAACATCGATTGAAGTGTGGTAACAACAATCAAGTTATATGCTCAATTCCATACATAATCTCCCTACCAAGTGGGGCAATGATCCGCCTTAATGCAGAAGAGTATATTTACCTGGCGGTGGTGGTAACCGTGGTGTCCCTTCACCCCGACGCGCGTTTCGCCTCCTGCTTCTTCCGGAAGAAGCAGGAGGCGAAACGCGCGTCGGGGTGAAGGGACACCACGGTTACCACCACCGCCAGGTAAATATACTCTTCTGCATTAAGGCGGATCATTGCCCCACTTGGTAGGGAGATTATGTATGGAATTGAGCATATAACTTGATTGTTGTTACCACACTTCAATCGATGTTGTGATATATATATATTTTTGCCTGGTGGTGTGAGTGGTGATTTTTGGAACCACATGCATTGATTTTACATCATTTAGACATTTATCCTTTGATGTATTGCTGTATTTTTACACATATTGGAAACCTTGTGGGTTCAAAAAATATTTTTTTTGTATATTGTGTTACAGCACATATTGGAGTTCTTTGGATGTACATAGCTGGGAATATCCTTGTGCATGTGTGTTATTGGTGTCCCTTACGGCATTTTGCTTTTTTACCGTTGTTGTTTATTGTTAATAAATAAAGTCTTGTTGTTTATACTATTGGGATCTCTTCCTTTTTTCCTGTATAAATATATATATAGGTTAGGATTGTAATATATGATTGAAGTGCCCCTTGGACATTTAGTGACAAAATACATCAAACACCAGGAAAGTGGCCATAATTCACCCACAGTACAAATTGTAGCATTGCATGGCAGCAATCAGCCATGCATGAGGTATCGTGGACTGGGCCAGCATTTACAGCTTTCAACTTAATGTCAAAGTAAGATGAGGTAGGTGAGGTATTGGTGTAGGCCTGCTGTGCTGGGAGCCCTGATACCACACACAACAGCTCAACCAGCTTTCATGCAGAGCCACACTCAGGGGGCAAAAATATCAGTTTTGTAGACTACCATTGTCTAAAAAATCTACGGATAGTAGTAACACGGGTAGTTGACTTATATCAAGTGGAGACCTAATGGTCTCTGAGGCATACTGCTACAGGCAACATGCATGAAAGAAACTCAACCCCACCAAAATGGCATCAATTTCACCACAATATAAATAGTATAATAGGAACTGACAGGTCTTCCACTACACTACCAGTAGATGGACACCCAACCAGGAGTCTACACATTTACAAAAATTAGTGGCAAACACCACCAAAGTGGCATCAATTTCACCACAGTAGAAATAGTATAATAGCGACTGACACGGTCTTCCACTACACCCAATACAGCTGATGGACAGCCAACCAATAGTGTTCACGTTTCAAAAAATTATTAGCAGATACCACCAAAATGGCATCAATTTCACCACACTATACAGTGTAGGAAATAATTATCTGTTCCCTTGCTGATTTTGTAAGTTTGCCCACTGACAAAATATGAACAATCTATAATTTTAAGGGTAGGGTAATTTTAATATTGAGAGATAGAATATCAAAAATAAAATCCAGAAAATCACATTGTATAAATTATATAAATTTCTTCTGAGCATGATCATGCCCCATATTTGGAGGAAAACCACTGTTTTGGCTCAAGGTAAGGCTTGGAAGGGAAGGATGCCATTTGACTTTTTGAATATAAAATTTGTTGGAATAATTAGAAGACGTCCTGTCGTGTTTGGAGGGCCCCTGATGCGCCTAAACAGTGGAAACCCCCTATAAGTGACACCATTTTGGAAACTAAACACCAGAGGGTACTTATCTAGTTCTGTATAGAGCACATTTAACCCCAGTTGCTTTACAGAAGTTTATAACGTTGATCCTTGAAAATATTGAAAATAAAAAAATCAATATTTACCACAAAATGTTTTAATAGCTCCAAATTTAATATTTTAATAAGGGTAACAAGATTAAATGGACCTCAAATGTGTTGCACAATTTCTACTGAGTTCACTGATACCCCATAAGTGGGTGAAAACTGCTTTTGAGGCACAGTGCAAAGCTCTGAAGGGAAGGAGCACCATATCACAGTGCAGATTTTGCTTCATTGGTGTAAGGATTCTGGATGTTCCATGGAGCCTGTTTAGTCCTTGTCTAAGATGAAATCTGTTACCTTGCACTGTCCTGAAACTTTCTGTCTGTCCTGCTATTTAAGTACAGGTTGGGAGATCCTCCTTGCCTGAGTATTTGTTGCTATTTGTTTCTGATCTTCCTCTTGGCTTGCCTCTGGAGTTCCTGCTGCTGCTCGTTACTCGGTGCTCTGCCTCACCACTTCCAGTTGCCTTCAGTCCTCTGAGCTGTGTAAGGATTCTGGATGTTCCATGGAGCCTGTTTTGCCCGTGTCCAAGATGGAGTCTGGTACTTCACCCTGTCCTGGAACTTCCTGTCTGTCCTGCTAGTTAAGTTCGGGTCGGAAGATCCTCCTTGCCTGAGTATTTTGTTGCAGTCTGCTTCTGAGCTTCCTCCTGGCTTGCCTCTGGAGTTCCTGTTGCTGCTCATTACTCGGTGCTCTGCCTCACCACTTCCAGCTGCCTTCAGTCCTCTGAGCTGCTTCCGGATCCTGGCTGGAGTTACCTATTGTCCAGACTTCTAAGACTGCGTCTCTGCGGGACTTGAGCGGGACTTTTAAGCCCAAAAAGGTACCCTTAAAGACCTTCTCCTTGTTATGCTCCACCCGTGTTTTTCTGGACTTCCATGAAGGGTGTCTTCTCCTCTGTCTGCATAGTTCTGGACTTCCACGTATCAGTGCTGGTCGCACTCTTGCTTCTTATTAATGCTGGAATTCCACGTATAAGTGCCGGTCGCACTCTTGCTTATTATTACTGCTGGGCTTCCACATATCAGTACCGCTTGCACTCATGATTGTTATTACTGCTGGACTTCCACGTATCAGTGCTGTTCGCACTCTTGCGTCATATTATTGCTGGACTTGCTTGCTTTAGCGGTCGTGCCTCGCTAGTATCTTTGCTGGACATTCCTGTTTTGTGCTCTGCATTTCGCTGTAATTGCAGGAAAGTCTATGTTAGTTTATGTTGTACTTATTTTGTTTAAATGCAATTTATTTGTATCAACTTTGGTATCAGATCCATTTTATCCCATGCAATCAAATTCCATAGTTCCTACATAATTGTTACAGTTGGATTGAGTGTGCCGTGTCAAATTGGCAGACCCCCTGAGGTGACAGAACAGCAGAACCCACAGTAAATGACACCATTTTACAAATTAAACTTCTAAGTGAATTCATCTAAGTGTGCAGTGATCTAACTGACACCACAGGTGTGTCACAAAATTTTATATCATTGGGCAGTTAGGAAAAAAAATTTACATTTTATCACCAAAATTGTGTTTGCCCCAAATTTCACATTTTCATACATGTAAATGGGTATAAATGGCAAGAAAATGTGTACCACAATTTCTCCTGAATGTAGAAATATCTCATATGTGGCTATATATCATTGCTTAGTCATATGGAGAGACTCGAGAGGGTCGGAGAGCTATTCGCCTCCTGGAGCGCAGATTTTCCTAGAAATTTTGTGAACTTCATATACAGAGCCCCTAAGTGCTAGAAAATCAGAATCCACACTCAAGTGACCCCTTTTGGAAATTATACCCCTTCGAGAATATATTTACAAGTGTAGTGATGATTTTGACTCAATGGCTGTTTTTCAGAAACAAGCAGTTGCAGATGTTGTTGAGTGCAAATTGCAAACTGCCATTGTAGTGACCAGTACATTATAGTGATCAGTGTGTTATGCCAAGCTCATGCTTCTATAGGCATGCACCTGTAAATTAGGCCGGCTTTCATCACTACAGAAATGCCAAATGTGGGCGCTATATGTGGATTAGACACATTGGGGCACAGAAGGGAGAAGGCATTTTGATTTGGGAATGCAGAATTTGCTGAATTTATTTTTGGAGGGTGAGGAGCCATTTGCTTTTCCAGAGCCTTTGTGCTACTAGTAACATGGATAACCCCTATATTTCTGTTAACAGATGACAGACCTGAGTTGGGACTTGCTCTTTTTGTGGATCGAGTTGAAGCTTTTATTGGCAACATTTTAAAAAAACATTTGGGATCACATTTACGCTGCATTTTATGCTGAGCACTTACTTTGGGGTTTCCATCTAAATGTCTGAGTGAAATAATTCAGATGAAACTCTCGAGGGATCCACTCGCTATAATGAGGCAGCAAAGTTACTCTGAAATCCATCTGTCCTCTGTCTATCATTGTCTTTCTCTACAGAAGTGCGTAAAACTATGGCGGACCGCACTTTTATGCATGCCTAAAACGACCCACATTGACGGATCACAGGTCCTATTGCATCCACAGTGCCTCCATCTTCCACATTATAATGAATCTCCCTTTGGAGACTGAATTGCGTATTTTAATGATTTACTCAGAAACCCCCGGCTTAAGTATTCAGTGCAGAGCGCAGGATAAATGTGCACCGATCCTTACTGTCATCTTTGGGAGGCAGAATGGAAAAAATCAACAGCAGGTGAAAAAAATGTTTATTTATTTTTTACGCCGTTCCTTATGTGGTATAAGTGATTATACAACTTTATTCTTCGGGTTGGTGTGATTACAGCGATACCAGATTTATATTGGGTTTTTATATTTGGCTTCTGTCACACACTAAAAGACGCTTTTTATTGCAAAAACTATTTTTTGCATCCTCATATTTTGAGAGCTATAATTTTTCCATATTTTGGCTGACAGAATCATTTGGGGCTTGTTTTTTGCGGGACAAGTTGACATTTTTATTGGTGTTATTTTCAGGCAAATTACATTTTTCTATTCCAATTTTAGTGAGGTCGAATGAACAGAAACCAGTCATTCAGGATTGGCTTTTTTTCTTTTTTTTACATAGTCCCGTGTGTGGTAAAATGGATAAGGTAGTTTAATTCTTCTTGTCAGTATGATTACAATGAAACCCAATTTATAGTTTTTTTATGATTTGGCGCTTTCACATAATAAAAGCTATTTTTTAGAAAGAATAATTATATTTGTAATGCTTTATTCTGAGAGCTATAACTGTTTAATTTTTCTGCTAACACAGCTTTATAGCAGCTTGTTTTTTGGGAGACAAGAAGATGTTTTCAGTGGTATCATTTTTATTTATATTCGTCTTTTTGATCAAGTTATTGCACTTTTTATTTGGCCGTATGATGATAAGCATTGTTTTTTGCTTCATTTTTAATTTTTTTTACAGTGTTCTCTGAAGGGTTAACTAGTGGAACAGTTTTATAGAGCGGTGTCGTCCTGGACGTGGCAATACCAAATATGTATACTTTTTTGTTTATTTTTGTTTTTTACGTAAATAAATGTTTATTGGAATACTGTTTTTTTTCTTTGTTTTCTATATTTGAGGATTTTTTAAAAATATTTTTACAGTTTTAAATAACTTCAGAGCATCAGATGTATGACAGGCAGGGAAGGAGGCATGTCAGCTCCTGCTCTTAGCAGACACTGAGATGACACCTTCCCTGAAGGCCTCCACTGCCATCTTTCAGCCGGGCCTGGGATCATCATGGAGACCATCAAAACAATACAATTGCAGCACGTTGTGCTGGTGGAAGCATACAGGTAGTCTCTTGCCTGTGTGATGCTCCGTGATGTCACGGTCACTATTGACAGTGGCATGACAGGGGTTACACACCCGAAATCGGTGGTATCAACGATCTTGGGCATTGACGCAGGGTGTCCGCTCTCACATAGATCACGGCAGAGTTAAGCGTAAGCCCCCCATAAATGCGGTGATGTACATTTACTTCTCTTTGCGGGAACACAGCTCCCACAGAGCAGTTTATGTACGGCGCAGGTTGGGAAGGGTTTAAAAAAACACAACCTAAAGTCACTGTTCTTTTCCTTTTGGAGCTTAAGCACACAATTGTATTTTCAGTCCAAGTGATACGTTAATAAAATGGACCGCACTCGGGCCAATGTTATTTAATGGGGCAGTACAGATGAACAATTTTTTTTCACTGGACAAATCTGCGTGTGAAAAAAATCAAATCAACCTGAGGATAAAAAACAGCAAGTCACTTATCTGAATGAAAGCAGGAATGCAAGCTGAGCTCCAACCAAGCCCTGGAAGAACAATTGATTACCGGCAAGGCTGATGGGAGTTCAGGTCTTTTATATCAGATCATTCGGACCCAGCTGAAAGCCATTCAGCAATTGGTTCATTACCCTCAGCAACCACCGGAGGGAGCCCCAGCTCCGAAGTCACCTCCAATGTGTTCACAACAGTACCCCCCCTTGAGGAGGGGTCACCGAACCCTCAATTGCGCAACCAGGCCGATCAGGATGAGCTCGATGATAGGCACGGATCAATCTCCTAGCATGGATGTCCGAAGCAAACACCCAAGAATTGTCCTCTTGACCATAACCTCTCCACTTAACCAAATACTGGAGTTTCCCTCTAGCAAAACGAGAATCCAATATTTTCTCAACCACATACTCCAAATTGCCCTCAACCAAAACAGGGTCGGGAGGCACAGCCTTAGGAACCACTGGCTCGACAAACCTCTTCAATAAGGACTTGTGGAACACGTTATGGATCTTAAATGTCCCTGGAAGAAGCAAACGGAAGGAAAACGGATTAAGAATTTCCATGATCTTATAAGGTCCAAAGAACCTTGGCTTAAATTTTGGAGACGCAACCTTCATAGGGATATTTCTTGAGGACAACCAAACCAAGTCCCCCACTTTAAAAAGAGGACCATCAGTCCTATGCCAGTTGGCAAAGAGCTGGGCCTTCTCCTGAGAGAGAAACAACCTCTCCACTACCAGGTCCCAAATCTGCTGCATTCGCTCCACAATAGAGTCAACCCCCGGACAGACGGAAGCCTCCGCCTGTCCTGAAGAAAATCGAGGGTGTAACCCAGAATTGCAGAAAAATGGAGACATCAAGGTGGCAGAGCTAGCTCTATTATTAAGAGCAAACTCCGCCAAAGGCAAAAAAAAGACCCAGTCATCTTGATCAGCAGACCCAAAACATCTCAAATAAGTCTCCAATGTCTGGTCTGTTCTCTCGGTTTGTCCATTGGTCTGAGGTTGAAATGCAGAGGAGAAAGATAACTGAACATCAAGTTTAGAACAAAATGTTCTCCAAAATCTGGAAACAAACTGGACTCCTCTGTCAGACACAATGTTCTCCGGAATGCCATGTAAGCGAACCACGTGCTGAAAGAACAAAGGCACCAATTAGGAGGAGGAAGGCAACTTAGGTAATGGCACAAGATGTATCATCTTGGAAAACCTATCACAGATTCCCCAGATAACGGTAATTCTATGAGAGACAGGGAGTTCTGAAACAAAATCCATAGAGATATGGGTCTATGGCCTCTTGGGCACAGATAATGGCATTAACAAAGCACTAGAGCGAGAGCAAGGCTTGAAACGAGAGCAAGTCCCACAGGACTGCACAAAGTCCCTGACGTCACGAGACAAAGTAGGCCACCGAAAGGACCGACTCACCAAGTCTCTGGTACCAAAAATACCGGGATGACCAGCCAACGCAGAACAATTAATCTCAGTCATCACACTCTTCTTCCACTGTTCTGGGACAAACAATTTCCCAACGTGGCAGCGTTCAGGTTTATCCTCCTGACACCTCTCCAGAGCCAGTCTCAAATTGGGCGAGATGGTGGAAAGAACTACACCCTCTTTCAAAATAACAGCTGGATTAGTTAACTCAGGAGAATCCGCAAAGAAACTCCTCGAGAGGGCATCCGCCTTAACATTCTTAGTGCCCGGAAGAAAAGAAACCACAAAATTAAAATGTTGAAAAACAAGGCCCACCTGGCCTGTCTAGGTCTAACTCGCTTGGCTGATTCGAGATAAACCTGGTTCTTATGGTCCGTGAGGACCACCACCTGATGTTTGGCTCCTTCCAGCCAATGTCTCCACTCTTCAAAGGCCCACTTCATGGCCAATAACTCCCGATTACCCACGTCATAATTACGTTCAGTTGGAGAAAATTTTCGAGAGAAGAAAGCACAAGGGTTACTCTTAGAGGTCCCGGATCCCTTTGGGACAAAACGGCACCTGCCCCAATCTCAGAAGCATCAACCTCCACCTGAAACTGTAGAGAAACATCAGGCTGCGATAGAACAGGAGCAGAAATGAATCTCTGCTTAAGTTCCTGAAACGCAGAAACTGCCTCAGGAGGCCAATTCACCACATCGGAACCCTTTTTGGTCAAATGAGTTAATGGTTTAACAATACCGGAGAAATTACCAATAAGTTTACGATAATAATTGGCAAAAATCTCTGAAGAGCCTTCATTGTAGTAGGTTGAGCCCAATCACAGATGGCCTGAACCTTGACCGGGTCCATTTCAATAACAGACGGAGACAAAATGAATACCAGAAATTAAACCTTCTGTACGCCAAAAAGACACTTTGATCCCTTCACATACAGTGCATTCTCTCTCAAAATCTGGAACACAGTCCGAACATGTTTCACAGGAGAGTCCCAGTCGTTGGAAAAAATCAAGATATCATCCAAATAAACGATCAGAAATTTATCCACAAAATCCCTGAAAATATCATTCATAAAGGATTGGAAGACTGAAGGGGCATTAGTAAGCCCAAAAGGCATCACTAGGTACTCAAAATGCCCCTCTGGGGTATTATACGCCGTATTCCATTCATCCCCGTGCTTAATGCGAATAAGGTTATACGCCCCCCTGAGGTCAAGCTTGGTAAACCAACAAGCACTTTTCACTCTGGAAAATAGGTCAGAAATCAAGGGTAATGGATATTGATATTTAACAGTGATCTTATTCAGGAGGCGATAGTCAAAACACGGCCTCCATGAACCATCTTTTTTGGCCAGAAAGAAAAAAAACGGCGCCCAAGGATGAAGAGGATGGTCTGATATGACCCTTCTCCAAAGATTCCTTGATATGAGATCGTATAGCATCGTGTTCAGATACAGATAAATTAAAAAGGCGACCTTTAGGAAATTTACCACCAGGCACTAATTCAATAGCGCAATCATAGCTCCTGTGAGGAGGTAAGGATGCAGACTTACTCTCACTAAACACATCAGAAAAATCAGTCAAAAAGTCAGGGACATCCTGAGACTGGGAGAAGCAGAAAAAACAGGAGTGTCAGTATTAACACATTGTCAGCCCCAACTGGTCACAGACACAGATTTCCAATCCAAAACAGGATTATGAGTCTGTAACTAAGGGAAACCCAATACAATAATGTCATGCAGATTATGCAACACCAGAAATTTGCAACTCTCCTGATGATCTGGTTCAACCCTCATTATCACCTGAGTAGAAAACTGGGGATTATTCTCCGCCAAAGGGGTAGAATCAATGCCCAGCAAAGGAATAGACTTCCGCAGGGGTATCGTGGGAAACCCACAACATTTGGCAAAGTCACAATCCATCAGGTTAATAGCTGCTCCTGAATCAACAAAAGCCTGAGCCAAAAATGTGGACAGGGAGCAAATCTGGGTAACAGTCAACAGAAATTTAGTCTGAACACTACCCAAGACAACTGAGCATGCAAAACGTCTTCCCCGCTATGGCAGACGGAAATAGCATGAGACGCGTCACCACAGTAGAAATAACCCATTGCGCTTTCGAAAATCATGACGCTGAGCCTCAGAAGTCACTCCATCACACTACATGGGCTCAGGAGCTGAATCACAAGGCAAGACTATCTCACGCATACCTCTGCGCTCACGCAAACGTCTATCAATTTGAATAGCCAAAGACATAGAATCATTGAGACCAGAGGGAACAGGGAATCCCACCATAACGTCCTTTACATTTTCTGACAGACCCTTCTGAAAAAGGGCTGCCAAAGCATCATCATTCCAGTTGGTCAGGACTGCCCACTTTCGGAATTTCTGACAGTACAGCTCAGCATCTTCACGACCCTGATTTAATGCCAACAAGGTCTTTCCAGCTTGAACATTAGGTTCATTGTACAATAACCCCAGAGCCTGAAAAAATACATCAACATCATTCAAAACAGTATCCCCAGGTGTCAGTGAAAAAGCCCAATACTGAGGGTCGCCGCGCAGCAGAGAGATGACAATTTGAACCTGCTGTGCTGCGTTCCCTGAGGACTTAGGCTTTCAGGCAAAAAAAAATTACAGTAATTTTTGAAATTCAGAAATTTAGACCGATCCCCCAAAAACAAATCTGGTATGGGGATCCTAGGTTCCAAAACCGGCAACCTAGCAAGATAGGTAGCAATACTCTGAACCTCAGTGGCAAGCCACTCCACAGACAACTGTGCAAACTCCATTGAGGAAAAAAAAATTCCTCCTCAGCACCCACAGAAAAAGAGGGAAAAAATGCAACAAACAGAAAAAAAACATTTCTGACAGCTCCTTTTTTTATTTTCCTTTTTTACTATTTTTCCCTTCTATTGAGTACCATATAATTTTCAGTTTTGCCGGTAATACTGTTATGTTTCGGTAGCTGAGGAGAAATAGCAAAAATAGCCAAAGTTGCAATACACCAGAGAGGCTGGAAACTACTGGGTTGGGTTGATGAAACCCTAAAATAACCGCAACACTAGAAGCAGCCGTGGAGCGTACCTACGGTGATCCTAGATGCCTCGTCACAGCCGGAGAGATAGCTACACCTAAAGGCAGAAGGATGAAAGCTAACTGCCCGTAGCAGAACCCTTAAAGAAATAGGAAGCCCCCAAACATGTAATGGCGGTTAGACAAGAAGAAAATACGAACACAGACAGAAAATAGAATGAGCAAACGCTGGTGCCCAATTCTGTCTAGATAGAAAAGTATAGGAAAGAATTCTGACTGCAACCCAAAAAGCCCTGACAAAAATACCAACACTTCTGATTAACAAAAAGCCTGAGATCACACAATCTCTACCAAATAAATCAGATCTCTGGAGTAACACACAGCAATTCAGCAAATAAAAAGTGACACAGGAACAGAGCAAAAGTGCAAACACAAACTGAGCACAAATACAGCGCCAGGCCCCAAAAGGGGACCAGGCTGAAGTCTACTGCAAGGCCGCAAACCAGCAAGGAAAATCCAACCAGAGGAAAAAATCAGCAAGTCACTTATCTGAATGAAAGCAGGAATGCAAGCTGAGCTCCAACCAAGACCTGGAAGAACAATTGATTACCGGCAAGGCTGATGGGAGTTCAGGTCTTTTATATCAAACCATTCGGACCCAGCTGAAAGCCATTCAGCAATTGGTTCATTACCCACAGCAACCACCGGAGGGAGCCCCAGCTCCAAAGTCGCCTCCAACATGTTCACAACAGATACATTGCAGTTCTGTAACATAGGAAACTGCAATTAGTCTTGTAAATTATATTTTAATGCTGGTGTAGAAAAACGGATTGCAAATGGATAACAAGGGAGAAAAAATTGTCTCGCTTTTCTGGACGCAACTGTGAATGATTTTTATACTGTCGTCTAAACCTATCCTTATAGAAACATTTTCAAGCTGTGACCTCAAATCATGTGGTAAGCCACTAATTTACAATGGGTAAAATAATAGAAAATTTGAATATCAGTCTGGAAACAAAAGGAGAAATCCCTGCCCTGTTGTCTCTTCTATTCAGTGTCCAGGCCATCAACCATAACGAGAATTAATGCTATCATACTTTATACTAAACAGATGTTATATTGTTTAAAATTAGCTTCATGCATTCCATGTTCCAGAGTCAAAACTCAGGTTTAAAAGCTTTTACTGCTGTTAAGATTTGATATGAGCTGCTTAATTAAAGGAATTATTTTGTTTTGTAAGTTAAAATGCTATCAAATCATATTTTATTTATCATGTTTTAGTATTTAGACTGTAATATTCTGATTTTCAGTACTATTGCAGGTGCTATTTAACATGCAACGCATCAATGTGTGCTGAACACAAGAATGTCTAGTGCTGACAATTAAGCATGAGCGAATTTGAACTGTAAATTTCGGCATTCGTACCAGACACTTACTGTTTGGTACCGAGCCTCAAACACAGACTTTTTACCAGAAGTCCAGTTTACGGTTTGGATTTAGATGCCGAATAAGGTTTGTTGAAAGCTGCAGTGTCAAGTATTGGCATGACTGTGATTGGCCGGTCCACCACATGACCGGGCCTGTATAAATGCAGGATCACGGATGCTGAGGCCATTCTGCTCTTCTTAGTATAGGAACAGGACACAGCTAGAGTGAGGGACAATATTAGGTTCTTTGTGTCCACACACTGCAAAAACGCCTTCCTGTGTATACTTTGTTTGTGGAAGTACTGTACCTACAACTAAATTTTTTCTACTCTGCACCTGTGTCTGTGGGAGTAGTGTGCAAAAAAATATTTTTTTCTATTTGGCACCCGCGTCTGTGGGAGTAATGTGCATAAAAACAAATTGTTCTACTCTTCACCTGTGTCTGTGGGAGTAGTATGCTTAAAAAAAAATTGCTTTTCTCTGCATCCTTGTCTGTGGTAGTACTGTGCCTAAAAATAACTTAAAAAAATGAGGAGAGCATCAAATAAAGAATGTGGCTGTTGTGGTGCTGGAGTAGCTGCTGCTGGTGGTGTATCTGTTGCAGGGAGAGGATGTGATCATTTTCTACTTACTACTTTCCAAAATAAAATACCTTCCTCTTGTGCACACAGGCAACAGGATGCTCTGTGTCATTTTGAAGGGCTGAGTACCAGTACGCGAATGGTGAGGCCAGAACATGTTGAGGCGGTGTTAGATTGGATAACTTATTGGAGTGCCTCTAGTTGCTTTGCATTATTTCCACCTGTTCCCCTGTAGAAAGCATAGAATTGGCACCTGAAGACCATGGCCACCGGCTTCCCCCTCACCCAATTTGCAAATCAGCCAAGAAGTCTGAGCACCAAATTATGCAGCAATCTGCTCTGCTTTTTGATGAGTCCACCAGCTGGGTTTCTGAGGCTCATTCACCTGGCCCTGCCACAGAAGTGGAAGAGACTGAGTGCATTGATGTCCAACCACTTGTTATGTTGGAGGATAAATACGTGGGAGGTCTATTGCACGTGGTCAGTGGACCACCGCAGCACATGTCAGAGGATGATGAAGCGCAATTGACAACTGTAGTCTTTCTGCAGTGTTCAGACAAGCAAGGAGGACAAGGGTGAGGATTGGGTGGAAGATAATGCAGTGGAATGATGAGGTCTTAGACACCCCATCTTAGTGATGTATGCAGTTCAGAAGAAGAGAAGGTGGTCACGCTGCACTAGCAGCACAGCAAGAGGGAGCAGGGTGCAAAAGTACAACCGGTAGCCCCAAGCCAGTACATCAGCTGCTACTATCAACCACGCCAAATAAATGAGCAAATCAAAGCCAGTTTAAAGGAGCTCCCTGACATGGCATTTATTCTGCTGATATGCTATGTGCTGATGACAAGATACAGGTGCAGTCAGAGCCTGGAGTGAGGTATAAATGTTCTGAACTTGAGCATCACCTGCATTATGAGGCATCTGAATTGCAAGCAAAAGATGCAGTGAAGTACACACCTTAAAGGATATGACAGATCTGAGCCTCCTCTTGCTCCCTATTCTGCTGCATTCTCGGCCTCCTCCTCCAGCTCACAATCAACACGGCCACTTGCCTCCCCGCAAAAAGAGGACATGAAAGTACCCGCAACCAACAGTGTCACCGAGCATCTCCACTCAGTCCCATTGAAATGTTCAGCACTCCATCCAAATTCCTGACCATTCAAATACTTCCATTTCAGCTGGTGACGATGGACATTTTAAAAAGTCATGGCAGTGGCTGTACTGCAGTATTTCTTTCCCAGCCACCACTACTCCTCCAGTCAAACCGTCCCTGGCCTTGCACATGTTGTGGACCAAATAAGGCATGCAATCTGAAATGCCATCAGTGGCAAGGTCCACATATCCACCGATACATGGACCAGTAAACACAGCCAGAGACATTACATACTCCTAACTACCCATTGGGTAAATATAGCGGCAGCAGGGACAGAGGCAGAAGGTGTTCTAGTGCCTGTCCTGCCATCAGTGAGGATTGCTGGATGTGTCACAGTAAGACCTGCACCACCAACCTCAGCATAGCCAGGGGGAAGTGACATCAGCATGATCTGAAAATCCTGTGTTTGGGGGACATATTCAACACAGCACAAAAGCTGTGGACAAGGATCAAACAGCAAACAGATGAGTGGTACTTGCCGGTGAACCTTAAGCCCTGCCTTGTAGTGTGATGACAGACAAAATCTTGTAGCACCCGTAGGAAGCGAACAGTCATAAAACGGCTGTCGTCCTTCTTCCCCCGCATGCCTTGTAAATCTTGAATGTCCATCACTTTGTCTACAGCACGAAAGGTGTATTAAAAGACAATTGGAAATGTTTTCAAGCTCATGAGTGCTGCATCTCTTTCCTTGTTTAACGCATCCACACGTTGAAGCTTTCTTTCATGCAGAGCACCATATACCAGCAGAACAATATCGCAGATTTCAGTGAACAGTGATCTAGTGTCTGAGGAAGTGGTGATTTTATACCCTAGCTGCCATTCATTTTTTCTTGTTTGAAAATCTTGTAGCAGCTATAAACAAGCTTATCCAGTTTGATACACATCACTTGTCTGGTGCATGTGCTCAATGTCTTGGTGCAGAGTTTCCTGAAAAATCAACAACACATGTCAGAACTGTGGCTGAAAGTGCGGGTAGTGTGTTCTCACCATTCTGCTGCCTACCTGTCTGTACTGCAATGTAACTTCTGCCTTCCCTCTCACTACCTCATATGCAACATATCAATAAGATGGAGCTCCACCTTGAATATGCTGGAGAGACCATGCGCGCAGCAGCAGGCAATAATGGAGTTTCAGCAGTAGCACGCACGGCTGAGACTTTCTGCGGAACAACACCACTCCACCACCAATGAGTGAGCCTCTATGGAGGAAGAGTGTGCTGTGTTGCGCTGCTTCAATTATTTCACCAACATGGCAAGCACTGATGATGCCATCATGAGCATTACTCATCATTATCCCTGCAAAAAAAAGCTTCAGGTGATGAAGGATGAGGTGGTGACACAGGAGGAAGAGGAGCAGGAGTAATAGGGACCATTCAAACCATTATCAGGCTTGTCATCCACAAATGGCTGAGGTACACACATGACCAGCCAGGGAATAGTTTTGGAGTAAGAGGAGTAGGTGGAGGGGAGACGTAGTCACAGTAGTGTGAAACTCAAAGCAGCCTATGGGCATCACTGGAGCGTGGCTGGGGAAAAACATAAGACCTATATGATACACTTCCCAGTGAGTACAGCTTGTTGTTGCCTCTGGGCAGCCTAGTACACATGAGTTAATACATGCTGCTGTGCCTGCACAATGACCACTGAGTTGCCAAGATTGTTATCACTTCTGACTCCAGGGTTGCCAGTCTGCTAGATCCCTGCTTCAAGGACAACCTACTATCATTACCTGCATCATTGGAGCTGGATTGCAAAATGTGTGAATACAAGTGCACGTTGGCAGGAGCACTACTGACTGCATTCCAATGTGACAGCGGGAGCAAAGTGGAAGAACAAGGCAGAGGAGGAGTAAGTCGCCAATGCAGCTGGGGTACCACCAACACCTAAAAAAGGAGGGGTTAGCATAGCCTAAATGTGGCAAAACTTTCTCAGCATGCCACAACATCCAGCACCAGCATCTGATATGGTCTGTATTAGCAGGAGGCAGCATTCCAACAACATGGCGGAAGAGTACATGTCCACATGTCTCCATCCACTAATTAATGGGCCTGCCCCATTTATCTTATGAGTCTCCAAATTGGACTCATGGCCTGACCTTGCCCTTTATGCGTTGGAGGTGCTAGCCTGCCCTGTGGCAAATGTACTGCCATAATGTGTGTTTAGCATGGCAAGGGATGTGATCAAAGACAGATGCTTCAGCGTGGGGAAGCTAGTATTCATTAAAATGAACCAGGCATGTATCCTACAGGACTTGTCCGTACCTTTGGCTAACTATGCAAGTATACCAGGCGCTCCCAGCCATTATTATCCTCTTTGCCATTCAATTAGTTTTGGGCCTCTGCAAATAAAAAAAGAAAGAAACCCCCCAAAAAATTAAAAACAAAAAAAACACAAAAAGTGTTGGCTAACTTCTCTTCCACTTACATGTCCACCTCCTCCACTTGGACCTCCACTTTCTGGTTCTAGATTGTTATTTTATTTATTTTTTTAATTCTATGTTCTTTTAAGTCAGTTAACTAAATAACCCTCTCACTTAAAAAAACAAAAAAAGGAAAAACTGTGTTAGATACCTCTTCCTCTGCCTCTTCCACCTACATCGCAACGTCCACCTCCACCTACTCCACTCCTTCTATTTTTTTTAAGTCAGTTACCTAAAAATAGCAAAGAATAGAACAGAAACAAACAAAAAAACACAAAAACAGTGCTGTGTCCCCTACTTCTTCCATCTGCACTGCCAGGTCCACCTCCTTCACCTACATTACCTCCTCGACTTGGACCACTGCCTCCTGGATCTAGATTGCCATTTTTATTTTTTTAAAATTCTGTTCTTTTAAGTCAAATCCCTGAAAAAAAAACAGTGTAGGATACCTCCTCCCCTGACCACTCCCACCTAAACCTCCACCTAATCCGCTTCCTCCTCAACTTGTGCCTGCACCCCCTGGTTCGGTTCTATATTATTTTTCTTTTAATTGTATGTTTTTATAGGTCAGTTCCCTAAAAAAAACCTCAATAACGCAAAAAAAACTCCCTTAAGGGCCTGTGCACACATTGCGGATTTTCCTGCGGATTTTTCTGCGCCGAAACCTCACCTCTTGGCAGAAAATGCAGGCGCGGTTTTGACGCGGTTTTTCATGCGGTTTTGTATGCGGTTTTGACAGCTAAATAAAGATATGTTGTTTAACAAAAAAAAAGATTTGTAATATCATTTCTTGTCCAACCTCCTCTTTTACATTTGTCCAACCACACTCCATTACACACACACAGATAGAGATAGGACGGCGTCACACTTGCGAGTGTGATGCGAGTAAGTCGCACGACTTTCTCGCATCAACACCCGGCACAGCTGCCCGCTCTCGGACCCGAGTGTGCAGCTGCATGTATTTCTATGCAGCCGCACACTCAGGTATGATGCGCCAATTCTGGCACTTAGCCCCTCTCTTCCCACTCCCCTGTAGGGTGGGATATAGGGTAATAAGGGGTTAATATCACCTTGCTATTGTAAGGTGATATTAAGCCCGGTTAATAATAGAGAGGCGTCAATAAGACGCCTATCCATTATTAATCTGATATTAATAAAGAGTTAAAAAAAAACAACACACGCATAAGAATAAATTATTTTAATGAAATAAAACACAAGGCGGCTTTCATTACTCTTTATTATACGCTCAGATCCAAGCGACGCCCTCGATCTCCTGTAATAAAACGTAAAAAAATAAAACAACCGTATATTCCCTGTCCGACGCAGTCCAATTAATAACGAATGTCCCACGACGGTCTCGCCTATAGAACGGTGACATCAGGAAATGCCACTGCTCTGTAGGGCCTCCCAGTGATGCACTGACAGGAGACAATGGCTCCTGCAGTGCATCACTGAGGTTACCTGAGTTCATGGTCTCACTTTATGGCAATGCTGCGTGGGAATTTTCTCACCCAGCATTGCCGTGAGAGAATGAATTGTAGTGACGTCATTCTCTCCTGGCGGCAGAGCAGTACACAGATGGATGGCGTCGGGGAATAGGTGAGTATGTCTCAGTTATTGTTGTTGTATGTCATTGTATGTTCTGTATGTCATGTGTATGTTATATGTTCTGTATGTCATGTATGTGTTTTTTTTTTTTTTACATTCAGCACATTAGCCGGATGATGGGACTACTACTGTCCCATCATTGGCTAATGTGTCAGTCACTGTCACTGTAGCAGGCATAGCCGGATGGGACTTGTAGTCCCATCCGACGATGCCTGCATACGCGGAGACACACACACAGCCCCGCATATACACCGATCACGCACACAGCCCCGCACACCGATCATGCACAAAGCCCCGCACACCGATCACGCACACAGCCCCGCACACCGATCCTGCACACAGCCCCGCACACCGATCCCGCACACAGGCCCGCACACCGATCACGCAGACACCGGCACACAATCACCGCCCACACACACAGCACCGCACACTAACACGCCCACGCACCGCCCACACACACAGCGCCGCACACTATACACGCCCATGCACCGCCCACACACTTCCCTCCTCCCGAACTGCAGCGGTTTCACATGCAGAAAACTGCAGATCTTTTTTAGATCTTCGGTTTTGCTGCGGAAGTGCCCGCTTCAATGCAAGTCAATGGGCTCCGAACCGCTGCAGTTCCGCACAAAGAATTGACATGCTGCGGAAAATAAAGCGCGGCGAAACAGCGCGTTTTTTTCCCAGCATGTGCACAGCAGACATGCGGTTCCCATTGGATTACATTGCATGTGCACTGTGCTGCGGGTTGGATGCGTTTCCGCATGTTGAAAAACGCAGCGGAAACGCATCTAAAAATGCAACGTGTGCACAGGGCCTAACTCTTGCACCTACACCTACACATCAACCTCCCCCTTCTCTTTTTATTTTTTTTTTAATTCTATGTTATTATTATTATTTATTTATATAGCGCCATTAATTCCATGTGCTGTACAGTCATGGCCAAAAGTTTTGAGAATGACACAAATATTATATTTTCACATGATCTGCAGCCCTCTGGTTTTTATGTGTTTTGACAGATGTTTTTATCACAGACAGAAATATAATAGCAAAAACATATGAGTAACAAAAGTTTATATTGACAGTTAGAATGAGTTAATGCAGCAAGTCAATATTTGAGGTGTTGACCCTTCTTCTTCAGGACCTCTGCAATTTTCCCTGGCATGCTCTCAATCAACTTCTGGACCAAATCCTGACTCATAGCAGTCCATTCTAGCACAATCAATGCTTTCATTTTGTCAGAATTTTTAGGTTTTTGTATGTCCACCCGTCTCTTGATGATTGACCACAAGTTCTCAATGGGATTAAGATCTGGGGAGTTTCCAGGCCATGGACCCAAAATCTCTATGTTTTGTTCCCTGAGCCATTTAGTTATCACCTTTGCTTTATGGCAAGGTGCTCCATCATGCTGGAAAAGGCATTGTTGATCGCCAAACTGCTCTTGGAGAAGTTGCTCTTGGAGGACATTCTGGTACCATTCTTTATTCATGGCTGTGTTTTTAGGCAAGACTGTGAGAGAGCCAATTTCCTTGGCTGAGAAGCAACCCCACACATGAATGGTTTCAGGATGCTTAACAGTTGGCATGAGACAAGACTGGTGGTAGCGGTCACCTTGTCTTCTCCGAATGAGGCGTTTTCCTGATGTCCCAAACAATTGAAAAGGGGATTCATCAGAGAAAATAACTTTACCCCAGTCCTCAGCAGTCCACTGCCTGTACCTTTTGCAGAATATCAGTCTGTCCATGATGTTTTTTTTGGAGAGAAGTGGCTTCTTTGCTGCCCTCCTTGAGACCAGGCCTTGCTCCAAGAGTCTCCGCCTCACAGTGCGTGCAGATGCACTCACACCTGCATGCTGCCATTCCTGAGCAAGCTCTGCACTGCTGGTAGCCCGATCCCGCAGCTGAAACACTTTTAAGAGACTGTCCTGGTGCTTGCTGGTCTTGGGCACCCTGGAGCCTTTTTGGAAAACAATGGAACCTCTCTCCTTGAAGTTCTTGATGATGCGATAGATTGTTGACTGAGGTGCAATCTTTCTAGATGCGATACTCTTCCCTGTAGGTCATTTTTGTGCATTGCAATGATGACTGCACGTGTTTCTTTAGAGATAACCATGGTTAACAGAAGAGAAACAATGATGCCAAGCACCAGCCTCCTTTTAAAGTGTCCAGTGGTCTCATTCTTACTTAATCATGACAGATTGATCTCCAGCTATGTCCTCATCAACACCCACACCTGTGTTAATGGGCAATCAGTGAAAAGAGGTTAGCTGGTCCTTTTAAGGCAGGGCTGCAATGATGTTGAAATGTTGTTTTGGGGATAAAGTTCATTTTCTAGCCAAATATTGACTCTGCAAGTAATTGCTGTTAAGCTGATCACTCTTTATAACATTCTGGAGTATATGCAAATTGCCATTAGAAAAAGTGAAGCAGTAGACTTTGTAAAAATTAATATTTGTGGCATTCTCAAAACTTTTGTCCATGACTTACATGAGAAGGGGTTACATACAAAGTTATAGATATGTTTACAGTAAACAAATTAACAATGACAGACTGGTACAGAGGGAGAGGACCCTGTCCTTGCGGACTTACATTCTAAGCAATTTTCCTATCCACATTTCTTATCTCCATTTTTCTTCCTTTTGCAATCTCCTAGCCCTTACTATCACCATTTTACAGTCATTTTAAAGCCGCAAAGTTTGGGTCCCCATTGTCTTCTTGTTTGTTAGGAGTCAAGTTCAGATACTGATCTGAAATTTGAACTACAGTTTGTCCAATCACAATGGACCTGAACAGCCACTAGTCTGCTCATCCCTATGCAAGAAATTAGCAGGATGCTTTGAGAGTAGTGGGCCACTCACATGGGCTAATATGTAATGATGTCTAAAACAATATGAATAGTGAAGCGGCTATACCAGAATCATACAAAGAAAAATGATCTTATAATTTGTGTATTATAGCGTGCCTGCACTCTTTGAACATACAGTGCCTTGCGAAAGTATTCGGCCCCCTGGAACTTTTCAACCTTTTCCCACATATCATGCTTCAAACATAAAGAAACCAAATGTAAATTTTTGATGAAGAATCAATAGGGGACACAATTGTGAAGTTGCACAAACTTTATTGGTTATTTTAAATTTTTGTGGAAATACAAAAACTGAAAAGTGGGGCATGCAATATTATTCGGCCCCTTTAACTTAATACTTTGTTGCGCCACCTTTTGCTTACAGCTGCAAGTCGCTTGGGGTTTATCTCGTTCAGTTTTGTACATCAGAGACTGAAATTCTTGCCCATTCTTCCTTGGTAAACAGCTCGAGCTCAGTGAGGTTGGATGGAGATTATTTGTGAACAGCAGTTTTCAGCTCTTTCCATAGATTCTCGATTGGATTAAGGTCTGGACTTGGCCATTCTAAAACCTGGATACGTTTATTTGTGAACCATTTCCCTTGTAGATTTTGCTTTATGTTTGGAATCATTGTCTTATTGGAAGACAAATCTCTGTCCCAGTGTGAGGTCTTTTGCAGACTTCAACAGGTTTTCAAGAATGGTCCTGTATTTGGCTCCATCCATCTTCCCATCAATTTTAAGCATCTTCCCTGTCCCTGCTGAAGAAAAGCAGCCCCAAACCATGATGCTTTCACCACTCTGTTTGACAGTGGATATGGTGTGTTCAGGGTGATGAGCTGTGTTGCCTTTATGCCAAACATATCATTTGGCATTGTTGCCAAAAAGTTCGATTTTGGTTTCATCTGACCAGAGCACCTTCTTCCACATGTTTGGTGTGTCTCCCAGGTGGCTTGTTGCAAACTTTAAACAACACTTTTTATGGATATCTTTGAGAAATGGCTTTCTTCTTTCAACTCTTCTATAAAGGCCAGATTGTGCAGTGTACGACTGATTGTTGTCCTATGGACAGACTGTCCCACCTCAACTGTACATCTCTGCAGTTCATGCAGAGTGATCATGGGCCTCTTGGCTGCATCTCTGATCAGTCTTCTCCTTGTTTGAGATGAAAGTTTAGAGGGACGGCCGGGTCTTGGTAGATTTGCAGTGGTATGATACTCCTTCCATTTCAATATGATAGCTTGGACAGTGCTCCTTCGGATGCTTAAAGTTTTGGAAATCATTTTGTATCCAAATCCGGCTTTAAACTTCTCCACAACAGTATCACGGACTTGCCTGTTCTGTTCCTTGGTCTTCATGATGCTCTCAGTGCTTCAAACAGAACCCTGAAAATATCACAGAGTAGGTGCATTTATACGGAGACTTGATTATACATAGGTGGGTTATATTTATCATCATTAGACATTTAGGACAACATTGGATCATTGAGTTTGCTGCACTGAAAGTTAAGGGGCCGAATAATATTGCACGCCCCACTTTTCAGTTTTTATATTTCCACAAAAATTTAAAATAACCAATAAATTTCGTTCAACTTCACAATTGAGTCCCACTTGTTGATTCTTCACCAAAAATTGACATTTGGTATCTTTATGTTTGAAGCATGATATGTGGGAAAAGGTTGAAATGTTCCAGGGAGCCAAATACTTTCGCAAGGCACTATATATGGCAGTTTGCTAATCAATATTTGGAATTAGGTGAATTTCTAGAAAAAAAGCAACATCCCAATTGTACTGTACCAGCATGTAACACTTTAAATACGTGACAAGTTTCAGCCAAGCTCTATATAGATGATGGCTGCTGATCGGTTCATGCAGCATTATTTATTTGGCTTAAGCAAACTGTCTCTTCAGAGAGGAAGAGGACTAGAACTCTAGTGCCACCTATGGGAAGTAGCAATCCTTAACCCCTTTTTGACATTGGGCTAAAATGTACGCCAATGTTGCACTCCCTCCCTTTGATATGGGCTCCGGTGGTGAGCCCACATCTTTCACAGCACATGTCAGGTGTTTTGAACAGCTGATATGTACCTGGAACAGCCGTCGGTAGAATCACGATAAACACATGGTTATTAAATCGTTAAATGCCGCTGTGAAACTCTGACAGCAGCATTTAACATGTGCTGCGGCATCGCGCCGGAAATACACCCATCGGTGACCCCAGTCACGTGATCGTGGATCATGGATGGGTTAGCATGACAAACAGAGGTCTCTTGCAGACCTCTATGGTTGTCACTACCGAATTGCTAAGAGTGCTGCCTGGTGGTTGGCACTCTTAAGAAGTCAGCAATTCTGCTACATACAGGAAATCTAATTGTCACCTGTATGTAGCAGTAGAGTTGAGAAAAACAGGTCGGCCAGATTCATAAGTCACCGACTTTTACCAAAGTCAGGTTTCGTGGATCGAAACCCGACCATAGCGCGAAGTCGGCCATGCGGTCGGCAAAACAAGCGCCAAAGTCGGAATTCCCAGAATTCTTTTAGGTGCCTTTTTTTCAGCCAATGAGCAAGGACGTACACTGTGGGCAATGAGATGAGATGTGCAGCGTCCACCACCATCATAGAGAAGGGCATTGCAGTGATTGGCTTGCTTTGGAGGGCGTCATAGTGTCTTTAAAAGCCCTGACCGCCGACCTCCATTTTACTTCTGCTGATCTTAACAGTAGGGAGAGGTTGCTGTTTATCAGTAAGGAGAGAGTTAGGGCTGGAAAGATATAAGAAGTTCTTATGTGCTTGTGCTGATAGCAATTGTGCTGTACAGTTGATGTGCAGTGACAGGGGAGGATTTTCTTGTGTGCAGTAGCGCTGGTTATTAGACTGCCTGATAGCTGTATTGCTGTGTGTACACTGCTGTGCAGACTGCTTTTTACACAGCACTAATACTTTTATTCTTTATTTCTGCACAGTTACGGAGCGTTCATTTTTTCCCACACTGTATAGAGCTGTACGCTCCTCACACACTGCCGTGTACCAGCTGGTATCACGGACAAATACATGCTGACTATCTGTGTGTGACTCCGGAAATAAATACGGAGATTTAAATTTTCCCCTACACTGTATACAGCAGTACGCTCCTCATACAGTACCGTATACCTGCTGCTTGTATTACAGCCAAATCCATAGTGAGTGAGCGTCTGTGTGTGACTCCGGAAATATATACGGAGATTTAAATTTTTCCCTACACCGTATACAGCTGTACGCTCCTCATACAGTACCATATATCTGCTGTTTGTATTATGGTCAAATCCAAACTGAGTGAGCGTCTGAGTGTGACTCTGGAAATATATACGGAGATTTAAATTTTTCCCTACACCGTATACAGCTGTACGCTTATGATACAGTACCATATATCTGCTGGTATTTTTGGTACATTTTCCCAAACATGAGGAAGCAAGGTGGAAGAGGCCACGGACGCGGGCGAGGGGGGCAGCTGGTACTGATGGTGGTGGTGGTGCACCTGCTGGTAGTGCCAAAAGCACAATAGCACCTAAGGCAGGAAGCCTGGAAGGCTCCCTTTTCTGGGTGTAGGTAAACCGCTATTAAAGCTGGAGCATTGGGAAGAGGTTTTGGCTTACATTGCCGAAACAGCCTCGAGCTCTATAGCCTCCTCTTCTGAAGTTTCAAAAACTGAAAGCACTGAGTCATCAGTGCAGGTTCCTGGTCAGGAACAACACCTTACCTTGTGTCCTTCACTCCACCAAAAGTGAATGATGTGGCAGATCACACTTCAGATTACGCCCTGGAGGTCTTTTCACATCCCATGCCTAACTTACCAAGTGAACTCCTGAATTCCCCTGTCCAAGATGAACTTGACATGGATTGCACTGATGCACAGCCAGTGCTATATGATTCTGCTGGTACACTCATCCAGAGCACTGCATTGCCCTCGCAGTTTACTGAGCCAGATTCTGACCCTGATGAAACTCAGGTGCCCCTTCCCGCATACTATACCACATTACACGGTGACACAGAGGAAGGTGCAGATGAAATTGAAGAGAAGGTGATGGATGACCCAGTTGTTGACCCGGATTGGCATCCATTGGGGGAAGAAGTGCCGGTGACAATAGCTCAGAAGAGGAGGAGGATCCGCAGCAGGCATCAACATTGCAGCTGCAGTTATCTGGCAGGCCAGTAGCAGTCCAAAAACTTGCTAAAAAAACAAAAAGAGTTGCAGGACTGCTTGGCCAGACGGTCAAATTAGCACAGTGTGCAAGCCCTGAAAATTTTTCCCATAGTAGGAAGAGTGCAGTGTGGCACTTTTTTGACCAAAATCCTATTGATGAGGCAAAGGTTATCTGTAAAAGTGCAGAAGGACCTGTAGCCGAGGGAAAAATCTCCAAAATTTGAATACCAGTTGCATGATTAGACATTTAAATACCATACACTTGCAAGCGTGGACGGACTGCAAAACCTCAGGTAACACACATGCACCTGCTCTCATTGAAGGTAGCCAGAACGATACATGCTTCCCCACTGTAAGCCCACCTGTTAGCACACCACCAGCAAGAAATGTTGAGGTGTCGTCGCAAGGCCAAAGCAGTCAGGGAATCACAATGTTTTTATGACGAAAGACTGCATCTAGGCCATCACCACCACCATCACCATCACCAACTCCCTCTCAGTCCGTCATGTCCACCGCTAGTACCACCATATGCAGCTCTCAAGTCCAGCTCACCCTAGCAGAGACTCTGAGTAGGGCAAGAAAGTGCTCATCCTCTCTGCTAGGGTGAGCTGGACTTGAGAGCTGCATATGACTGCTATCCGCTCTGCAGCTATCTGTGTACGCCTGTGGGGTTAACAGGACACAGTCTCTACCAAAGCAACTCTGTGGAGTAACAGAGTTCGCTCATGCCACCATATAGTGCCACAGCATCTATGTCACCGACCCTGTGGTGTAGCAGAGTTCGCTTATACCGCCATCTAGTGTCATCTTACAAGCAGCAGGCTTTGCCTGCATGGTGGTCCCCGGGCTGCGAACGCACCTATTATTTATATTTATATGGTGCGTTCCGCAGACCTAACAGTAAACTAGCGCGAGGGTCTGGCTAGTAAAATGGCGGACGACCAGAGCCTACGGCAGTTCATCCAGCAGCTGGAGGGTAGGTTGGCAGCTCTCGAGCGCACAACCTCAGCTGTGGATGTGACCGCAGTCGCTGTTCAGGCTGCTAGTGCAGCGGCAGCCAGTTTGTCCTCCACCACCTCTGCTCCGACCTTATCCCATTTCCCGCTTCCAGACAAGTTTTCTGGTGACAGTAAACATTATCGGGGATTCGTGAGCCAGTGCTCTATACAGCTCGAGCTTCTGGCTGCGCGTTTTCCCACGGAGCGGGCACAAGTGGGTTTCATAGTATCACTTCTGTCAGGCAGAGCGTTGGAATGGGCAATGTCGCTGTAGGAGCGCGACGATCGTGTGGTGCGGAGTGCTCCTCGGTTTCTGGAGGCTCTTAAAAAGGTATTTTTAGGACCTCAGATCAACCACGATACGGCGCTCCAACTGCTGGCAATGTCATAGGGTTCATCCATGGTCAGCCGGTTATTGGTCCAATTTCGGACTCTGGCCTCCGAGTTAGAGTGGCCGGATAAAGTCCTCATTCTGGTATACTGGAGAGGTCTGGCTGACCATGTAAAGGATGCTTTGGCCACCAGGGAGATTCCTGCCTCACTGGAGAAGCTTATCTCCATATCTACCCGCATTAACCTTCGTTTTCTCAAGCGGAGGTTGGAGCAGTGGGCAGAGTTCCGGCTGGCTCCCACCTTTGCCAAACCTCTAGAATCTCCCATTCTGGCGTCCGACTCCCAGGAGGCTATGGAGGTTATTCGAGCTGGACCTAAGTCTCGGCCCGCTCGAGTACCCGTGGTTTGTAATAATTGTAAGCAGTTAGGACATTATGCCAATAGATTCCCCCTGTGATCGGGAACACGATCGCGTCTAGTAACCATGGGAGGAGGTTCACTAGATTCACCGGCATTTGCCTCCAAGCTGTCCTTTAAAGGGACAATCTCTTTTGGTCCATCAACTCTACCAGTCGAGCTTTGTGTGGATTCTGGAGCAGAGGGAAATTTTATGTCCTCTGCTTTCGCTATCTGCCACACAATACCTCAGTTGATGCTCGACAAACCGGTGACTGTGAATGGATCAATACTGCCCTCAAGATCACACATCAGTCAATCCCTCTCACATTATCTATATCTCCTTCCCATCTGGAGATTATCTCTTTCTTAGTCCTTCTCGAGGGTATAAATGAGGCGCTTCTAGGAGTACCCTGGCTTCCTCTTCACTCCCCACATATTGAGTGGTCCTCTGTGAGGATATGGGGTTGGAGTGAAATTTGTAAAGGTAGATGTGTGAGGGAGAGTGTTCAGGTTTTTACTACAGGGATAACCGCAAATCTCACTTCCCTTCCAAAGTGTTATTGGTCCTATGTAGACTGTTCTCCAAAAAGGCTGCGGAGACTCTTCCGCCTTACCGCCCCTATGACTGTCCTATTGACCTCTTGCCTGGAGCAGAACCTCCCCGGGGATGGGTCTATCCCCTCTCTCTCCAGGAGACAGAGGCTATGTCCCAATACATCCAGGAGAATCTGTCAAGAGGGTTCATTAGGAAGTCAGTGTCACCTGCTGGGGCGGGGTTCTTATTCGTGCAGAAGAAGAACAGAGAATTACGCCCCTGCATAGATTGCAAGGTTCTTAACGCCATCACCGTTAAGAATAAATACCCGTTGCCCCTGATTTCTGGGCTTTTGATAGGCTCTGGGGAGCAAGGGTATTTACCAAATTAGACTTGCGGGGTGCTTATAACCTGATTGCATCTGGAGGGGGACGAATGGAAGACGGCTTTTAATACCAGGGATGGGCACTATGAATATCTGGTGATGCTCTTTGGGCTCTGTAATGCCCCAGCCGTTTTCCAAGACTTTGTTAATGACATCTTCCGTGATATGCTTTCCACCTCGGTCATAGTCTATCTGGATGATATTCTCATCTTCTCTCCAGATATTGACTCCCACCGGAGAGATGTCTGCAGAGTCTTCGACCTCTTGCGTGCAAATTCCCTTTATGCAAAGTTGGAGAAATGTGTGTTTGAGCAGGAGTCTTTACCATTCCTGGGCTATATCATCTCCACCCAGGGATTGGCTATGGATCCTGCCAAACTACGGGCTGTGATGGACTGGCAAGAACCCCATTCTCTTAAAGCAGTGCAGCGCTTTATGGGGTTCATTAATTACTATCGCCAGTTCATTCCCCATTTCTCAACTTTGGTAGCTCCCTTGGTAGCCCTCACCAAGAAGGGAGCAAATCCCAAATTGTGGTCCGAAGAAGTCTCCAAGGCTTTCACCTCAATTAAGTCTCATTTTGCTAGCGCTCCCATCCTACACCGCCCTGATGTTTATAAGCCATTCATATTGGAGGTGGATGCCTCATCTGTTGGTGCTGGAGCAGTCCTCTTTCAAAAGGATACTCAAGGTCAGAAGCATCCTTGCTTCTTCTTCTTCAAGACATTCACACCAGTGGAGAGAAATTTTTCCATCGGGGAAAGGGAGTTGCTAGCAATGAAGTTGGCTTTCTCTGAGTGGAGACATCAGTTGGAGGGTGGTCACTTTCACTTCCAAGTCTTTACTGACCACAAGAATTTGGTGTACTTACAAACCGCCCAGCGGCTAAATTCTCATCAGGCCAGATGGTCCTTGTTCTTCTCCCGCTTTCACTTCACCTTTGATTTTCTTTCGGGAGAAAAGAACATTCAGGCTGACGCTCTCTCTCACTCCGTCGTGTCTTCTTCTGAGGAGGAAGGGGAGCCGCGGCTTATTGTCACCTCTGAAAGCCTGAGAACTGTAGCCCCGGTGTCGCTAGAGTCTGTGCCTCCGGGCAAGACTTTTGTACCATCTAATTTGTGACCGGAGGTTCTCTCTTGGGCCCATTCGTCCATGGTGGGTGGACATTTTGAAACAAAAAGGACATCTGAGCTACTGGCGAGGTCGTACTGGTGGCTGCATATGGTCCGGGACGTCGGAGACTATATTCGGGCATGTGTATCCTGCGCAAAAAAAAGTCCCCTCGTCAACGGCCAGCTGGGTTACTTTATACATTGCCGTGGCAGACAGGCCTTGGGAGATGGTCGGGAAGGACTTTGTGGTGGGCTTACCCAAGTCTCGGGGCTGCACCATCATTTGGGTGATCACCGACCATTTTTCCAAAATGGTGCACCTGGTGCCGTTACCACGGTTACCTTCTGCACGGGCCATGTCAGCATTGTTCATAAGACTTATCTTCCGTCTACACGGCATGCCGGACAAAATCGTTAGTGACCGAGGTTCCCAGTTTGCGTCTCGTTTCTGGAGAGAGCTTTGTTGTCTACTCAGTAATGAGTTAAATCTCTCTTCAGCAAATCATCCCGAGACTAATGGGTTGGTAGAGAGGGCCAACCAGACCTTGGTCACATATCTGCGACACTTTGTCTCAGCCAGGCAGGATGACAGGGCATCCTTGATACCGTGGGCAGAGTTTGTGTTGAACAAGGCCGTGGCAGTGTCACAGGTGTGTCGCCACGAAGATCGTAGCGATTACACAACCTGACTTCGCACAGCTGAGTTTTTGGTGCTAGGTGTTTTTCGGCAGTGAGGGAGTTAATTATCCCTCTCTCTGTGCTAGACGAAGCCCAGCCTCGCCCAGCTGCAGTTAATACTGCAGTAATGGGATTCCTTCAAATACCTGCCAGTCTGCTAGGGAAGTGTCGGTGAAAGCTTTCATGCAGACCAGCAGAGCGGATCGTGGTATTGTGAAGTCTGAAGTGAAGAGTACCTGGTGTGGTTTTTTCCCCTCCTCGCTTTATTATTTATCTCCTTACCCGTTGGTGTTCCGTCTGTAGTTGTAGAGTGAGTTTTGTATGCAAGGAAAGTGCGGGCAGTTCTTGAGTGGGATCTGCCAGAGGATCTTAAGGCATTACAACGTTTCCTGGGGTTTGCTAACTATTACCGGAAATTTATTTGTAATTTCTCATCCATAGTTAATCCTCTCACAGACATGACTAAAAAAGGGACGGATTTTTCAAGGTGGTCTGACTAGGCTTGTCAAGCGTTTTCCTCCTTGAAAAATGTTTTGCTTCGGCACCCATACTCATTCAACCAGATGCGTCACAGCCATTTATTGTGGAGGTAGACGCTTCTGAGGTAGGGGTGGGAGCGGTATTATCTCAAGGTCCGTCCCCTGGTAAGTGGCATCCATGCGCCTTCTTCTCTAAAAAATTGTCGTCCGCTGAGAGGAATTACGATGTCGGCAATAGGGAACTCTTGGCCATTAAGTTAGCTTTTGAGGAGTGGTGTCATTTTTTGGAGGGGGCAGTACACCCGGTCACCGTCATTACCGATCACAAGAACCTGCTATATTTAGAGTCCGCAAAACGTCTGAATCCCAGACAAGCTAGGTGGTCGTTGTTTTTTACCAGGTTTAATTTTGTCGTCACATATCGTCCTGGGTCAAAAAATGTAAAGGCGGATGCCTTATCTCGCAGTTTCCCTGGGGCCGGGAAGACAGATGACCCGGTTCCTATCCTTCAGGAGGGGGTGGTGGTGTCGGCAGTATGCTCTGAGCTTGAGGAGGAGGTATTGGAGGCTCAGGGGGATGCCCCTGTTGGACATCCAGGGAGACTGTTTGTTCCTGATCAGTTGCGACAAAAGGTAATCGAGGCACACCATAATTCAGCTTTGGCAGGACACCCAGGGAGTAAAGCAACCGTGGATCTCCTCTCGCGCCGGTTTTGGTGGCCTAACTTACATAGGGAGGTGGTAACTTTTGTTGCGTCCTGTGAGGTTTGTGCGCGCTCTAAGACCCCACATACCCGTCCGTCTGGGGCTCTCTTACCTTTGAAGATCCCGGAGCGTCCGTGGACTCATCTGTCTATGGACTTTATTACGGACCTCCCGCCGTCTTCTGGTAAAACAGTCATACTCGTTGTAGTGGACAGGTTCAGCAAGATGGCACATTTTATCGCTCTTCCTGCTCTTCCTAATGCTAAAACTCTTGCGCAGGTGTTCATTGGGGAGATTGTGAGACTTCACGGGGTACCCTTCGATGTGGTGTCGGATCGGGGGTCTCAGTTTGTGTCCAAATTTTGGAAGGCATTTTGTACACGGCGGGGGATGCAGTTGTCATTTTCATCGGCTTTTCATTCGCAGACCAATGGTCAGACAGAGCGTCTGAACCAGAGCTTGGAGACATATCTCCGGTGTTTTGTGTCAGAGAACCAGGAGGACTGGGCTTCTTTCTTGCCTCTGGCAGAATTCGCTCTTAACAATAGGCGGAGAGAGTCCACTGGTAAGTCCCCGTTTTTCGGGGCATATGGTTTTCACCCCCCAGTTTTGTACTTTCAATAGGGGGCTCTTCTGGGGTTCCTGAGGAGGAACGATTTTCGTCGTCACTTGCTTCTGTGTGGAGAGGAGTGCTGAATAATCTGAGTACTATGGGGAACCGATACAAACGTATGGCTGATAGGAGGAGAGTGTCTGGTCCGGACCTAAGTGTGAACGATCGGGTATGGTTGTCTACCAAGAATATAAAACTTAAGGTTCCCTCCTGGAAACTTGGTCCCAGGTTCATCGGGCCATACAGGATCAGTTCTATAATTAATCCAGTGGCATTCCGTCTTGACCTCCCCCTACGTTTAAAATTCACAATGTGTTTCACAGATCATTGCTTAAGAGGTATGTGCGCCGGTGATACCATCACCTTTACCTCCTCCTCCTCCTGTGGTGATCAATGGTAACTTGGAGTTTCAGGTGTCGAAAATCATCGATTCACGTCTGAATCGCCGGTCCCTTCAGTACCTGGTTCATTGGAAGGGTATGGTCCTGAGGAGAGGACGTGGGTTCCTGCGTCGGATATTAACGCAGACCGATTAATTCGGGCCTTCCACACAACTCACCCAGATAAACCTGGCCCTGAGGGTCCGGAGGCCCCTAGTAGAAGGGGGGATACTGTTACGGGTGTGTTGCCACGAAGATCGTCGCGATTACACAACCTGACTACGCACAGCTGAGTTTTTGGTGCTAGGTGTTTTCGGCAGTGAGGGAGTTAATTCTCCTCTCTCTGTGCTAGACGAAGCCAGCCTCGCCCAGCTGCAGTTAATACTGCAGTAATGGGATTCCTTCAAATACCTGCCGGTCTGCTAGGAATGTGTCGGTGAAAGCATTCATGCAGACCAGCAGAGCGGATCGTGGTATTGTAAAGTCTGAAGTGAAGAGTACCTGGTGTGGTTTTCTCCCCTCCTCGCTTTATTATTTATCTCCTTACCCGTTGGTGTTCCCTCTGTAGCTGTAGAGTGAGTTTTGTATGCAAGGTGGTCTTTTGTTTTACCCCTTGTACTGTCTCGTTCGTCTTATACTGTTTGTAGGAATTTACCTTCCTGTCCCCTGTGGTTGTGATCAGGGTCCTTCTCAGGACTAGATTACTGAGGGTCAGGGATTCACAGGAGATAGGGTTACGCTGGCGGCCTGGACCTCTGTACCATCAACAGTACCTTCAGGTAGAGGGATTAGTCAGGTCCCAGCTTAGGGTCAGCATAGACCCCGGACCTCCTGTATACAGTGACAGCGTGACAGGCAGACTCCAATGGACAAACTCCATTCCTCCTTAATTACTGTCAGCATCCGCGGGTTTCTGTACCTATGACCGTGTCTTTCGCCTACTCCAGGGTGGCAGACTGGGCTGTGGGGGCACAGGACATTTGGGACCACACTCAGGATGCCATTCAGGCCTCCAAGGAGAGGATGAGGTCCTCTGCCGACGCACATCGGCGCCCCGCTCTGACTTTTGCCCCTGGCGACTTAGAATGGCTCTCCGCCCGTAACATCATGCTGTGAGTAGAGTCCACTAAGTTTGCACCTTGCTTCTTGGGTCCCTTTAAAGTTCTCGAACAGGTCAATCCTGTGGTCTATCGCCTAGTCCTTCCGCCACGCCTGGGTATCACCGACACCTTCCATGTGTCCCTCTTGAAACCCGTGTACTTGTCCCTTTTTTCCGAGTCATTTGCCGGGATATCGGGTTCGTCTACGGACGACTACGAGGTGAATGCAAATTTGGGGTGCAAGGTGTTGCGTGGCAAAAAATTTTATTTAGTGTATTGGAAGGGTTATGGGCCTGAGGATAGGTCATGGGAGCCTGCTGAGCGTATTCAGGCTGCACAGCTCATTGCTGACTTCAAGCGTAGTGAGGCTCTAGGAGGGGGGGCCCTAGAGGGAGTAATGTTAGGGGTCGATTTCCCGCTTCTGCACAGGGGGAATCTCGAACCATCTCTGATGCGGTCTCCCATCCTTCTCCTGCCGCAGTGGAGCCTGCTCAGCAGAGACGTCGGTCCCAGCGGCTTGCACAGCCTAATACGGTACAAAGGGTTACTGCTGCCTCTCCAGGTTCTGTCATTGTAGCCAGTACTGGTCAGCGGTGAGCAGACGGCTGAGGGACTAAGTCCTGCTTTTCCTCATCTGAGCATGCCCAGAGTAAGATCTCTCATAGGAGATCAGGGGTCACATGCTCGGCTACTGCAGCGACTCCCATTGGTCCTCGAGGAAGGTCCTGAAGCTGCTGTAGTTCTGGAGCAGCTTTCCATTGGTTCTTTCCGGAAGGTCCTGTACTTGCTGCTTTTATATAAGGCTTGCATGGCCGCACGGCCATGCGCTATTATCAAATCTGTTGTGTGCTTTGCGCCAGTGTGGTCATGTACGCATGCGGTTAGGGCACGGCTGAAATAAGTCCCTAGAATACCGGCACCTCCAGTGAGGAGTTTTGTATGCACGTGTTCAGGGCTTGGCTGAAATAGCCTCAAGAATACCGGCTACTCCGGTGAGGAGTTGGTTGTTTGCGTTACTGTCTGCATGACCACGGACTGCTATCCGCTCTGCAGCTATCTATGTACACCTGTGGGGTTAACAGGACACAGTCTCTACCACAGCGACTCTGTGGAGTACAGAGTTCGCTATACGCCATATAGTGCCACTGTATCTATGTCAGCGACTCTGTGGTGTAAAAGTGTTCGCTTATACCGCCATATAGTGCCACAGCATCTTTGTCAGTGACTCTGTGGTGTAACAGAGTTCACTTATACCGCCATCTAGTGTCATCTTACTAGCAGCAGGCTCTGCCTGCATGGTGGACCCCGGGCTGCGAACGGACCTATTATTTATATTTATTTGATGCCAGGGCCGTTATGTGTCCATCACTGTGCACTGGGTTAAAGTGGTGGATTCAGGGTCCACAGGGGACAGCAGCGGTTTGACAGTGCTGCCTAGCCCACAGTATAGGCAACAGTTTGGTGTAGGCGTTCGACCCTCCTACTCCTCCTCCTCCAGAAACTAAAGCTCGTTGACAGAGCGCAGTCGCATGAGCACTCCTTCCTCAGCTGCCAGTGTTGCACACGAGGTGTGTCACTATTGAACAGCTAGTGGTAAGCGTCAGGCACACCGCGGAGGTACTGGCCAACTACAGTTAGGTCCATAAATATTTGGACAGAGACAACATTTATCTAATTTTGGTTCTAGACATTACCACAATGAATTTGAAACAAAACAAATCAGATGCAGTTGAAGTTCAGACTTTCAGCTTTCATTTGAGGGTATCCACATTAAAATTGGATGAAGGGTTTAGAAGTTTCAGCTCCTTAACATGTGCCACCCTGTTTTTAAAGGGACCAAAAGTAATTGGACAAATGACTCCAAGGCTATTTCATGGACAGGTGTGGGCAATCCCTTTGTTATGTCATTCTCAATTAAGCAGATGAAAGGGCCGGAGTTGATTTGAGGTGTGGTGTTTGCATTTGGAAGGTTTTGCTGTGAAGGAAACATGCGGTCACAGAAGCTCTCCATGCAGGTGAAACAAGCCATCCTTAAGCTGCAAGAACAGAAAAAAACCCATCCAAGAAATTGCTACAACATTAGAAGTGGCAAAATCTACAATTTGGTACATCCTGAGAAAGAAAGAAAGCACTGGTGAACTCATCAATCCAAAAAGACCTGGGAGCCCACGGAAGACAACAGTGGTGGATGATCGCCGCATACTTTCTTTGGTGAAGAAGAACCCGTTCACAACATCAACTGAAGTCCAGAACACTCTCAGTGAAGTAGGTGTAGCTGTCTTTAAGTCAACAGTAAAGAGAAGACTCCATGAAAGTAAATACAAAGGGTTCACATCTAGATGCAAACCATTCATCAATTCCAAAAATAGACAGGCCAGAGTTAAATTTGCTGAAAAACACCTCCAGAAGCCAGCTCAGTTCTGTAAAGTATTCTATGGACAGATGAGACAAAGATCAACCTGTACCAGAATGATGGGAAGCCAAAAGTTTGGAGAAGAAAGGGAACGGCACATGATCCAAGGCACACCACATCCTCTGTAAAACATGGTGGAGGCAACGTGATGGCATGGCCATGCATGGCTTTCAATGGCACTGGGTCACTTGTGTTTATTGATGACATAACAGCAGACAAGAGTAGCCGGATGAATTCTGAAGTGTACCGGGATATACTTTCAGCCCAGATTCAGCCAAATGCTGCAAACTTGATTGGACGGCGCTTCATAGTACAGATGGATAATGACCCCAAGCATACAGCCAAAGCTAGACAGGAGTTCATGAGTGCAAAAAAGTGGAACATTCTTCAATGGCCAAGTCAATCACCAGATCTTAACCCAATTGAGCATGCATTTCACTTGCTCAAATCCAGACTTAAGAGGGAAAGACCAACAAACAAGCAAGACCTGAAGGCTGCGGCTGTAAAGGCCTGGCAAAGCATTAAGAAGGAGGAAACCCAGCGTTTGGTGATGTCCATGGGTTCCAGACTTAAGGCAGTGATTGCCTCCAAAGGATTCGCCACAAAATTTTGAAAATAAAAATATTTTGTTTGGGTTATGTTTATTTGTCCAATTACTTTTGACCTCCTAAAATGTGGAGTGTTTGTAAAGAAATGTGTACAATTCCTACATTTTCTAACACATATTTTTGTTCAACCCTTCAAATTAAACGTTACAATCTGCACTTGAATTCTGTTGTAGAGGTTTCATTTCAAATCCAATGTGGTGGCATGCAGAGCCCAACTCGCGAAAATTGTGTCACTGTCCAAATATTTCTGGCCCTGACTGTACTTGCAGCGAGAAACTGAGTCATGGCTGGGCAGTCTACATCTTGTGTCAGGCAAGTAGTCAGTGATAATGGATGTAATTTTGTGGCGGCCATAGCCCTGGCAAAACTCAGACACATACCTTGCCTGGCTCACACCTTGAACCTGGTGTTGCATTGCTTCATAAATAATTTTCCAGAATTACCAGTCCTGCTCCAAAAGGTGCCAGTAGACTCCAGTCGTATGCAGAGGCTGCAGTGACAGCTCCACCACCCCAAGCATCGCCTAATCATAGACGTTGCAACAAGGTGGAACTCCACCATGCACATGGTGGAGAGGCTGTGCAAACAGAGGCAGGCTGTAATGCATTTGTGGGAGGATACACGGACAGGCAGTTTGGGGGCAGACATCAAGTTGTTGGGTGTGCAGAGGTCAAAGCTGAAAGACCTTTGTAAACTCCTTCAGTGTTTTGAGGAATGCACACAGTTGGTAAGCGCAGATGACCCATCATAAGCATGAGCATCCCACTTATGCGTCTGCTCATGCAATCTTTGACGCACATTAAGGATCAGGCATCTGCAGTGGAGGAGGAGGAGGGAAGCCTTGATGACAGTCAGGCATTGTCTGCTCAGGAAACTGTCCTGGACAAGGTGGAGGAAGAAGAGGAGGAGAAGGAGGATGAGGGGGATGATTATTTTGGGGAGGATGAGGCTTCTCAGGATGCAAGAGAAAATGTTGCCAAGGTCAGGTACAGGGTTTGTGCGTGACTGGAGGGATGTGGATTTTGCAGAAAGTGCTCCTCCGCCCACCACTGGCAGTGTATCAATGACACCTGGAACATTGGCCCACATGTGTGATTTTCTCTTGATGATCCTAAAAAGTGACCACCGCATTGCCAAATTTCTGAAGGATGACGACAGCGGGTTGGCCAGCATCCTCGATCCATGCTATAAAGGAAAATTACAGAACATCATGCCACAGGAGAACCTAGAGCTATTATTGGTGAACAAACAAACAACTCTTGTTAGAGACATTCCCAGCACACAGCAGCGGTGCAGGTTCTACCACGAGCCGTACTGGGCAACATGGAAGAGGTGTTCGTGGTGCACACAGCCAAAGTGGTATTGGAGACAGGGGGTTTCATGACCATGTTGTGGACTGATTTCTCGAGTACCTCTCACACGACGCGTAATACTGAATCGATTGCAACAGCAGTCTGTGCGCAGGCTGAAGTCCCCTGCTCCATCTGCTTCTCAGCGTCCTGCTCCCTCCCCCAGTTCCTGGCACGCTGCCAGCAGGCCTCCAGGAGGAATGCTTAGGACGCGGGGCCGCTCCCACCGTCTCTCTTAAAGGGGCAGCGTGCATTTTTTGAAAATGGCAATTAACCAATCAGCGCACTCATTACTATATCTGGTCACTCCACCATAAGGGGAGTGCCGGAGCACCGTGTTTCTATCATTGCTACATCTTTTTCTGACTCTGATCTGTCTGCGCTGCGTTAGCAGTCTCTGTGCTTCGCTCATTCTATTTGTCTCCACAGATCATTGGTATCCTGTATCCGGCTAACTCTGACAATCTCGTTTATTACTGGCGCAAAAGTCATCCCGTTTCGCCATCCGTATCCGTGGACTGTGACAAAGTCACTAGAGCCAGCCTGCTACTATCCACTCTGGACCTGGACCACGGTTTCTGCTATTTTACCTGTTACCCCTTTTGGTCCCTCTGGGACAGCTGCCACGTGTCCGGAGTCTAACTGGAGGTAGCACCTGTGTCCTCCAGGTATTTCATTTTGGTCCTGTTCGAGGGGCCTTACTACGGTACCCGGGGCTCACTAGTCACGCCCCCTTCGGAGCCCCCCGGACCACGGTCTCAAGGTTCCACGTTAAAAAATAAGACGAATGTGAACTTACCATCTCTGCTTCCACTTCCATTCGTTACAATGACCATTATATTTGAGCATTATATGGGGCTCATCATACACTGGAGCATCATATATGGGGCCCATCATATACTAGAGCATCATATGGGGTTCATTATTTATGGGGCATCATATAGGGCCCTTTATATATGGAGCATCATATGGAGCACATATGGGCCTATTCTGTATGGAGCATTACATGGAGCCCATTCTGTATGGAGCAGTATATGGGGTCCATCATATACTGTATGGAGCTTTATATGTGACTCATTATTCTGTATGGAGCAATATGTGGGGCTCATTATACTCTATGGAGACCGTCCTATTCTGTATGGCACAGTATATGGGGATCATCATATACTGGAGCATTATATGGAGCTCATCATATAGTGTATGGAACATTATATGGGATCAATTATGTATGAAGCAATATATGGGGCTCATTATTCTGTATGGACAATATATGTGGCTAATTATACTGTATGAAGCATTATATTGGGCCCATTATTCTGAATAGAATATGGACCTTATCTATATGGGGCTAATTATTCTGTATGGCGCACTATGTGGTGCCCATAATACTGTATGGAGGACTATACTGTCCGGTTTTTGAGCTATTGTAGAGTTTACAACAGATATCACTCATGTAATAAAAGAAGTGAAGTACTTGGAATTTTACTATACCTATATTTCTATGCCGTATCAAAGCATCATGAATTGTGGTATGTGTTAAAGGGGCCCACTTAGACTCTTTCGCCCGGGGCCCACGAAAACCAGGAGTCAGCCCTGCCCCCCACAACTTTAGCCAAATAACCCTAGTTTTCAGTGAGTTACTATTATTATAAAGTAACTTAAGGTTGACAAGCTTAAGCAATAAGAATTGATGTCGTTGGCATTGAAATGGGCACTGTAGGTGTGTTTACTGTCCTCCACTCACTGCCGACTTTTATTCCCCATTGACTTGCATTGGGGTCGGGTTAGGTTTCGGTCGTACCTCCGACTTTTGCCGATAGTCGGCCGATTTCGTTCGACTCGACTTTTGATAAAGTCGGGTGGTCTGAAAACCTACTTGACACTCCCGGAGATAAAGTCGCTCATCTCTATGCAGCAGGTACCCTTATAACTTGGGTATGGGCAGAACATTTGCTTTATGCCCCTACTTTCCACATTATAAGTTTACAGTTAATGGTAGACACTCTCAACACAAGAACTTTATGATTGTTGCAATATTACTACTGAAGCGCCCGCCAGGACTGTGGGGCACGTAGAAAGGGGTCGGGCAGTTCTTAAAAGGGAAGTCACAGCAGCAGTAACTCGATCCGCGGCCCTGGGCATCCAATAAAAATGAATAAAGATGAAAAAGATGATGATGGGGAAATTAGTTTGTGACGCCACTCGTAGTGTTCTGCAATAAGATGGCTGACGCTGATTCAGATCCACTGGGACAGTTGGTGACACAGCAGAGATGTTACAGCTCTCCATGGGCAGAGCTCGGCCCCAGGGCAGCAATAGGGTTAATGGTGATGGTAACAGTTGTAGTGCAGGGTTGGTGACGCAGTAAATTAATCTGAGGACACAGCAACGTGCTGTCTTCACACTTTACTCACAGTTCTTTCTGGTTACAATCTCCAGCCGGGGTGCTGTGTCCTCTGGGTCTGTGGTCCAGCTAGCTCTCGGGTAGTTTGGGGAACACTTTGCCAGAACTCCCTTCTTACGTTCCTTTCTCTGGTCGTCTCTCTCAGCGCCGGCTCCCTCCAATCCTGCCCTGCGCCTCAAACACAGTGTCCCAAGCCAGCAGCCTCAGATTCTGTATGGCGACGTCCTCTTGGTCCCCTTGATCATATCCGGCTACATTTTCAGCGAATGTGTATGGATTTGGCTGTCACACATACAGTTACTACAGCCTCCAGTTTGCTAGCTGAGTCTTAGAGATTCTCCACTAGTCTGGGGCTGGTCCCCTACTGCAACCTGGTACTTCCTTCTGTCTCTGGTCAGGCTGGATTCGGGTTTCCACGAGTGGACTCCTCACTTCCCTGGCCCCTAGGACCCTTTCTGTTCCTCCTCAGGAGCTTCTCTCCTCACTACTGCTCCTTTCACTCCTCGCAGCTTCTCCACAGCTCCTCTCAGCTCTCCTCCCGATCTACTTTCCCTCCAACTGTCACACTGCCTTCACGCTCTAACTGGAGCCCCTCCCCCTAAGCCTGAGGCAATGTCCTGTGTTGGATGCAAATATGCGAGTCCTGGCTAGTGACCCCTCCTTACCCTAGAGCTAAGTACCACACCTCTGGCTGAGATGCAGTACCTCTTTGGCGACTGGACCCTCTGGGGTGCCACACTACATTTGCACTAGAAGAGTATATGTTTACATGATCTTCCAAAACTGTATGCTTATGCAATTTGCAGAACTGCCTCTTACCCCTAACGCCTCATTCCCAGGGTTTCTATTGTGGATCTTATCTTTTCCTTCCTCAATAATTTTTGTGTACAAGATTGTGTATGTTACCTATTATTGTATCAATAAAATCATGTTTAATTTTTGAAGTCAGCATTCCAATTGTCTTTAGTGATATCTTTTAGGAGTTTCATCTATAATTTTTATCTTTATTTTGTGATTAAGACTGCACTATTGATTTTGTTCATTATATTAATCATTACTTGTCTTATATTCAATTGCCCTGTGAATTATTTAATAAAACCAAAAATGTCAATATCAACTCTATGATGAGCCTTGTCACATGACTTAGGATGAAAGCCAAAGACTAAATCTCAATCTGCAGACACTGTGTTTCGGGGCATTGCACCTTGTCAGTGCAATGTGTGAGATTTAGTTTGGCTGGGTGAAAGGTGTTTGACAGGGATCAAAGGTGTAACATTTCTCCTTACAGAGAGTGATATGTCAAGCCTGACATGCCAAGGTGAGGAGACTTTTATTTTGCCTATGACATTTTTGGACAGCTTATGAAAAAGTTATCAATTCTTCCTTTTGCAGAGTGCAAATTTCTTTATAGTCCCTGTTAAATATTAATTATTGGTTATGGATTTATTCTTTATACACTCAATTCTGTACAGAGTACATTGACTTTCAGCTGACATTACAGATGCTATTTCTGTATGGTAGAGTGTCATCTCCATATACCGAGACCACGTGATCTAAGGGACATATATAAGACTACACGAAGGGAGGGGGGCTCTTGCTCGCTCTCTCTTCTGGACAGCTGTTGCCATGTAACCTGGTGTTGCTTCTCTGAGACGCTGCTGACAAGGCCAGAATGTCATTTTACCATTCAGGACACCAAGGAAAGATGTGTACAAGTTTTGCTATGGACAAATGGACAATCTCTTCGTAACTATTTCACTCATTTTATGTTTTCCTGTAATGATGTTTTTTTTGGTAAACAGTCCAATAAACCACTACATTTTTTTTTATAAGAAACGTGACATTTTCTTTAAAGTATCGCATCTGGTAACAAGTCCTTGAAAAATATACAAAATTAAGCATTTTTAACATTTTGGCGAGCCAGACAGTTCTGTTTCTGTGCTATTTTTGAGTGGATTCTTTCCCTTGTACACGGGGGAGGTGAAGTTTGCCAAAGACACCTGTTATCCAAGTCTCAAGAATTCCACTATTTCACGGCACAAGGATCAGACAGAATCTACAGTTGAATGAGGACTAAGAGTTGCCAGACGTACTACAGGAATCTACAGGAATCAGACGTGCTGACGTGCTGATGACAAGAGCGTTGTCCAAGAAAGGAGCTACAAGCGGAGATATTTCAAGGTAAGAAACATAGATGTCATTACTTCTTTTTCTAAGCAAAGTAGACTGAAATTTATGTCTGTAGATCAGTCTAATTTAGAAGTTTTATGGCTCAGCTTATATGCAGAATGTGAAATGGAAAATCTAAAGCTAGAATCTAAGCTGGTGTCCTTTAATAGAGAAAGAGAGAAATTGAAAAACATTTTACAGTTGATTGACGTATTTCATAAATCTGTATTAGAGAAATCTAAAAATGACTGTGTAGAAATAGTGTCAGAAGATACTAGTGATGTTCCCGAGATTGACTGTAATGAGGAAACTGAGCAAGATGTGGGACATATGTCTGTAATGGCTACTCAAGGTGACCTTGTCTCTGATGACATAAAAAAAGATGGTGGAAATGTGGGAGGAGACTTCAGAACTAAAGATGGAGGAAACATGGGAGGAGACTTCAGAACTGATGTAGGAGGAAACATGGGAGGAGACTTCAGAACTAATGTAGGCGGGAACATGGGAGGAGACTTCAGAACTGATGCAGATGACATACGAGAGACGGATGTTCAAAGGCCACCAAAAATAGAAGACAATTCAGAGGCCCAACTCCAAATTAAAGTTAGGAAAAATTTGTTAAAACTATGCAAAATCATTCCTGCGTATGATAACAAAATCCATGTGTGCAGAAATTCTGAAAGGTTTGAAAGCTTTGTTGAAAAGCTTGATTTAAGTAATGCTGAGAAAAATCAATTATTTAAATTGTGGCTTCCTGCAACCTTTTCCAGACGCTTAACATTAAAGTTGACTTGTGATAACTTACATGGAGATCTAGATGATAAAGACAGATTGAAAATTCTGATTTTCTGTGCATTAAATGAAAATTGTCCAGATATTGATATTCTTCAAAAATTAAGGATTGGTCGGAAAGAATGTACTTTTACATTCATGTCCATATTTGAAAGGTTGTACAAAACTCTAATTACCAATGTCAAAACACAATCAATGATAAAGTATTTGGTGGACAAATTTGGATTCCTAAATTCTGTATCTCGTGTTATTGCGTCACAAAAAGATACTTTATTTGAATGTGCGCAATTCCTTGATTTTGCTAGAAAACATGAGAATCATGAAAGTAAAATAAATCAAACAGATAGAGTAAGATCTTTTCAAAAGCCAGTGTCAAAATCTCCTAAACTGAGTCATCCCTGTAATCAAATCTATGGTGAAATAGATAAACTTGGCACTCAACTTTCAGACGTTAATTCCAATTTTATTGCAGTCAAAGAACAGAAAAAGACGTTTCGGTCCAACAAGGGCCTTCCTTAATCCGACTGCTTGTGGTAAGGAAATAGTATGAATAAGAGGCAGCTTGCCTTATGGGGGAGAGTCCCTCTTATAGTTATAGTTTAGTTATTGTATAGACCTGCGCCCTGCCTTATATTCTGAAAAGATCTTTACGGAGCCATTCTGGCCCATAGCCCTGAATCTCATTTTGGATAATACCCTGACTAGGTATCATCAGATAAGAAACCTATACAATAACTAAACTATAAGAGGGACTCTCCCCCATAAGGCAAGCTGCCTCTTATTCATACTATTTCCTTACCACAAGCAGTCGGATTGAGGAAGGCCCTTGTTGGACCGAAACGTCTTTTTCTGTTCTTTGACTGCAATAAAATTGGAATTAACGTCTGAAAGTTGAGTGCCAAGTTTATCTATTTCACCTTATACTGGTTGGAAAACCTACTTGTGCACCATCACGGTAGTGCTACGATATATTTTCACTATATAGTTATATTTCCGTATGCACACCGGGAGTTATGTCCACTAACACCTTTTCATATAACACTGAGGAGACCACGAATATTCTGTCTAAATTAAATCTTCCAAGTGATTTTCTGAAAGTTCCTCCTAGGGAGACAAGGGGAAGGGACCTAGAGAGAGAATTACGGCATCAGATTAACTATGAATTACATTATGCTACATTGTCTGAATACCTACGGATGAAGAGGATTCCTAGAGGATTGAGGGTTTCATTACAACCTACTTTGTTCCGCGACTCCACTGATTTCTGCCTTAAATTTGAACAGATCCTAAACAAGTGCTCATTTGATCTTATGACTCTAACTATTGAACACTTACAATCTGCCATTACCAAAACTAAGGAGGAGATAGCAAATATAGAGACTCAATTGTCTACAATTGGAACTCCAGAGGAACTTACAACACTCAAAACCCGTATTAAATCTGTGACAGACCAGCATAGGAAGGATACTGAACACAGAAAGAGAATCAAATTCCAAAGAGACGTGGATGATTATGAACAGGGTCGCGTTTACCGTTGGCAATTTGTTAACAATTTTCGTTCATCTTGTACTAGGCCTAATTACAGATCCTTTTCTGACATCTCAACCTCGGGTTCTGAAACAGAACGGAGAGATCCACATCCAGGACCAGGTCATTTTTTAGGACAAAGAACCAGATATCGACGAGGAGAGACACGGAGAGGATGGCATAAGAAGGGACACGGACCAAGTAATGACACGCTCACAGGTATATGCCCATTGGTGACCAACATTTCATCACGTACACTCAGTGTTGCAGAATATCATCTCCTACAGAGAGGACTGTCTTTTGCCCGGCATTCCATTGAATACCTTCAACCTTGACATGGAACTTCAAAGGTTCTACCGCAGCCTTCGACGAAGACTCATTTTGCCAACCAACCACCAAGTATACCAGAACCACCCTGTGATAGGGATTACTCTCTATCACCAAATTAGTTCTCAGAACCAAAAGTACTTATATTCCACCACGAGGTTCTCATGCATTGGAGGCATTCATTGAATTTGTTGACCAAGCATCTAAACAATTGAGATATAATATGGAGAATGGGAAACTACACCTGAATCCCAACCTCAACCCACTCGACCAACAGGCCTTGCGCTCCCTAAGGGAGGATAAGACTATTATTATGAAGCCGGCCGACAAGGGTGGTTCCATAGTAGTCATGAATAAATCTGATTATTTAAATGAAATCCATCGACAACTTAATGACACCACTGTTTATGTTAAACTATTAAGGAATCCTACTAGCAAAATTAGCAATCAGATTAACTCAGTATTATTGAGATTTCTTGATTCAGGTGTCATTGATACAAAAACCAAAGAATATCTCACTAAAAGCAACCCGATAACACCGGTGTTTTACACCTTGCCAAAAAATACACAAATGTTTGGAAAATCCCCCAGACAGACCTATAGTCGCATCAACTGAGTCTATTTTATCACCTTTAGCTATCTTTTTAGAAAAGATACTCACTCCACTGGTCCGTAAAATACCATCCTTCATTTTGGATACGGGCGATTTCCTGAGAATGATAGGCTCACTAGGCACATTGACGGGAACATCCATCCTAGTTACACTAGATGTCAAAGACCTTTACACATCGATACCACACGACAAAGGGATCTCTTGTGCCAGACAGTTACTAGAAGCATCAAGCATGCAAACTGACTCGATCCAACTATGTTTGGAACTGTTGACAATTGTCCTCACAAGGAATTTTTTTTTTTTGAAGAAACTTTCTACATGCAGATTAAGGGTACGGCCATGGGATCCAACGTGGCCCCCCATATGCTATCTGCTATATGGCCAAATTTGAGGAGGAGGTGGTTTACAACAATGTCCTATTCTGCACCCATTGTCGTCTATGGAAGAGATACATAGACGACATTTTTTGCATTTGGGACGGCCCATATCTACCCTACAAGAATTCTTCACTATATTGAATGAATCATGGCCAGGCCTTACCTTCACCATGTCCGAAAGTAAAGAGAAGGTCAGCTTTCTTGATACTAATGTAATTAAAGATGTAAACGGCAATTTGATCACCGATCTCTTCACCAAAGCGACGGACCGCAACAGTTTGCTACACTTTCACAGCCTACACCCACCAGCGACTAAGAAATCTATACCACGTTCACAATTCAAACGAGTACAGAGAATTGTATCCAACGGTGACACTCCCTCTCTCCGACAAAACGAGATGCACAATAAATTTCTAGAGCGTGGATACCCCCCTAACCTCCTAATTGAAGCAGCGGCACCATCAGTAAGACCAAACCTTGAGGTGGGCAATAGAATCCCCTTCGTCCATACGTACCACCCCTTTGTGGAAATACTCCACAAAACAATAAGACAACATTGGGGCCTTCTAAGTAAAGCCCATCCTGAGGTACCTGAATTTCGGAAACCTTTTCTCCCATGCTATAAAAGGGCACCCAACCTTCGCGATGACCTAGTGAGGGCCGACATAGGTGATAACAAACCAACACAAAATCAGAGATTTCTATCTACACCAAAAACAGGTACATTTCCCTGCCTCCAATGTAACCAATGCCACAATGTCATGAAAGGGAATACTATTTATCATCCCCATTCCGGTAAGAGATATTACATTAAATGTTATGCTACCTGCAATTCAACGTTTCTTGTCTACCTGATCAAATGCCCATGTGAGTGACAAGCGGTGGATACCGTGTCAGAGGAGAGAGACCTGCGCCCTGCCTTATATTCTGAAAAGATCTTTACGGAGCCATTCTGGCCCATAGCCCTGGATCTCATTTTGGATAATACCCTGACTAGGTATCATCAGATAAGAAACCTATACAATAACTAAACTATAAGAGGGACTCTCCCCCATAAGGCAAGCTGCCTCTTATTCATACTATTTCCTTACCACAAGCAGTCGGATTGAGGAAGGCCCTTGTTGGACCGAAACGTCTTTTTCTGTTCTTTGACTGCAATAAAATTGGAATTAACGTCTGAAAGTTGAGTGCCAAGTTTATCTATTTCACCTTATACTGGTTGGGAAACCTACTTGTGCACCATCACGGTAGTGCTACGGTATATTTTCACTATGTATCAAATCGATGACATACGAAGAAAATTACATATTTGTTATAAACCCTATAAAAAATCCAAGAGTCAGCTTTGCAAAAAGAGTTAAAAATTCAAGACCTCTCTGTAAAGAGACAAATGGCGGACATTGAAAGACAGGAACAGATGATTCCTCAGAGTGACATAGCTGAGTCTTCAGTTTACAGCTCATTATCGGAGCTGCTCAAACAATCATTAAAAAAAGGAATAATAAAAAGGGCATTTCAGAACATCTTTGACAAAGAAATAAGATTTGATTTAGGAATTGACTGAAAATGAAATTATATGTTGTGTAAAATGATATACAATATATTATTCAGTTATTTGTAATTATTTTATAAATATAATTCTGTAGTTCTACAGTTTTTGTAGATATATATATAGTCATACAGTATACAGTATATAGTATACTTATATAAGTAGAGATTGTATAACTGTATATCTATAGTGATATAATTAAAATAAACTACAGAAAATATTTAGAATTACATTAAAGCATTGCATATATATGTATAAGACATTGCAATTGTTTTGTTTTTGTATATGGTATTAACCTTATCTCTTATTTATGCTTAGAATTTTCACTTCAAAGTAGGATTTAATCGGGAAAAATTCTCTTACATGGATTTATTCCTTTATTTACACAGGAATTTGTAATAAGTGCATGATTTTATATATTTAACACTTAAAAGGAAATAATATATAACTAACTGAATCTAAATTTAGTTTTTGTGTGTTGCTAACATTTTGAAGTTATTTTCATGGCAATATGTCTTTACTTACTGCATGACAGTCACACATGTGACATTTAAACTGTTCTAATAATAAGGCTACCATATACCCTATTTCAGTGTTTGCTGTAACTTAAAGCGTTTGTAGCCTCAGTGAAAATAATTTTTCAGAGCTCAGCCTTTGCAAGGTGGTTTTTTAGGCCTTAGTTACAGGGTTCAATTTCAGTTGCAAACCTTGCACCAAATATAGATACAGATCATAACCAAATTTTCTTATGAGTCTTTCTATCTATAGAATGGTTTTACACAGTTTGCTATGTGTATTTGGGGAATATTCAAAGAAATATTAAAATATTAAATTTAGTAGTTTACAATGCGCATTGATAATTAAATTTTCAATTATTTGGGTTAATATTATTGTATTCCTACCTTTTTTTTATGAGGAAAACTGTGGTGTAAATTATATGTGTCACAGTTGAGTGACAGATGACAGAGGTGTATGAGCAGCGTAAAAAGTGAATATAACCAAGAGTATGTGAGTATGAAAAAAGAGGTTTCAAAAATTCATGGTATGCGGAAAAAAAAACAATTTGTTTTTTAAAAGAAAAAAATACAAATCAGTTCAATTTTTTGAATTTAAAATTACAAAAAGAAATATTATCTACTCAACATATTTTCCCTTTTGTAAAATTTTTATTTTTTTTTTATTAATAGAGATAAGTGAAAACACACTCAAAAAAGGTTACAAGAAAATTTCTTTTTTGATTATTTTTTTTTTTCCTTTTTTCCCCCAAAATAAATTTTTGATATTCAATGTTATTTTTATTTTTTAATGGTTACATAAGGTACACATCTTCAGCAAAATAATGGTTTAAAAAAAAAGAAGTTACTAAATAATTTATAAACAATTATTTTTTTTATTTTTTGGTTTTTAAAAAGGTTATTTTTAAAAGAATATTTT
>JARQOD010000001.1:595051408-595129347 GCA_033576555.1 Oophaga sylvatica | reverse complement strand
CCCTTGTTGGACCGAAACATCTTTTTCTGTTCTTTGACTGCAATAAAATTGGAATTAACGTCTGAAAGTTGAGTGCCAAGTTTATCTATTTCACCTTATACTGGTTGGGAAACCTACTTGTGCACCATCACGGTAGTGCTACGGTATATTTTCACTATGTAATCAAATCTATGACATACGAAGAAAATATTTGTTATAAACCCTATAAAAAAATCCAAGAGTCAGCTTTGCAAAAAGAGTTAAAAATTCAAGACCTCTCTGTAAAGAGACAAATGGCGGACATTGAAAGACAGGAACAGATGATTCCTCAGAGTGACATAGCTGAGTCTTCAGTTTACAGCTCATTATCGGAGCTGCTCAAACAATCATTAAAAAAGGAATAATAAAAAGGGCATTTCAGAACATCTTTGACAAAGAAATAAGATTTGATTTAGGAATTGACTGAAAATGAAATTATATGTTGTGTAAAAGTGATATACAATATATTATTCAGTTATTTGTAATTATTTTATAAATATAATTCTGTAGTTCTACAGTTTTTGTAGATATATATATATTCATACAGTATACAGTATATAGTATACTTATATAAGTAGAGATTGTATAACTGTATATCTATAGTGATATAATTAAAATAAACTACAGAAAATATTTAGAATTACATTAAAGCATTGCATATATATGTATAAGACATTGCAATTGTTTTGTTTTTGTATATGATATTAACCTTATCTCTTATTTATCCTTAGAATTTTCACTTCAAAGTAGGATTTAATCGGGAAAAATTCTCTTACATGGATTTATTCCTTTATTTACACAGGAATTTGTAATAAGTGCATGATTTTATATATTTAACACTTAAAAGGAAATAATATATAACTAACTGAATCTAAATTTAGTTTTTGTGTGTTGCTAACATTTTGAAGTTATTTTCATGGCAATATGTCTTTACTTACTGCATGACAGTCACACATGTGACATTTAAACTGTTCTAATAATAAGGCTACCATATACCCCTATTTCAGTGTTTGCTGTAACTTAAAGCGTTTGTAGCCTCAGTGAAAAAATTTTTCAGAGCTCAGCCTTTGCAAGGAGGTTTTTTTAGGCCTTAGTTACAGGGTTCAATTTCAGTTGCAAACCTTGCACCAAATATAGATACAGATCATAACCAAATTTTCTTATGAGTCTTTCTATCTATAGAATGGTTTACACAGTTTGTATGTGTATTTGGGGAATATTCAAAGAAATATTAAAATATTAAATTTAGTAGTTTACAATGCGCATTGATAATTAGGATACAATTATTTGGGTTAATATTATATGTATTCCTACCTTTTTTGTATGAGGAATCTGTGGTGTAAACTTATATGTGTCACAGTCTGAGTGACAGATGACAGATGCGTGTATGAGCAGCTGCTAAGAGTGAATATAACCTAAGAGTATGTGATGTATGAAAGGAGAGGTTTCAAAATTCATGGTATGCGAGAAAAACAACAATTTGTTTTTAAAAGAAATAATACAAATCAGTTCAATTATTAGAATATTAAAATACATAATGAAATATTATCTACTCAACATATATTCCTTTAGTAATTATTATTTTTTTTATTAATAGTAGATAAGTGTAATCACACATCAAAATGGTTCATCAAGAAAATTTACATTTAGATTATTTTTTTTTTCCTTTTTCCCCAAAGATAATTTTATGATATTCAATGTTATTTTTATTTTTAATGGTTACATAGATGGTACACATCTTCAGACAAATATATGGTTTAAAGCTAAAATAGAAGTTACATAAATAATTTATAAAACAATTATTTTTTTCATTTTGGTTTTGATAAATGAATTATTTCATAAAAGAATATTTTTTTCTGGTAATAAGGGGGAAATGTGTTTGTGATCTGAATACATCATCACATTTCATCAATACCTCTTCTTCACACATTTTAAAGAATATAGAAATAATAACATTAAGTATTATAAAGAGTCATTTCTTTACACTAAGAAGGTGATTACATGCAAAGTTGCATAATATGAATATTTTGGTAACACAAGGTCATGACAAATATGAAATCATCCAGATAATGGAAATATTAAGGGTATGTGTTAGAACATAACTACTCAGCATTTGTCATAAATATATAAAGGCCTTATTTTTATTTTTTCTTATTTTTTATTTTTATTCTTATTTTCATTTTTATTCTTATTTTTCATTTTTTAATTTTTATTCTTCCTTTATCTCTATTTTTGATTCTTAATTTTTATTTTTTAGCTCAATCAATCAAGAAACATCAATATTTAATAAAGTAATGTCTAGTACAAGAATATTGCTTCATTAAATATAGTGAAGATATTGGTTCATTAAAAAAAATGTTTTAATTCTGAGTAAATACAATAATTCATTCATTCATTCATTCACTCATATTCACATTTTGGTTCATGGCTATACATTCTTATCTATTATTGGTCTAATAAATATATTCCATTAATAAAGTTTTAGTAATAAAGATGGAAACACTTGTTACATAAAAAAACACACTGACACCTATGGGTTGGAAAGGTAATTACACCAATGACATAAAAATGTTCTATCTCATGAAGAATATGGTTAATAATGCATTATCACTTATGATTGTTTTACTACACAAACATGAATTCCATATTACTATTCTGATAATAATTATATGGATATTACTGATGCTATGCTATGATATTATAGGTTAGAAAAATTACCAGATTTGGTATAGAATAAGGAATGAAGACTTCAAGCAAGATATTGGAATTATGTTAATAAAGACTTTTCATATTTCTAAATTCAAGCAATTTTGAAAAGTTGCAAGAAGAAAAAGCCGAAGTTCCAGAAGGTAAAAAGGCTATATGATGTCTGAGTAATAATAGACTGTGTCAATTACAATTCATTTCACCACTGACAGCCACAATCGCAGTATCTAACCTGACAACCACAATGGCAGAGGACGATGATCCTATGATGCTAATATGAACTGTGTTATCACGTTTTTGTCACGTTCCAGTGGTTTCCTATCACCTATGAGGTTTCAATGAAAGCTGGTGAACAATAAGTTGTCAGGAAACTACAACCCTGACATGTGTCCTGTGCATTAGGACTAAGGACTGATTATGGTGCTATCTTTAGCAAGGAAGAGTCATTTTAACCCTTGCTTTGCTGACCAAAGACGTCACACCTGTTCCAAGACCAGTGCGGATGGCATGGAGGATTCCAGAAATATCCAAGGCGAGCCAATGTAAGTCCAGGTCTTAAAGGTGACACTGCTCAGATATTAAAGCTTCATTTCATCAATGGACTTTGTTTTCTTATCAACATTTGAATTTATGGACTTTGATGGACACATGACACACGGTCTCTACAATATCTACATGTTATTTCAAAGGAATTATCGTATAAAGACTGTGTTTTATAAGAATCAAGAACCAGACGTCAACATGAAGACCAGATGACATCAGATGATGATGACTGGACCCGAGATGCTTCGATTTAGGTTTAGGAAAGTATAATACACATATTTATATGAATATTGGTCACTGCTTACCATAACATGAATTCACATAATTATGTTATTGAGTGCATATAACAATAATCTGATATTATTATTATTATTATTATTATTATTATTGAAATTAAATTATTTTGCCAAAGAAGAAGAAAAGAAGAAAGAAGATCTGATTATCCTAAAGATGAACTTCTCTACTTTGAGGGTTCCAATTAATGTCTGTCACCCTCAAAAGGGGGAATTGTTAAATATTAATTATTGGTTATGGATTTATTCTTTATACACTCAATTCTGTACTGAGTACATTGACTTTCAGCTGACATTACAGATGCTATTTCTGTATGGTAGAGTGTCATCTCCATATACAGAGACCACGTGATCTAAGGGACATATATAAGACTACACGAAGGGAGGGGGGCTCTTGCTCGCTCTCTCTTCTGGACAGCTGTTGCCATGTAACCACGTGTTGCTTCTCTGAGACGCTGCTGACAAGGCCAGAATGTCATTTTACCATTCAGGACACAAAGGAAAGATGTGTACAAGTTTTGCTTTGGACAAATGGATAATCTCTTCGTAACTATTTCACTCATTTTATTTTTTCCTGTAATGATGTTTTTTTGGTAAACAGTCCAATAAACCACTACATTTTTTTTTATAAGAAACGTGACATTTTCTTTAAAGTATCGCATCTGGTAACAAGTCCTTGAAAAATATACAAAATTAAGCATTTTTAACAGTCTTCAAACAGGGATACATGTTGCACCAACCTTGAGAAAATGCAATGTCTTCTTCTTTTTGCACCACTTTTCTATAGACAGTATGAATCTGCCTCCCCCAAAGAGGTAATTTTGTCCAATTTAAGTAGTCTGAAGCTGAAATTTGTTGTTTAATATGCTGTTGATTACTTCTGTTTACCATCTGTTTTCCTCTAGCCAGATAGAATGAAGCTATTTGGATATTAAAAAGGCTCTGATTGCATTGCAGAGCTCAAACCATTTTACCGTAAATTGACTTCAAAAGGAACTCACAGTGTTCTACATATAATTTCTAGGCAACTACAGGCTGTCTATGTTAGGGTCTGCGGAACGCACCTAATAGATATTGTTGAGAGGTGAGTTCGCAGCCTGGGGTCCACCGTGCAGGCGTAGCCGCTGCTAGTAAGATGACGAAAGTAGCGAACTCTGTTATCCCGCAGAGTCGCTAAAATAAACGCCGTAGCGCGCTGTGGTAGTTAGTGCGAACTCTGTTAACCCCTTAGTGACAGAGCCATTTTGCAGCTTAATGACAGGGCCAATTTTTACAATTCTGACCACTGTCACTTTATGAGGTTATAACTCTGGAACGCTTTAACGAATCCCGCTGATTCTGAGATTGTTTTTTTCGTGACATATTGTACTTCACGTTAGTGGTAAAATTTCTTTGATATGACTTGTGTTTATTTATGAAAAAAATGGAAATATGGTGAAAATTTTGAAAATTAACAATTTTCAAACTTTAAATTTTTATGCCCTTAAATCAGAGAGATATGTCACACAAATTTCTTAATAAATAACATTTCCCACATGTCTACTTTACATCAGCACAATTTTGGGACCAAAATTTTTTTTTGTTACGAAGTTATAAGGGTTAAAAGTTGACCAGCGATTTCTCATTTTTACAACACCATGTTTATTTTAGGGACCACATCACATTTGAAGTCACTTTGAGGGGTCTATATGATAGAAAATAGCCAAAAGTGACACCATTCTAAAAACTGCACCCCTCAAGGTGCTCAAAACCACATTCAAGAAGTTTATTAACCCTTTACGTGCTTCACAGGAACTGAAGCAATGTGGAAGGAAAAAATTAACATTTAACTTTTTTGCAAAAACTTTACTTCGGAACCTATTTTTTTATTTTCACAACTGTTAAAAGAAAAAATGAACCACAAAATTTATTGTGCCATTTCTCCTGATTAAGCCGATACCCCATATGTGGGGGTAAACCACTTTTTGGGCGCACGGCAGAGGTTGCAAGGGAAGGAGCAACATTTGACTTTTTCAACGCAGAATTGGCTGGACGCCATGTTGTGTTTGTAGAGGCCCTGATGTGTCTAAACAGTGGAAACCCATCACAAGTGATCCCATTTTGGAAACTAGACCCCCTAAGGAACTTATCTAGATGTGTGGTGAGCACTTTGAACCTCCAAGTGCTTCACAGAAGTTTATAACATAGAACAGTGAAAATAAAAAATCATATTTTTTCCACAAAAACAATCTTTTCACCCCAATTTTTATTTTCCCAAGGGTAACAAGACCCCAAAAGTTTTTTTGCAATTTGTCCTGAGCATGCTGATACCCAATATGTGGGGGTAAACCACTGTTTGGGTGCAAGGCAGAGCTTGGAAGGGAAGGAGCGCCGTTTGACTTTTTCAGCGCAGAATTGGCTGGACGTCATGTCGTGTTTGTAGAGGCCCTGATGTGTCTAAACAGTGGAAACCCCCCACAAATGACCCCATTTTGGAAATTAGACCCCCTAAGGAACTTATCTAGATGTGTGGTGAACACTTTGAACCTCCAAGTGCTTCACAGAAGTTATAACATAGAACCGTGAAAATAAAAAATCATATTTTTTCCACAAAAACGATCTGTTCACCCCAATTTTTATTTTCCCAAGGGTAACAAGACCCAAAAAGTTTTTGTGCAATTTGTCCTGAGCATGCCGATACCCCATATGTGGGTTAAACCACTGTTTGGGTGCACGGCAGGGCTTGGAAGGGAAGGAGCACCGTTTGAATTGCAGAATTGGCTGGACGCCATGTCGCGTTTGGAGAGCCCCTGATACGCCTAAACAGTCGAAACCCCCCACAAATCACACCATTTTGGAAACTAGACCCCTTAAGGAACTTATCTAGATGTGTGGTGAGCACTTTGAACCCCCAAGTGCTTCACAGAAATTAATAAACGTAGAGCCGTGAAAATAAAAAATCATTTTTTTCCTCAAAAATGATTCTTTAGCCCGCTATTTTTTTTATTTTCCCAAGGGTAACAGGAGAAATTGGACCCAAAAAGTTGTTGTGCAATTTTTTCTGAGTACGCTGATACCCCATATGTGGGGTGAAACCACTGTTTGGGCGCATGGGAGTGCTTGGAAGGGAAGGAGCGCCAGTTTGTAATGCAGACTTTGATGGAATGTTCTGCGGGCGTCATGTTGTGTTTGCAGAGCTCTTGATGTACCTAAACAGTAGAAACCCCCTGCAAGTGACACCATTTTGGAAACTAGACCCCCCAAGGAGCTTATCTAGATGTGTGGTGAGCACTTTGAACCCCCAAGTGCTTCACAGAAATTTATAAACGCAGAGCCGTGAAAATGAAAAATCATTTTTTTTCTCAAAAATGTTTTTTTTAGCCAGCTATTTTTTATTTTCCCAAGGGTAACAGGAGGAATTAGAACCCCAAAATTGGTGTGCAATTTGTCCTGAGTACGCTGATACCCCATATGTTGGGGTAAACCACTGTTTGGGCGCACGGCAGGGCTCGGAAGGGAGGGAGCGACATTTTACTTTTTGAAAGCCATGTCGTGTTTGGAGACCCCCTGATGTGTCTAAACAGTGGAAACCCCCCACAAGTGACCCCATTTTGGAAACTAGACCCCTTAAGGAACTTATCTAGATGTGTGGTGAGCACTTTGAACTCCCAAGTGTTTCACAGAAATTTATAAACGCAGAGCTGTGAAAATAAAAAATCATTTTTTTTCTTAAAAATGATTTTTTTTAGCCAGCTATTTTTTATGTTCCCAAGGGTAAGAGGAGAAATTAGAACCCCAAAATTGGTGTGCAATTTGTCCTGAGTACGCTGATACCCCATATGTTGGGCTAAAAAACTGTTTGGGCGCACAGCAGGGCTCGGAAGGGAGGGAGCGCCATTTGACTTTTTGAACGCCTCGTCGTGTTTGGAGACCCCCTGATGTGCCTAAATAGTGGAAATCCCTCAATTCTTGCTCCAATTCTAATCCCAACACACCCCTAACCCTAATCCCAACCCTAATCCTAACCTAAATTCCAACCCTAATTCCAACCCTAATTGTAACCCTAACCTTAATTGTAACCCTAACTCTAATTGTAACCCTAACCCTAATTTTAACCCTAACCCTAATTGTAACCCTAACCCTAATTCTAACCCTAATTATAACCCTAAGGCTAGGTTCATTTTGCATTTTACCAGCCCATTCAACACATAGCGTTGACGGGCTGGTAACGGTATAGCATAACGCGATCGCGTAATGCTATACCCGCTAGCCCAGAGGAATCATCAGATGATTCATCTGCGCTAGCGGTGACGGAGCCCAGACGCTGCAGCCCACGTCCGAGGCTCCGTCACTGAATGATGGCACGTCGCAAACGCATGCCGCTTTACGGCATGCGTCGCGATGCGCCCTCAAATGGGGGTGAATGGCAGCGTTAACGGACTGCGTTACACCGCATTATACCGCGGTGTAACGCAGTCCGTCTAACGGACTGCCATAACGCAGTATGAACCCAGCTTAACCCTAACGCTAATTATAACCCTAACCCTAATGCTATCCCTAACCCTAATGCTAACCCTAACCCTAATTATAACCCTAACACTAACAGAAAAATGAAAATAAATATAATTTCTATTTTTTATTATATGTCCCTAACTAAGGGGGTGATAAATGGGGGGGTTATGTACTGTTTTTTTATTTTGATCACTGTGATAGTTTATCACAGTGATCAAAATGCACTTTCTGGAGAATGAATGAAAAAAATTTTGAATCTGCCGCCAAGCAGATCGGCGGGCGCACTGCGCATGCACCCGCCATTTTTTTTGCAGGAAGAATACGCCGGGATCCTGGGGCCTGCGGGAGGACGGAGGACACCGGTAATTATACGGGGGGGCCATCGGGTGACCTTGGACCCTCATTTTCTCCCCTCTGATGTGCGATCACATCAGAGGGGAGAGTGTTATGTTTCGGTAGCTGAGGAGTGCAGGTAAAAAAAAGGCAATACACCAGAGCAGTTGGAATCTATGGGATTGCAGTACCCTGACTAACCACCACAACTAGAGGCAGCCGTGGAGCGTTCCTACGTTGGTCCTAGACGCCTCGTCACAGCCTGAGAAACTAACTACACCTAAAGATAGAAATAGGAAAGCTATCTGCCCCGGAGCAGAACCCCAAAGATAATAGAAAGCCCCCAAACATGTAATGGCGGTTAGACAAGAGGAATTACTGACACAGAAAGAAAATAGAATAAGCAAACGCTGGGGCCCAAACTATCTAAAAAGAAAAGGACAGGAAGGGTACTTACTGCAATCCCAGAAAACCCTGAAAAACACCAACTCTACTAATTTCAAAATCACCTGAGATCACACGACCTCTACCACCTAAATTAGCTCTCTGGTGTAACAAAATCAAAACAGCAGCCACTGAAAAAACTGGAAAAAGCAAAAGAACAAAACTCAGTGGCTGAACTAAACTGAGAAGGCAGAAGCCCCCGGAGGGGACCCAGAAGGCCCCCAAAGAAGTGCAAGACAAAATGCAAAAATATAGCAATAACACAAAAGAAGAAAAAATCTTATCTGGTAGCAGGAGATGCAGACACGACACAGCAGGCTACAAGGGAAACTGGAATGAAGGATTCAGACCAGAACAATTGATCACCGGCAACCCTGATGGGAAAATGACTCCCTTATATAAGACCAGTCAGTAACACCTGATTCCCAGTCCTCACAATCTTCACTAGTACCGCTTGTAACCACCAGAGGGAGCCTCTGCTCAGAACTCATCTCAAACCCATTCACAACAGGAGAGAAATCATTTTTTTTTTTTTTTTTGCTATCGCGTCTATGCTTGAATAGACGCGATCGCAACACCGGGATCGGTGAATACCAACCCGGATCATGTTCTCTAGGGTCTCGGCTACCCCCGGTAGCCGAGACCCCAGAGAATATTTGCCAATCCCCCCCAGCACACAGCGGCACATAGAGGCGGGTGCACTGAGCATGCGCCCGCCATTTTCTTCATCGCGCCGGCCCCGGGGGACACTGGAGGGCCCTGGGGCCACATGCAGGACATCGGGGGCCACATGGGGGTCCTGGGGACCCTTTTTCTCTGTCCTCTGATGTCCGATGACATCAGAGGACAGAGAAGTTAAATGGCACAACTTTTTTTTTTTTTTTTTTTGCGGTCGCCGTTATACGGTTAATAACGGCGATCGCAACATCGGTGTCGGTAAAAACCGACCCGATTCATGTTCTCTGGGGTCTCGGCTACCCCCGGTAGCCGAGACCCCGGAGAAAATGCGCCTCTGGGGGGCGCTATTCACTTTTTCCACAGCGCCGTTTAAGTACCCTTACTGACCGCCGTTAAAAGGCGTATCGGCGGTCGTTAAGCGGTTAATACCCAGAGCCGCTAACGGGAATGCCACAGCGCTATATGGCGATAAGTACGAACTCACTTAACTTCAGTGAGCCGCAAAGTAAAATGCTAGGGCGCTGAACCAGCGTTATAAAGCGAACCCTGTTGCGTCACAGAGATGTTCAGAAAAAGACTGTGTCCTGTTAGACTCACAGGGATACACAGATAACTGCTGTGCGGATAGCAGTCCGTGGTCATGCAGACAGCAACGCAATCAAGCAATCTCCTCACCGGAGAAGCCGGTATAACTAGGGGCTTATTTCAGCCAAGCCCTAACCACGTGCAGCCAAATCTCCTCACCGGAGAAGCCGGTATTCTAGGGGCTTATTTCAGCCGAGCCCTAACCACATGCGTACTTGATCACACTGGCGCAAAGCACATAATGCAATTGATACTAGCGCATGGCGGCCCAGCCATGCCATCCTTTTATAGTAACAGCCACAGGACCTGCCAGAAACAAGGACCAATGAGAAACTGTTCCAAAACACATGTAGTTTCAGGGCCTTCCTGGCGGACCAATAGGAGCTGCTGCAGTACCTGAACATGTGACCCCTGATCTCCAATGAGAGATCTTACCTTGGGCATGCTCAGAAGGTAAAACTCAGGATTTTGTCCCAAAGACGTCTGCTCCAGTACTGGCTATAATAGCAGATCCAGGAGAGGCAGCAGCAAGTCTATGCACAGTATTGGAATGGCAAGATGCTGGGACCGACGTCTCTGCTGAGAAGGCTCCACTGCGGACAGAGATGGATGAGAGACCGCAGCGGGACCAGTTCGAGACTCCCCCTGTGCAACAGCGGGAACTTGAACCCTAACAATACCCCACTCCAAGGGCCCCCCCTTCTTTGGGTCTCGCTGCGCTCAAAGGCTGCGATGAGCTGCGGAGCGTGAACATCCCAGGACCTATCCTCAGGCCCATAACCCCTCCAATCCACCAAATAAATTTTTTTGCCTCGTACCACCTTGCACCCAACAATGGCGTTCACTTCATGATAATCGGTAGATGAACCCGACGTCCCGGCAGATGACTCGGAAAACTGGGACATGGCCACGGGTTTCAGGAGGGACACGTGAAAGGTGTCGGTGATGCCAAGGCGAGGCGGAAGGGCTAGGCGGTAAACCACCGGGTTCACCTGCTCAAGAACTTAAAGGGACCCAAAAAGCGAGGTGCCCACTTCGTGGACTCTACACGTAGCCTGATGTTTCGGGCAGAGAGCCACACTAGGTCATCAGGAGCAAATGTAGGAGCGGGGCGCTGATGGGCATCGGCCGAAGATCTCATCCTCTCTTTGGAGGCCTGAATGGCATCCTGGGTGCGGTCCCAAATGTCCTGTGCCTCCACAGCCCAGTCTGCCACCCTGGAATCGGCAGAAGACACGGGCATGGGCACTGGTACCCACGGATGCTGACCGTAGTTCAGGAGGAATGGGGTCTGTCCGGTGGAGTCAGCCACAGCATTATTTAGAGCGAACTCAGCCAACGGCAGCAAGGATGCCCAGTCATCCTGCCTGGCAGAGACAAAATGTCGCAAGTATGTGACCAAGGTCTGGTTGGCCCTCTCTACCAACCCATTCGTCTCGGGATGGTATGCAGAGTAGAGATTCAACTCAATGTTGAGTAAATGACACAGCTCTCTCCAGAACCGAGATGCAAACTGGGGACCTCGATCACTGATAATTTTGTCTGGCATACCGTGTAGGAGGAAAATATGCCTAATAAATAATGCTGCCAAGGCCCGTGCAGACGGTAACCGTGGTAACGGCACCAAGTGCACCATTTTGGAGAAGTGGTCGCTTATCACCCAGATGATGGTGCAACACCGAGACTTTGGTAAGCCCACCACAAAATACATCCCAACCATCTCCCAGGGCCTGTCTGCCACCGGCAAAGGGAAAAGTAACTCAGCTGGCCGTTGTCGAGGAGACTTATTCTTGGCGCAGGAGATGCACGCCTGAACGTATTCCCTGACGTAACGGACCTTATGTGGCCACCAATATGTCCTCGCCAGCAACTCAGATGTCCCCTTTGCCCCAAAATGTCCACCCACCCTGGACGAGTGTGCCCAAGAGAGTACCTCCGGTCGCAAATTGATGGGCACAAAAGTCTTGTCTGGAAGCACAGACTCGAGCGAAACCGGGGCAACAGTTCTTAGGCTCTCTGTGGGGACAATCAGCTGAGGCTCCTCCTCCATCTCCTCAGAGGACACCACGGAGCGAGACAGAGCATTGGCACGAATGTTCTTCTCCCCGGAGAGAAAGTGGAAGGTGAAATGGAACCGGGAGAAGAACAGGGACCATCTGGCCTTACTGGAATTTAGCCGCTGTGCGGTCTGTAAATAGAACAAATTTTTGTGGTCAGTGAATACTTGAAAGGGAAAGCGAGCCCCCTCCAGGAGATGTCTCCACTCGGAAAAGGCCAACTTCATGACTAGCAACTCCCTATCCCCAATGGAATAATTCCTCTCCGCTGGTGTAAAGGTCTTGGAGAAGAAGAAGCAAGGATGTTTACGACCTTGAGCATCCTTTTTGAAAAGGACTGCTCCAGCAAGAACGGACGAGGCATCTACCTCCAATATAAAAGGTTTATCAACCTCGGGACGATGTAAGATAGGAGCGCTATCAAAATGGGACTTGATTGAAGTAAAGGCCTTGGAGACCTCCTCTGACCACAATTTGGGACTGGCTCCCTTCTTGGTGAGGGCTACCAAGGGAGCAACCAAAGTAGAGAAGTGGGGTTCTTGCCAATCCATTACAGCCTGTAGTTTTGCAGGATCCATAGCCAATCCCTGAGTGGAGATGATATAGCCCAGGAATGGCAGAGACTCCTGCTCAAACACACACTTCTCCAACTTCGCATATAAGGAATTTGTCCGCAAGAGGTCGAAAACCCTGCAAACATCTCTCCGGTGGGTGTCCATATCTGGAGAAAAGATGAGAATGTCATCCAGATAGACTACCACAGAGGTGGCAAGCATGTCCCGGAAGATGTCATTTACGAAATCTTGGCAGACGGCTGGAGCATTACAGAGCCCAAACGGCATCACTAGGTATTCGTAATGTCCATCTCTGGTATTGAACGCCGTCTTCCATTCGTCCCCCTCACGATGCGGATCAGGTTATAGGCACCACGAAGATCCAGCTTAGTAAATACCCTTGCTCCCCGGAGCCTATCAAAGAGCTCAGATATTAGGGGCAAAGGATATTTGTTCTTAACGGTAATGGCGTTAAGACCTCAATAGTCTATACACGGTCGTAATTCTCCTTTCTTCTTCTGCACAAAGAAAAATCCTGCCCCTGCTGGTGACACTGACTTCCTAATGAACCCTCTTGCCAGATTTTCCTGGATATTTGTGACATGGCCTCCATCTCAGGAAGAGAGAGAGGATACACTCTTCCCCGAGGGGGCTCCGTTCCAGGCAAGAGGTCTATAGGACAGTCATAGGGGCGATGAGGCTGAAGAGTCTCCGCTGCCTTTTTGGAGAATACGTCCACGTATGACCGATAAACCTTGGGGAGAGAAGCAAAGTCTATAGGTATCTCCGTGGTGGAAACCTTAAACGTCCTCTCTGAGACATCTGTCTCTGCAAATGATCGCCCCAACCCAGTATTCTCCCAGAGGACCACTCAATATGGGGAGAGTGGTGGCGAAGCCAGGGTAATCACAACAAAACCTCATCCATTCCCTCAGGAAGAACAAAAAGGGATATATTCTCCAGATGAGAAGGGGACATAGACAGAGGTAGTGAGACAGTCTGGTGGGTGATTTGTGAGGGCAGAATTGCTCCATTCAATGCTCTCACCGATATTGGCTCGGCGAGCGTCACCAGCGGTAAGGAATGGCGAGAGGCAAAGGAGGAGGACATAAAATTCCCCTCTGCCCCAGAGTCCACACAAAGCTTGGCGGGAAGAGTGGATGAACCTAGAGAGATTTAACCCTTTAAGGAGCACTTTCGGAGCAAAATCCCTTGCGTCTAATGACCCTGCACCCATGGTCACGGAACATGACCGTTTACTCATTCTCTGAGGACATGGTTGGCATAATGTCCTGGCTGCTGACACACTCTACAGACCACGGATACTCGAGTGGTCAGAGACTTAGATCTCACTCGAGTAGACTCCACAGTCTCAGGGGAGTCGGATGCCCGAACGGGAAATTCAAGAGGTTTGGCAAAGGTGGGTGCCAGCAAAAACCTCTGCCTACAATGGGTCTGCTCTAACCTCCGCTCGTGAAAACGGAGGTCGATGCGGGTAGATATAGAAATGAGTTTCTCCAGTGTGGCAGGAATCTCCCTGGTAGCCAAAACATCCTTTACATGGTCTGCCAGTCCTCTCCAGAACACTGGAATAAGAACTTTATCTGGCCACTCTAATTCAGAGGCCAAAGTCCGAAATTGGACTGAGAACTGGCTGACCATGGACAAGCCCTGTGACATTGCCAGCAGTTGGAGTGCCGTATCGTGCGTGACCTGAGGTCCTAAAAAGACCTTTTTCAGAGCCTCCGAAAACCGAGGAGCACTCTGCACCACACCATCGTCGCGCTCCCACAGCGGCGTTGCCAACTCCAATGCTCTGCCCGACAGAAGAGACACAATAAAAGCCACTTGTGCCCGTTCCGTGAGGAAATGTTTTTTCAGAAGCTCAAGCTGTATAGAGCACTGACTCACGAATCCCCGACAATGTTTACTGTCACCGGTAAACTTGTCTGGAAGTGGGAGGTGGGATAATGTCAGAGCAGAGGTAGCGGTGGACAAACTCGCTGCAGCTACGCTAGCAGCCTGAACAGCGACTGCGGTAACATCCACAGCTGAGGTTGTGCGCTCAAGGACCGCCAACCTACCCTCCAGCTGCTGGATGTACTGCTGTAGACGCTGGTCGTCCGCCATTTTACTAGCCAGACCCTGGCGCTAGTATTATGTTAGGGTCTGCGGAACACACCTAATAGATATTGTTGAGAGGTGTGTTCGCAGCCCGGGGTCCACCGTGCAGGCGAAGCCCGCTGCTAGTAAGATGGCGAAAGTAGCGAACTCTGTTATCCCGCAGAGTCGCTAAAATTAATTCCGTAGCGCTGTGCCAGTTAGTGCAAACTCTGTTAATACCCAGAGCCGCTAATGAGAATGCCATAGCGCTATATGGCGATAAGTACGAACTCACTTAACTTCAGTGAGCCGCAAAGTAAAACGCTAGGGCGCTGAATCAGCGTTATAAACGAACCCTGTTGCGTCACAGAGCAGCTGAGAAAAAGACTGTGTCCTGTTAGACTCACAGGGATACACAGATAACTGCTGTGCGGATAGCAGTCCGTGATCATGCAGACAGCAACGCAATGAAGCAATCTCCTCACCGGAGAAGTCGGTATTCTAGGGGCTTATTTCAGCCAAGCCCTAACCACGTGCAGCCAAATCTCCTCACCAGAGAAGCCGGTATTCTAGGGGCTTATTTCAGCTGAGCCCTAACCACATGCATACATGATCACACTGGTGCAAAGCACATAATGCAATTGATACTAGCGCATGGCGGCCCAGCCATGCCACCCTTTTATAGTAACAGCCACAGGACCTGCCAGAAACAAGGACCAATGAGAAACTGTTCCAAACACATGTAGCTTCAGGGCCTTCCTGGCGGACCAATAGGAGCTGCTGCAGTACCTGAACATGTGACCCCTGATCTCCAATGAGAGATCTTACCCTGGCATGCTCAGAAGGGGAAACTCAGGACTTTGTCCCAAAGATGTCTGCTCCAGTGCTGGCTATAATAGCAGATCCAGGAGTGGCAGTAGCAAGTCTCTGCACAGTATTGGAATGGGCAAGATGCTGGTACCAACGTCTCTGCTGAGCAGGCTCCACTGCGGACGGAGATGGATGGGAGACCGCAGTGGGACCGGTTCGAGACTCCCCCTGTGCAAAAGCAGGAACTCGAACCCTAACAGTTTAATTATGTAATTTGTTTAATTTATTCACCCATGTCTCATCTTTTGCGCAGGTTCGGCAAAGCCGAAAGTTGAGTTTCAAAAGATCCACTCACCTCTAATTATATCTTGTAAAGTATAATTTTCTTTAAAAATTATGGCCTTCAATAACTAATACAGTCCATAGAGCGGTTGGTATATTGATCCTTTAAAGTATGTTTAAAGCTGCATCAATCTTCAAGAAAAATTGCATGTGAAAAACATATAATTTAACATATTTTTTTCATGTTTTATGGTGATTGGTTGAGCAGTTTTTAGAAATAAACCACATTTATATTACATTTTTCACATATGAAAACTGCACTGCCAATGATCAAATCACCATTGAAGCATTTGCAGTCTTTCAGATGTTATTTTATTATTCATTTTTGATGTGCATATACACTCTAAGGCCATAGGCATTTTCAAATGATTTGTGGTGATTTGTCTTCTTTTTGTTTTTTTATGCCTTGTAATTAGAGTTGAGCGATACTTTCCGATATCCAAAAGTATCGGAATCGGAATGGTATCGCCGATAACATTAAAATATCGGCGATACCCGATACCGATACCGGAAGTCCCATGTAAGTCTATGGGAACAAAATATCGAAATTAAAAAAACCCCATTCTTGCCTTGTTGGTTAATTGTACATGAAGGAAAACAAGAAAGAGTAATGTAGAATGTATTGGGGAAGGTTGAGGAGACATTAAAGGCATAGATGTTTAACCCAATCAAATGGAATAGCATAAATATATTTTTTTTTAAAGATGTTCGGATTGACGAAGAAATTGACAATGTTGTTAACGTTTTTCTATTTTGGCAAATATGTATATTACACAACTTCCATGCTCTTCATCTTCACCTTTTTAACTTTTCACACACTTTCTCCTTCATAATCTTCTGCAGCATCATCTTTTTCATCAAATTATTCTTCATCTTCACCTTCTTTATCTTCTTCTTAAACTTCTTGCTATTCATCTTTGTTAACATTACTCATATTCTTCTTATTAAACTATTATTCTTATTCATATTCTGCTTCATCTTCTTCATCATATTCTTATTTGTGACAGAGAATCCTGTACTTGTAATCTGTCAAAGTATGAATTTTTCATCCTTCCGTTCTTGCTGTCACAAAAGATTTAAATTACAACAGTATTTGTCCGTGTTCAGTTTAGCCTGCAGCAGCAGGCATTTTCCAGGGGCACCACGAGGAGGAACGGACTCACCCCCATACACTGCTTAGTCTTCTTCTGCTTAGAATTTAGAGCATAAATTTTGCTCTTCATTTTGGTCTTATACTTCATGTTCTTGCTTTGATCTTCTGCTTATTGTTGCTTTTGTCTCTTGTGTCCTTTTCCGTATTTGTAGACACAATCTTGTACCAGCTGATGTTACTGGGACACGGTTACTAAGCAGGAGGTACCTGTGCTCCAAAGCACTACCAAGGACCAGCAGACGTTGCTGGAACTCGGATACCGAGATGGAGGCACCTAGGCCAAAGGCACTGTGGAGAACCAGATGACGGTACTGGAACCCGGAGGGGCAGCAGAAGGAAAAGAGCCAATGGCACAACCGAGGACCAGCTGACGTTACTGGGACACGGTTACTAAGCAGGAGGTACCTGTGCTCCAAAGCACTACCAAGGACCAGCAGACGTTGCTGGAACTCGGATACCGAGATGGAGGCACCTAGGCCAAAGGCACTGCGGAGAACCAGCTGACGGTACTGGAACCCGGAGGGCAGCAGAAGGAAAAGAGCCAATGGCACAACCGAGGACCAGCTGACGTTACTGAACCCCAGTAACACAGGAGCAAGTGTTGACTGTGCTAACAGCACTTCCGAGCAACAACTGGCGGTGTTGGAGCCCAGGGTCAAGGAGGATGTTTAAATACTAGATCAAGTAATTTCCTTGTTACCTGTCAATTTTAAATGTCTATACTTCAAACAAGAGAAAGATAACCTTTACTACCATAAGATGATGATTTCATTTAAACTAATATCTAGATAAATAAAGAATTGACAAACATAAACACATACATTAACATGTTGAACAGCAATGCAAACCACAAAATAAATTAGTTAAGGAATCTGCTATACGGTTGTACATAAAAGCATACAAGTACATATCTGAATCCATTAATGATGGATAAGTAACAGTATGTACACCATTTTTATTGTATAGACAATGAATGTCTGACTTCAAAACATCATCAGCATTACAAGTAATCTGTGATATTACTAAAATGTTCCATTTGCTGAATAATGTCACTAAATATTTTATACAAAATTATACAATTTCCATCATGTAATACTCATAATATGTGGCAATAATCATTTTTATTAACAAACATAACCTTTAAAAAGTGCATAGTGCATAGTGAAAATTGCTATTTATGGCTGACTGTCGACTTGGAAGCATGACAACAGATAGATAAGGTATATATAGATGAGACTGCATAGCCACAGATGGTGAATGGCGATGTAATACTGTACCTCAATAAAGTGTGCGTCACTACTACATAATTTTTTTTATATAGCTTTATAAACAGGGTACATGGATGTATGCTTGTGCCTTTGTTTTGACGCACAGACTGCCTTCCTGCTGAGACGCATTGGGTAGTGAACAGTTGTGTGCAGTGTTCACTGCAGTCTCTGCGGAATAACCACACTTAGACCTTATAACTTTTCAGACTTTCTTTATCAATCTACCAAGATGAAGAAGGCAGGGAGTAAGGCACGTGGTCGTGGAGTTTCTTCAGGGAGAGGACGTGGGGATTCTGTGGCTGCTGCGGCCCCCAGTGACACAGCATCCACCAGTTTTTCCCCGTGAGCGTTCCTTTATGCGCACTTTTGTAGGAGCTCGGAGTACCCCCCTGCTGCGGGAAGAACAAATTGAAGCCGTTGTTGTTTGGATGTCAGCCAATGCATCGACTTCAATTGCTTCCACCTCCTCTCAGGACCACAGCACTGTTGGGCAACCATCTGTCTCTTCACCGCCTGGCAAATTGCCCAGGCAGTCAGAGAGTTCTGTACAGGAGCCAGCTGAGTGTCTGCTTCTGTTCTCAGAATCTATTGGCTTGCAAACAGGGGCCCAGCCAAGCAGCATTCTGTAATGTGAAGAGGGAGTGTGCAGTGATGCGCAACAGCTGTGTCTCTCTGAATCTGAAGAGGCGGGTGAGACAGTGCCGATGGTCAGCACACCGCAGAACGCATCTGATGATGATGAGACCCAGGTGCCAGTTTCTGTTGAGCATGGTGCTGGCCAGACCACCCAACAGCAGGTGTTGGAAGAGGGTAGTGGAGATGATGAGGTCCAAGACCCAACATGGCATGAGGAACAGGAAGGTGGGGGAGCAGCTCAGAGGAATAATAATAATATTTATTTATATAGCGCCATCATATTCCGCAGCGCTTTACAGTTTAACAGTTTCAAAACACAAGTCATAAGTAACAACGTTAACAATACAATAATTAAAGCAAAATCAGCCGCCCCTGCTGGTGAAAGCTTACAATCTACAATGAGGTGGGGGAGATACAAAGTACAGGTGTTTATATACAATGGTGTTTTTACAATGATGGTCCAGCCATTTTAAGGGAGTGAGGGATGCATGGAGATAGTGAATGGGCTACACACACAGAATTACACATAGAATGACTTTGATTAGTGAATGTGATAGGCCACTGTGAACAAATGTGTTTTGAGGGAGCGCCTGAAACCATCCAAATTGCGGATAGTCCTAATTTCTTGGGGTAGAGCATTCCAGAGGATTGGCGCAGCGCGGGAGAAGTCTTGGAGTTGGGAGTGGGAGGTACGGATTAGTGCAGAGGTTAGTCGAAGGTCGTTTGCAGAGTGCAGCAGTCGGTTAGGCCGATAAATATAAATAAGGGAGGAGATGTAGGGGGTGCTGCGCTGTGGAGAGCTTTGTTGGTGAGAACCAGTAATTAGAATTGGATCCTATAATGAATGGGCAGCCACTGCCAGTGTAATGAGTGGCGAATAACTCTATGAAGGATATCTGCCACGTTTTGCGTGCGTTTGATGAGTCAACGCGGATGTGAGTGCAGATGATGCACTAGTCAGCCTGACTGTCCCCCTTATCTGCCTGCTTCAAAAAACACTGCAAGCACTAAGGCATGAGGTTTTGGAAGAGGTGGAGGATGAGGAGTCACAAATTCCATCACCTTCTGGACAGTCAGCGCAACGTGGTTCCTCACAAAGGGCTGGAGGACTTTCAAAGTACCATGCTGTATCAACAATTGAACCTCCAGAGTCGCTGTCTATATTTTCATAACCATTACAAACTTTTAATGTATTTACAAAGCACATAATGTACATTTTTTGTCTATCCTTTTGTAATGCTATTGGTTTCCATAAACTGATGTTACAGAATTATGATACAAAGTTTTTAAATTTTGAGTTTTAAATTTTGTAAATTTATATGTATTTGAAGGACTTTGTGAGGAGGATGAGGAGGAGTCAATGGAGGAGGAAGACATCGCTCCAGAGGGAGGTAGACAATGCTCTAGTCAGTATGTAGACCAAGGGTGGGTGATGCACAGCAGGCAGAGATGACGCCTCTTGCAGGGGACAACGTTTTTGGCCAGTTGGGAGTCTGCAGCACATGGTTGATTTCATGCTGCAGTGGCTGAGAAACGACCGCCGCATCGAACACATTCACACCACGTCTGATTATTGGGTGTACACCCTCCTAGACCCTCGCTACCGGGACAACTTACAAAGCCTCATCACACCGTTGAACCGGGAGCGTAAAATGCGGAAGTACCAAGACACACTGGTGCAATCCATAATGTTCTCCATTCCAGCCGAGAGCACTGCTGCTGCTACTGCTTTACAAAGCAGCTCTGTGCGTCGAGGCAGTGGAGACAGCTCTGCAACAAGAGGGAGCACAAGCAGCGCCTCTGCACAGGGCAAGAACAGTATGTTCCAAATGTGTCGAAGTTTTGTGGCAGCGCCACCAATGTCTACACCATCCGAGACGGCTCCAGTCAGCAGGAGGCAACATTTCCGTAAGATGGTGACAGACTACATTCTTGCCCTCTCAGTGTACTCCCAGATGGCTCTTCCCCATTCAAGTTTTGTGTCTCTAAGCTGGATACATGGCCAGAGCTTAGCCAGTATGCATTGGAGGTGCTGGCTTGATCTGCTGCCAGTGTATTATCGGAGCGCGTCTTTACTGCTGCAGGTGGTGTACTAACAGACCGTTGCATGTGACTATCCTCCGATAATGTAGAACGGCTTACTTTTCTGAAAATGAACTAGGCATGGATCTCGCCTGAATTTGCCTGTCCGGTTTCAGATTAACTAACTGGTTGGCAACGTTTTCCATGTCTCCTGTTATGTTCATCTTTCTACCACCTGAGCTATACTCCCTGGGCTACAACACTGCCAGTTGCTGCTCAGAAGTGTCGTGTCCACAGACCAATACACAAGCTATAGTGATAGTGGGGTTCAGTAACGCCTGCTGTTCCCCTGCTGCGTGTCTGACAAAAATTAATGCTGCTAACTCCAAATTAAAGTTCAAATTAAAGTTCAAACATCTCATACTAGGCCTCAGGCTACACCCTCCTTGACCATGGGCTCAGAAGTGTTGGATGCACAGATCAAAACAATCGATGATGTGTTTGTGGGGTTCAGTAACGCCTGCTGTTCCCCTGCTGTGTGTCCGGCAAAAATTACTGCTACCTAGCTACACATGTTGAAAAAAACATGACATGTTAAAGTGGCTAGTGCTACACATAGATATCAGGCTACACCCTTATTTCTAAGCTGTAAACAAGTGAAACGTCAAATTTAAAACCATTCAATGATTAGTGTTGGTAACAAATCTGTAACTAAATAATTGTGACATATTATGGCAGATATCCACATGTCTAACACAAATGCTAACACAAAAGCATACTTATGCTATAGGGTACTGATGGTGAACCTTCTCACTCCATAACTTTGACAAATCCAACTCACATCATGCCTCAAATGCTGCAATGTTGGAAGTGCATAATGTGGGTTGAACTTTGACAACAGCTGCAGTGCGAAGGTTATCCTTCTGTGTTCTTGGCTTTTAAATAAAAGCATACAAGTAAATATAATAATTAGAGTTGAGCGATACTTTCCGATATCCTAAAGTATCGGAATCGGAATGGTATCGCCGATATCACTAAAATATCGGCGATACCCGATAATCGATACCGGAAGTCCCATGTAAGTCTATGGGAACAAAATATCGAAATTAAAAAAAACCCATTGTTGCCTTGTTGGTTAATTGTACATGAAGGAAAACAAGAAAGAGTAATGTAGAATGTATTGGGGAAGGTTTGAGGAGACATTAAAGGCATAGATGTTTAACCCAATCAAATGGAATAGCATAAATATTTTTTTTTTTAAAGATGTTCGGATTGACGAAGAAATTGACAATGTTAACGTTTTTTATATTTTGGCAAATATGTATATTACACAACTTCCATGCTCTTCATCTTCACCTTTTTAACTTTTCACACACTTTCTCCTTCATAATCTTCTGCAGCATCATCTTTTTCATCAAATTATTCTTCATCTTCACCTTCTTTATCTTCTTCTTAAACTTCTTGCTATTCATCTTTGTTAACATTACTCATATTCTTCTTATTAAAACTATTATTCTTATTCATATTCTGCTTCATCTTCTTCATCATATTCTTATTTGTGACAGAGAATCCTGTACTTGTAATCTGTCAAAGTATGAATTTTTCATCCTTCCGTTCTTGCTGTCACAAAAGATTTAAATTACAACAGTATTTGTCCGTGTTCAGTTTAGCCTGCAGCAGCAGGCATTTTCCAGGGGCACCACGAGGAGGAACGGACTCACCCCCATACACTGCTTAGTCTTCTTCTGCTTAGAATTTAGAGCATATATTTTGCTCTTCATTTTGGTCTTATACTTCATGTTCTTCTGCTTTTAGATCTTCTGCTTATTGTTCTTGTGTCTCTTGTTCCGTATCTTGTATTTGTAGCACAATCTTGTACCAGCTGATGTTACTGGGACACGGTTACTAAGCAGGAGGTACCTGTGCTCCAAAGCACTACCAAGGACCAGCAGACGTTGCTGGAACTCGGATACCGAGATGGAGGCACCTAGACCAAAGGCACTGCGGAGAACCAGTTGACGGTACTGGAACCCGGAGGGGCAGCAGAAGGAAAAGAGCCAATGGCACAACCGAGGACCAGCTGACGTTACTGGGACACGGTTACTAAGCAGGAGGTACCTGTGCTCCAAAGCACTACCAAGGACCAGCAGACGTTGCTGGAACTCGGATACCGAGATGGAGGCACCTAGGCCAAAGGCACTGCGGAGAAACCAGTTGACGGTACTGGAACCCGGACGGGTAGCAGAAGGTACAAGAGCCAATGCAAGTAACGAGGACCAGCTGACTGTGCTGGAACCCGGAGGGGCAGCAGAAGGAAAAGAGCCAATGGCACAACCGAGGACCAGCTGACGTTACTGAACCCCAGTAACACAGGAGCAAGTGTTGACTGTGCTAACAGCACTTCCGAGCAACAACTGGCGGTGTTGGAGCCCAGGGTCAAGGAGGATGTTTAAATACTAGATCAAGTAATTTCCTTGTTACCTGTCAATTTTAAATGTCTATACTTCAAACAAGAGAAAGATAACCTTTACTACCATAAGATGATGATTTCATTTAAACTAATATCTAGATAAATAAAGAATTGACAAACATAAACACATACATTAACATGTTGAACAGCAATGCAAACCACAAAATAAATTAGTTAAGGAATCTGCTATACGGTTGTACATAAAAGCATACAAGTACATATCTGAATCCATTAATGATGGATAAGTAACAGTATGTACACCATTTTTATTGTATAGACAATGAATGTCTGACTTCAAAACATCATCAGCATTACAATTATCTGTGACATTACTAAAATGTTACATTTGCTGAATAATGTCACTAAACAGTTTATACAAAATTATACAATTTCCATCATGTAATACTCATAATATGTGGCAATAATCATGTTTATTAACAAACATAACCTTTAAAAAGTGCATAGTGCATAGCGAAAATTGCTATTTATGCCTGACTGTCGACTTGCAAGCATGACAACGGATAGATAAGGTATATATAGATGAGACTGCATAGCCACAGATGGTGAATGGCGATGTAATACTGTACCTCAATAAAGTGTGCGTCACTACTACATAATTTTTTTTATATAGTTTTATAAACAGGGTACGTGGATGTATGCTTGCGCCTTGTTTTGACGCACAGACTGCCTTCCTGCTGAGACGCGTTGGGTATGAACAGTTGTGTGCAGTGTTCACTGTAGTCTGAGGTTTTCCTTTTTGGAGTGCAGATCACGCTCCAGTTAGTTCTTCAACCACTGCTGGTTGTAGTCTGCTGAGCGTGTGTCACTGGCACATCCTTGAAATTTTTCTCTAATTGTGCTGCTCCATTCTATTACAAATAAATAAAATCTATTAGTGTGACGCGCTTCCATCCGTATACAATACATTGGTTGCAAACACTATAGAAGTACACAAAGGGGCCTTTCACACCTACTGAACAGTTGTGTGCAGTGTTCACTGCAGTCTCTGCGGAATAACCACACTTAGGCCTTATAACTTTTCAGACTTTCTTTATCAATCTACCAAGATGAAGAAGGCAGGGAGTAAGGCACGTGGTCGTGGAGTTTCTTCAGGGAGAGGACGTGGGGATTCTGTGGCTGCTGCGGCCCCCAGTGACACAGCATCCACCAGTTTTCCCCGGGCCGTGAGCGTTCCTTTATGCGCACTTTTGTAGGAGCTCGGAGTACCCCCCTGCTGCGGGAAGAACAAATTGAAGCCGTTGTTGTTTGGATCTCAGCCAATGCATCGACTTCAATTGCTTCCACCTCCTCTCAGGACCACAGCACTGTTGGGCAACCATCTGTCTCTTCACCGCCTGGCAAATTGCCCAGGCAGTCAGAGAGTTCTGTACAGGAGCCAGCTGAGTGGTCTGCTTCTGTTCTCAGAAATCTATTGGCTTGCAAACAGGGGCCCAGCCAAGCAGCATTCTGTAATGTGAAGAAGAGGGAGTATGCAGTGATGCGCAACAGCTGTGTCTCCTGAATCTGAAGAGGCGGGTGAGACAGTGGCCGATGGTCAGCACACCGCAGAACGCCATCTGATGATGATAATGAGACCCAGGTGCCAGTTTCTGTTGAGCATGGTGCTGGCCAGACCACCCAACAGCAGGTGTTGGAAGGGGTAGTGGAGATGATGAGGTCCAATACCCAACATGGCATGAAGAACAGGAAGGTGGTGGGAGCAGCTCAGAGGAATAATAATAATATTTATTTATATAGCGCCATCATATTCCGCAGCGCTTTACAGTTTAGCATTTCAGAACACAAGCATAAGTACAACGTTAACAATACAATAATTTAAGCTAAATAAGTCGCCCCTGCTCGTGACCAGCTTACAATGTACAATGAGATGGGGGAGATACAAAGTATAGGTGTTTATATACAATGGTGCATTTACAATGAATGTTCCAGCCATCTTAAGGGACTGAGGGATGGAGATAGTGAATGGGCTAGAGACACACACACACTTACACAGAAAACATAGAATGACTTTGATTAGTGAATTGATAGGCCGCTCTGAACAAATGTGTTTTGAGGGAGCGCCTGAAAACCATGCAAATTGTGGATAGTCCTAATTTCTTGGGGTACAGCATTCCAGAGGAATTGGGCGTAGAGCAGGAGAAGTCTTGGAGTCGGGAGTGGGAGGTACGTATTAGTGCAGAGGTTAGTCGAAAGTCGTTTGCAGAGCGCAGCAGTCGGTTAGGCCGATAGATAGAAATGAGGGAGGAGATGTAGGAGGGTGCTGCACTGTGGAGAGCTTTGTGGGTGAGAACCAGTACTTTGGTTGAAAGCTGGGAGAGGCCTAGAGAAATGGTTAGTGATAGAAGGAAGATAGAGGAAGACATTGCCCCAACGGTACAAACAGGAGGGAGAGTTAGGCTGCAGACTCGGTTGCCTGTAGCCTCCAGTTTGGCACCTGTTCGGAGCAGTTGTCTTCCAAAAGTCAAAACGTCGCTCCCAGGACTTGCACTGCGTGGTCCTTTTTTCACACAACTTGCACATGATATTTGCTATGTGAAATGCAAGCTGTGTAATCAAAAATTAAAAATAGCTAAAAGTGTCAGTCACCTCAATACCACAAATATGTGGAAACATGTGCGGACAAAGCACGTAGTTGAGTTACAAAGACACACTGGAGATGTAGGCCAACCTACAGCAGCACCTACATCTTCAGGTTGTGTTGAAGCCTCTTCATCGAGCTCACACACAGCTGGTTATGCTTCCTCACAGGATCGCCATGGAAGAACCCTCGCCACTGTTGTCCAGAGACAAACTGTTTATTCCACACACAGCAGCAAGTTCCCTGTCATCCTCACACCCCAGCCACAAAACAGCCAGCGGTAGCACAGGCATGGGATAAAAGATGGCCATACTCCGCAAACCATGCACGAGCACAGGCTCTGAATGCTGGCATTGCAAAACTCCTGTCCCTTGAAATGCTGTGATTCAGGCTGGTGGAGACAGACAGTTTTCCGTAACTGAATATCATTGTCAATCCCACAATACAATGTGCCCAAGCCGATTTCATTTCAGCAGGCAAAAGCCGTCCCTGGTCTGCAAAAGCATGTTGAGGGAAAAATTAAACATGCGCTACTAAAAGCCCTCATAGCAAAGGTCCACCTGACCCACCGATGCGTGGACCAGTACCCATTGTTTATGATCTGCTACAACCAGTAAGGAAAGAAGGGAATTCTGTCCCTACAATACAACTAAGCTGAATCCCACGATGTAACGGGGAACCGATCCTGCGACCCAGACCCGCTAAAGTCCTCATCTAGTGTGAACGAAGACCTATAGTTGCGAGGGAGTAATCCCTACAAGATCTAGGGACTGGGAGAAAAGGTGGACACCTCCTAGTCCTAACAAAATTGTAGCATGGATAATTAAACAGAAAATAAATACTTTGTGATCCTAACATCAAGCAAAACTCACAGATTAAGGCACCTAAGCACCCGCTACTTAACAGTAGATAATACAATGAAGTCAAGCAAAGCCAGAAGGGCGGAGCCAGACTAAATAGGGAAAAAAGGTCATGTGACCAGCAAACTGAAACAAAACCTAACAAGAGGTTCTAACACCCATGGCCAGGGACAATACCTTTCCCTCACTGCCCATTGGGTCAATGTTGTGCAGCCGGGTACTGATCTTGCGAGTGGCGCTGTACGTGTTCTGCCAACTCCAAGGATTGCAGGAATCAAGTCTGTACACATTGATTCCTCCTCCTATTCCGTTCCTCAGAATCATCGCTGCAGGAGCCGTCACGGTCTACCTCCACATGGACCCCGTGAACGTTTACCTGTTGCGACCGATATGAGCACAGCAGCCGTGTCCCAAATGTCAACAGGCCATCCTGAAATTAATTTCCATGGGGAATCTTTTGCCACACAGCGCAGGGGCTCTTTTAATGCCATAAAGCAGGAAGCGACCGTGTGGTTTTTTGGAAGAGAATCTACAGGCAGGCTTGGTAGTGTGTGACAATGGCCGAAATCTGGTGTCAGCTCTGGGCCTTGGCAACCTCACTCACATACCAAAGTCTGTCATATGTGCTCAACTTGGTCGTGCAGAGTTTTTTGAGGGACTATCCGGATCTTGATGCACTGCTGCACAAGGTCCGCCTAGAGTGCGCTCACTTCGACGTTCCAGCATGGCCAAATCGCTGATTGCAGCCTGCAACGCAGATTTCACCTTCATGAACATCGCATTATATGTGACGTACCCACCAGGTGGAATTCCTCGTTACATATGTTGGAGCGGTTGTGTGAGCAGCAAGCCAACAGTAATGGAGTACAGCATCAGGCGCAGTCAACTCGCAATTTGCGGCGTTCACCACTTCACCACTACTGAGTGGGCCTCTATAATAAGAATAATAATATTATTTATTTATAAAGCGCCATAATATTCCGCAGTGCTTTACAGTTTAACAGTTTCAAAACACGAGTCATAAGTAACAACGTTAACAATACAATAAATTAAAGCAAAATCAGCCGCCCCTGCTGTGAAAGCTTACAATCTACAATGAGGTGTGGGAGATACAAAGTAAAGGTTTTATAACATGGTGTTTTTACAATGATGGTCCAGCCATTTTAAGGAAGTGAGGGATGCATGGAGATAGTGAAATGGGCTACACACACAGAATTACACATAGAATGACTTTGATTAGTGAATGTGATAGGCCACTGTGAACAAATGTGTTTTGAGGAGCGCCTGAAACCATCCAAAATTGCGGATAGTCCAAATTTTCTTGGGGTAGAGCATTCCAGAGGATTGGCGCAGCGCGGGTGAAGTCTTGGAGTTGGGAGTGGGAGGTACGGATTAGTGCAGAGGATTAGTCGAAGGTCGTTTGCAGAGTGCAGCATTCGTTAGGCCGATAAATATAAATAAGGGAGGAGATGTAGGGGGGTGCTGCGCTGTGGAGAGCTATGTTGGTGAGAACCAGTAATTAGAATTGGATCCTATAATGAATGGGCAGCCACTGCCAGTGTAATGAGTGGCGAATAACTCTATGAAGGATATCTGCCACGTTTTGCGTGCGTTTGATGAGTCAACGCGGATGGCGAGTGCAGATGATGCACTAGTCAGCCTGACTGTCCCCCTTATCTGCCTGCTTCGAAAAACACTGCAAGCACTAAGGCATGAGGTTTTGGAAGAGGGGAGGATGAGGAGTCACAAATTCCATCACCTTCTGGACAGTCAGCGCAACGTGGTTCCTCACAAAGGGTGGAGGACTTTCAAAGTACCATGCTGTATCAACAATTGAACCTCCAGAGTCGCTGTCTATATTTTCATAACCATTACAAACTTTTAATGTATTTACAAAGCACATAATGTACATTTTTTGTCTATCCTTTTGTAATGCTATTGTGTTTCCATAAACTGATGTTACAGAATTATGATACAAAGTTTTTAAATTTTGAGTTTTAAATTTTGTAAAATTTATATGTATTTGAAGGACTTTGTGAGGAGGATGAGGAGGAGTCAATGGAGGAGGAAGACATCGCTCCAGAGGGAGGTAGACAATGCTCTAGTCAGTATGTAGACCAAGGGTGGGGTGATGCACAGCAGGCGGAGATGACGCCTCTTGCAGGGGACAACGTTTCTTGGCCAGTTGGGAGTCTGCAGCACATGGTTGATTTCATGCTGCAGTGGCTGAGAAACGACCGCCGCATCGAACACATTCACACCACTCTGATTATTGGGTGTACACCCTCCTAGACCCTCGCTACCGGGACAACTTACAAAGCCTCATCACAACCGTTGAACCGGGAGCGTAAAATGCGGAAGTACCAAGACACACTGGTGCAATCCATAATGTTCTCCATTCCAGCCGAGAGCACTGCTGCTGCTACTGATTTACAAAGCAGCTCTGTGCGTCGAGGCAGTGGAGACAGCTCTGCAACAAGAGGGAGCACAAGCAGCGCCTCTGCACAGGGCAAGAACAGTATGTTTCCAAATGTGTCGAAGTTTTGTGGCAGCGCCACCAATGTCTACACCATCCGAGACGGCTCCAGTCAGCAGGAGGCAACATTTCCGTAAGATGGTGACAGACTACATGTCTTGCCCTCTCAGTGTACTCCCAGATGGCTCTTCCCCATTCAAGTTTTTGTCTCCTAAGCTGATACATGGCCAGAGCTTAGCCAGTATGCATTGGAGGTGCTGGCTTGATCTGCTGGCAGTGTATTATCGGAGCGCGTCTTTACTGCTGCAGGTGGTGTACTAACAGACCGTTGCATGCGACTATCCTACGATAATGTAGAACGGCTTACTTTTCTGAAAATGAACTAGGCATGGATCTCGCCTGAATTTGCCTGTCCGGTTTCAGATTAACTAACTGTTGGCAACGTTTTCCATGTCTCCTGTTATGTTCATCTTTCTACCACCTGAGCTAAACTCCCTGGGCTACAACACTGCCAGTTGCTGCTCAGAAGTGTCGTGTCCACAGACCAATACACAAGCTATAGTGAAGTGGGGTTCAGTAACGCCTGCTGTTCCCCTGCTGTGTGTCCGGCAAAAATTACTGCTACCTAGCTACACATGTTTAAAAAAACATGACATGTTAAAGTGGCTAGTGCTACACATAGATATCAGGCTACACCCTATTTCTAAGCTGTAAACAAGTGAAACGTCAAATTTAAAACCATTCAATGATTAGTGTTGGTAACAAATCTGTAACTAAAATAATTGTGACATATTATGGCAGATATCCACATGTCTAACACAAAAAGCTAACACAAAAGCATACTTATGCTATAGGTACTGATGGTGAACCTTCTCACTCCATAACTTTGACCAATCCAACTCACATCATGCCTCAAATGCTGCAATGTTGGAAGTGCATAATGTGGGTTGAACTTTGACAACAGCTGCAGTGCGAAGGTTATCCTTCTGTGTTCTTGGCTTTTAAATAAAAGCATACAAGTAAATATAATAATACATTGTTGATTAAGGGACATGATGTACACCTGTAATATTGTGCAAACAATGGATGTAGGACTATTCCTCTTCAACATTACTTATAATTTGTGTCATTTGAAAAAATACATATTTTAGTTTAAAAATTAAAAACCCATGTTCAGTAGCTGTGAAAGGCCCGTTGTGTACTTCTATATTGTTTGCAACCAATGTAATTGTATACGGGTGGAAGCGCGTCACACTAATAGATTAGATTTATTTTAAATGGAATGTAAGCAGAACCAATTGGAGATAAATGAAAAGGATGAGCCACTGAGACACGCTCAGCAGAGTACAAGCAGCAGTGCTTGAACATGTAACTGGAGCGTGATCTGCACTCAAAAAAGTAAAAAACACAGACTGAAGTGAACACTGAAACACAACTGTCCACAATCGTGAAAAGCTCCTTTCTGTACTTCTATAGTGTTTGCAACCAATGTATTGTATAACGGATGGAAGCGCGTCACACTAATAGATTAGATTTATTTTAAATGGAATGTAGCAGAACCAATTGGAGATAAATGAAAAGGATGAGCCACTGAGACACGCTCAGCAGAGTACAAGCAGCAGTGCTTGAACATGTAACTGGAGCGTGATCTGCACTCAAAAAAGTAAAAAACACAGACTGAAGTGAACACTGAAACACAACTGTCCACAATCTGTGAAAAGCTCCTTTCTGTACTTCTATAAGTGTTTGCAACCAATGTATTGTATACGGATGGAAGCGCGTCACACTAATAGATTAGATTTATTTTAAATGGAATGTAGCAGAACCAATTGGAGATAAATGAAAAGGATGAGCCACTGAGACACGCTCAGCAGAGTACAAGCAGCAGTGCTTAAACATGTAACTGGAGCGTGATCTGCACTCAAAAAGTAAAAAACACAGACTGAAGTGAACACTGAAACACAACTGTCCACAATCTGTGAAAAGCTCCTTTCTGTACTTCTATAGTGTTTGCAACCAATGTATTGTATACGGATGGAAGCGCGTCACACTAATAGATTAGATTTATTTTAAATGGAATGTAGCAGAACCAATTGGAGATAAATGAAAAGGATGAGCCACTGAGACACGCTCAGCAGAGTACAAGCAGCAGTGCTTGAACATGTAACTGGAGCGTGATCTGCACTCAAAAAAGTAAAAAACACAGACTGAAGTGAACACTGAAACACAACTGTCCACAATCTGTGAAAAGCTCCTTTCTGTACTTCTATAGTGTTTGCAACCAATGTATTGTATACGGATGGAAGCGCGTCACACTAATAGATTAGATTTATTTTAAATGGAATGTAGCAGAACCAATTGGAGATAAATGAAAAGGATGAGCCACTGAGACACGCTCAGCAGAGTACAAGCAGCAGTGCTTGAACATGTAACTGGAGCGTGATCTGCACTCAAAAAAGTAAAAAACACAGACTGAAGTGAACACTGAAACACAACTGTCCACAATCTGTGAAAAGCTCCTTTCTGTACTTCTATAGTGTTTGCAACCAATGTATTGTATACGGATGGAAGCGCGTCACACTAATAGATTAGATTTATTTTAAATGGAATGAGCAGAACCAATTGGAGATAAATGAAAAGGATGAGCCACTGAGACACGCTCAGCAGAGTACAAGCAGCAGTGCTTGAACATGTAACTGGAGCGTGATCTGCACTCAAAAAAGTAAAAAACACAGACTGAAGTGAACACTGAAACACAACTGTCCACAATCTGTGAAAAGCTCCTTTCTGTACTTCTATAGTGTTTGCAACCAATGTATTGTATACGGATGGAAGCACGTCACACTAATAGATTTGATTTTTTTCTAATATAATGGAGCTGCACCAATTCCACTAAATAAAATAAAAAAAAAAAAAAAAAAAAAAAAAAAGGGACACGTGCAGATGCCTACAAACAGCGGTGGATGCAGAGCAAACTGCAGCGTCACCTGCACTGTCACACACACACCTTGCACAGAGCTGTTAAAACAACACTGGCAAAATGAAGCTTTACACAGCGGTTGGTAAACTAGCCTGCCTCAAGCACAGTAGTACACAAAATCGCAATATCTAACTGTCCCTCAGAGTGAGCAGAGTAGCGTTCTGTCCCTTACTGAGTTCACAGCACAGTGACGCTAAAATGGCGGCGGCGCCTTTTATAGTGCATTCTGACATCATTTCAGCAGCCAATCACAGCCATGCCATTAGTTAAGATGACCGCAGCATCACAGGATGTGCCCACACTTCGTAGGATTCCTCATTGGCTGACTAAAATCACATTGCCTCTCAAAGAATTATGGGAACTTCCGATTCCGGTAATACGATATGGAAAAAGTATCGGAATTAAGTATCGGAATTCCGATAACGCGAATATCGGCCGATACCCGATACTTGCGGTATCGGAATGCTCAACACTAATAAATAATACATTGTTGATTAAGGGACATGATGTACACCTGTAATATTGTGCAAACAATGGATGTAGGACTATTCCTCTTCAACATTACTTATATTTGTGTCATTTGAAAAAATACATATTTTAGTTAAAAATTAAAAACCCATGTTCAGTAGCTGTGAAAGGCCCGTTTGTGTACTTCTATATTGTTTGCAACCAATGTATTGTATACGGATGGAAGCACGTCACTGTAATAGATTTGAATTATTTTAAATAGAATAAAGCAGCACCAATTTTAGAAAAATGACAAGGATGAGCCAGTGACAGACACTCAGCAGAGTACACACAGCGGTGGTTGAAGAAGTAAATGGAGCGTGATCTGCATTTAAAAAAAAAAAAAAATACCTCACAGACTGCAGTGAACACTGAAACACAACTATTCACAATCTGTGAAAGGCTACTCCTTTGTCTACTTCTATAGTGTTTGCAACCAATGTATTGTATACGGATGGAAGCGCGTCACACTAATAGATTAGATTTATTTTAAATGGAATGTAGCAGAACCAATTGGAGATAAATGAAAAGGATGAGCCACTGAGACACGCTCAGCAGAGTACAAGCAGCAGTGCTTGAACAAGTAACTGGAGCGTGATGTGCACTCAAAAAAAAAAAACACAGACTGCAGTGAACACTGAAACACAACTGTCCACAATCTGGGAAAGGCTACTCCTTTGTCTACTTCTATAGTGTTTGCAACCAATGTATTGTATACGGATGGAAGCGCGTCACACTAATAGATTAGATTTTAAATGGAATGGAGCAGAACCAATTGGAGATAAATGAAAAGGATGAGCCACTGAGACACGCTCAGCAGAGTACAAGCAGCAGTGCTTGAACAAGTAACTGGAGCGTGATGTGCACTCAAAAAAAAAAAAACACAGACTGCAGTGAACACTGAAACACAACTGTCCACAATCTGGAAAGGCTACTCCTTTGTCTACTTCTATAGTGTTTGCAACCAATGTATTGTATACGGATGGAAGCGCGTCACACTAATAGATTAGATTTTTTTCAAATATAATGGAGAAGCACCAATTGGAGAAAAATGAAAAGGATGAGGCACTGAGACACGCTCAGCAGAGTACAAGCAGCAGTGCTTGAACAAGTAACTGGAGCGTGATATGCACTCAAAAAATAAAAAACACAGACTGAAGTGAACACTGAAACACAACTGTCCACAATCTGTGAAAGGCTACTCCTTTGTCTACTTCTATAGTGTTTGCAACCAATGTATTGGATACGGATGGAAGCGCATCACACTATAATTTCTATTGAATGGAGCAGCTAGAATTACACTAAGAAAAAAAAAAAGAGTCTGTGAGTGACACGTGCAGATGCCTACAGACAGCGTTGGATTGCAGAGCAAACTGCAGCGTCACCTGCACTCACACACACCTTGCAGAGCTGTTAAAACAACACTGCAGGCAAAAGGAAGCTTTACACAGCGGTTGGTGATAGCCTGCCTACAGCACAGTACACTAAATCGCAATCTCTAACTGTCCCTCAGAGTCAGCAGAGTAGCGTTCTGTCCCTATCTGAATTCACAGCACAGTGACGCTAAAATGGCGGCGGCGCCTTTTATAGTGCATTCTGACATCATTTCAGCAGCCAATCACAGCCATGCCATTAGTTAAGATGACCGCAGCATTACAGGATGTGCCCACACTTCGTAGGATTCCTCATTGGCTGACTAAAATCACATTGCCTCTCAAAGAATTATGGGAAATTCCGATTCCGGTATACGATATTGAAAAAGTATCGGAATTAAGTATCGGAATTCCGATAACGCGAATATCGGCCGATACCCGATACTTGCGGTATCGGAATGCTCAACACTACTTGTAATATTACATCTTGTGATCAGAGAAAACATAACGTCACATTTTCCACTTTATTTAAATTAGGATATTTATTATAATCTGAAAAGTAGTCCTAGCATAAACAGTACACACAATGTATTGTTATTAATGAACACCAACTTCAATGTATTTAATGACTTAAATAAATCACCTCTTTTTATGCTGATTCATAAGAATATATTGTGGTTATTAATCCAGCATAGGATGTGCATTAGCTTCATATTTGTATTATAATATATAAAATTGGAATCAATTAGGTAAAGCAATACAGATGTCAAAATATACTTAAAAGCACCATAAAGCACATTAGACATAATTATAAATATAATGATAATAATATATATTACATCTAAGTATGTTCATATTTTTTAAGGTCCATAAGCACCATAAATATTCTGTGACACAATGTATGAAAAATGTCACTAGATAATGGCCACATTTAATGTTTACCTAAGCTACATATTACATTCTTTAATGCAAGCACCCACAAGACGAAAAGACCAGTGAGATTTTCAGATACTCTACAACAGAGTCTGGGGATATCATCAGGCAAGTCAAAGTCCCGAGTGATTTTTACATATCCCCAGCCATGATTTAAAATCTAGAGACTATGAATGAGAATCTTGGCATCTTATTAACTTAGAATTACACTGTGTAAATATTGCTGAATACTTCAGAGTTCAACGCATTCCTAGAGGCCTAAGGATGAATCTTCTATCAACAATTTTTAAGGAAAATCAGGAAATCTGCAGTACTTTAGAGAAGATTTTATATAAGTGTTCTTTTGACTTAATGACCAAATTGGATCGTCTACAGGCATCAATTTCATCCACTCAGGAAAAGGTCAATGCTATCGAGGTCCAGCTATCCTCAGTCTCCTCCCCGAAAGACTTCACAACCATCAAGACCAGGAACATTCCCAAGAATCACAAAAGAAGAAGCGTACGAAATTCATCTGTGACAAAGAGGACTATCTCAATAATCAGGTTTATAAATGGCAAGACTCCTCCCTCCCGATACCTTCGGGCCAATTTCATAGTTCATCCTCAGACACCTCGAGCTCAGGCTCGAAGAATAAAGATCATGGCCATTACAGGAGAAACCTCTACTTGTCATCTTTTTTACGACACCAACGATGACCATTCAGAAAACGAGGCCGCGTCAAGTGGGATCGTGCTTCAGCAACATCCAGAGGTTGCATGAGCTCACAGGTATAAACATCCTTCTTATGGTCAATATATCCACCAGAAATGCGTCCTCTAATCAATTAACCCTTTTACAAAAGTGATTGTCATTTTGTCCAGCTCACAAATTTAATATGTTCCCAATTAATATGTTCCAAGTAGACCTGGATCTCCAAAGGTTTTATTGGAATCTTGGAATAAAAACTCATCTGTCCTCCCCAAATACATTTAAATGTACAACCTTTCCATACTGGCGATCCGATAGACATTTTTTTCTCTAGGAAGATGACGCCACAGGCATCTGCGCAGTAGGAGCTATCGGATCGCCATCATTTTAAACTAATTTTTTTATTAAATTTATGGATAACTTTTTTAAAGATATATATTATTATATTATTATTATATATAATATTCATTATGTAAACTAGGGGCAGGTCAGTGAGGGATCAATGATCTTTCAGAGGCAATACTAGTGAACACCTAATCAGAGCACCACATGAAGACTCCCCACAGCCCCGCCCTGGACCACGAGCATATCATTAACTCAAAACTGAAAATAAATATTAAGCAACAACCACAAAACAGATTTTGTCAACCAAGGTATCATTTTAATCACTATAATGGCACTGACCTGACGCTGTCTGTAGGCTACACAGCACAATCCTACTGACAGGTTCCCTTTAAGCATTTTTCCATTGTCCACTATCTATACTTTTTTATAGTTAATAGTCCATGGAATTACTTTTTAGTGTCACTCTTCCCAGAGGAAGTCTTTACTGACACCCCTCCCATGAACGTGTCCTCACTGACCAACTTGAGATATACAGGTGCTTCTCATAAAATTAGAATATCATCAAAAAGTTATCTTATTTCAGTTCTTCAATACAAAAAGTGAAGCTCATATATTATATAGAGTCATTACAAACATAGTTATTTCAAGTGTTTATTTCTGTTAATTTTGATGATTATGGTTCACATCTAATGAAAACCCAAGTCATTATCTCAGTAAATTAAATTAAATTAGAATAGTTTATAACATCAGCTTGAAAAATGATATTAAAAATCCGAAATGTTGACCTACGAAATGTATGTTCAGTAAATGCACTCAATACTTGGTCGGGACTCCTTTTGCATCACAATCATCAACATTAGCAGAAATAAACACTTGAAATGGATCACTCTGTTTATAATGACTCTATATAATATATGAGTTTCACTTTTTGTATTGAAGAACTGAAATAAACTAACTTTTTGATGATATTCTGATTTTGTGAGAAGCACTTGTATATATATATATATATATATATATATATATATATATATAATTAAAGCACTTTAATCACATACATTGTCATGTGCATGTAATTATCTGGGCTCTTTTTCTTTAAAGCATATCTAATATTTGTCTGTTTCTTAACATTTTATCCTTTAAAACAGTTTGAAAGTTGATTGCTAGGTGTATACTTCCTGCTGCATCCTAGTTCCATGGTTTACATTTAATAATCAAAAAGAAATTGAAAAATTGTTATGAGATTTAATCATACGAGTTCAAATATCACTGTTCACTTATATTATAATATTACATGTCTATTGGACAAAATATTTAATTAAATTCTCATTCTTTCAGGTAACTAATACCCTAAATCCCACTCTTGCAACATGGCCAACACTTTGGCTTTATATTTTGTTTGTATTATGTCTTCACTTCACATTCTTGCACCCATCTTTATTAGTCCTGCAAACATGTATACTTTTTGTTTATAAAAGCCCCATATGCTAGAAATATATAGAGAGCACATATAGCCTTTATACTGATAATCATCAACTTTAAATACTGTTCAGAAATAGAAAGAATAATCGCACACTATTAAACTATTTTCAAGATTATGGATCACTGCCGGTTCTATCTGTTACATGCTTAAAAAAATGCATGACAGAAAATACACCATGACTACTTAGACAAACGTGTGATTATATCAGTATAAAGAGTATAGAGTGATTTTATTGTTTTCTACTTTTAATTGCCTCTGCCAAAGTTTGGACTTTTTCCTCTGATTACTGTAAAACAAATTGTGTGAATATCACAATTTCTCAATTACAGCAGTAACACAGGGAACTATAAACTGTTACAAAAATTTACAGTATGAATGATTGACAGATGTTATTTATTTATTGTTCTTTTAAGGCTATAGGGGATAGAAAAATGGGAATAAGAAAACAAGACATAAAAAGTAGCGATATATTACTGAAAAGCTTTGTTCACCTTTGAGCCATCCATAATGGCTCTTAAGAGATTTGATCAAAAGGCTTTTCAAAAATAAATCACTCTAACAGTATGATGAATTCTATCATTTTTCTGCACAAATCCTATAGAAGAAATTAAGTTTAAGACATTAGAAAAATGTTACTTATTAACTGGTTTATATCATATTATCAGAACTAGCTTCTTAATATTATTGAAAAAAAAACATCCCTATTACTTGAGGCATTATGAGCAGCATGGGTGCTGTGAGGCACCAGATCACTCGCTCTGCTTGTGCACTATTGGCACATGACACCACAAGGAGATTGGCACATGACACCACACATTTAAGAAACTCGGCACACCAAGAGATAGAGAATTTCCAATGTGAAATTTAATGAAAAACAGTACATAAAATAGACGTTTCGGTCAAAATTACCTTCATCACAGTACTGGAGAAAATGAAAATAAATATAAACAAAAAAAATTAAAATGTGACATAACCAAAATTGCAAAGCTGAAATAATAAAAAAAAACAAAGGTATATACAAAAGCATGCTATATAGCTATGCAAGGCACTGAAGGACAATCAAATATGGGAAAAGTAATGCCATATAACATCCTATACAAACTAGCTCATATATGCACAGCATTGAGAACTCATAAGGAGACTAAGACAACAGGCGGTGTAGAATAAACATATTTAGTTAACATACCCAGGTTATGTACTGTAGTTTTAAAGTCATTCAGAAAAGCCACTAGACCTATTAAAGGAGTGGAGATTGTGTGGCTATGGTGAATAGGTGGTTTATTAAATAGACTACTTGTCAGGTTTGGAACCAGAAAACAATTACATACCCCTATGTCATGGAGCAATGGCAACATAAGGAAAATCTGTGAAACAAAGAAATATGGTAAGTCTGGGAACTAAAGACGTTACCATGGATTATGTAATCAGGCCGCTGGTAGTGGAGAGAGTGCAGTGCCTTACCGGTTTAATAGAGGAACGGCAGAGATGATATAGACGTGGAGTCCACCGCTTTTCCTTAGTGCTGTTAAAAGTGCTGCCCTTACTGGTTTATATAGGAGCCAAGATGGTGCCTAAAACTGGAAGTGACAAACCTGAAGTGATGTGTGGTGTATAGACTAATCTATGTTGTGAACTCTTCTCTATTCTTCTCAAAAGGAACTTCTTCCTTTTTGAAGATAAATACTATCTCCAAGTAAGAGGCACAGCTCTGGACTCAAAGCTGCGCTGCCATATGCTAACAGCTATATGGCCCACAATGAAGATAGTATACTCTATCTTGATGACCTCTTCTGCTCTCATGTCATTGTATGGAAGAGGTACATCGACGATATCTTCTGCATCTGGGATGGATCGTTAGATTCACTCATTTGTTTCTTTCTCCGTCTACGGACATCTTGGCGGGGCCTGGATTTCACGAAGTCACATGACTTAAAAGAAATCAATTTCTTGGACACTCTGGTTATTAAAGAGGAATTGGGGAGACTGTCAACAGATCTTTTTGTAAAACCCACGGACTGCAACAATCTGTTGCACTATGGGAGTTTTCATCCAACAAAAATGAAGGATTCTATTCCTAAGACACAGAATTGTATCCAATCAGGTGACACGTACGAAAGGCATCCAAGAAATGCGCAATAAATTCTTTGAAAGAGGCTATCCTCAACATACTCTAGACACTTCCAAAACAATAAATCCCACTCGCTCCAAAAAAGGTAATCAAATACCCTTTGTACTCGATTACCATCCATTGGCTTACTTAATCCATAGGAGTATACGCCGCCATTGGAACATCTAGGGTACAGCCCACCCAGATATCAACGCATTTAATTAACCATTCCTCCCTTGCTTTAGGCGACCACGCAACATCAGAGATATGTTGGTGAGAGCAGATGTAGGCCCATCTTATCTTTCCCTACAACAACGGTTTCTAATAAACCCCAAATTTGGCACCTTCCCTTGTTTGCATTGTACACAATGCAACAATGTTTTGAAGGGCAATTATTTTCACCTTCCTCATATGGGAAAAAAATATGATAAAAAAGGCTATTTCACATTCAATACACCATTTGTGGTATACCTGATCAAGTACCCATGTGGCCAATTATATATAGGGGAGACTATGCAACCAAAAAAAGATTGCATCTCAAAACACAAGTCGACCATCAGATGTAAAAACCTTTTACTCCTAATCCCACAACATTTCGTCACCTCTGGACACACGATAGCCCAGTTAAAATTTCAAGTCATAGAAGAGGTGAAATTACCACGTAGAGGAGGCAACCGTATCAGCCTCCTAAAAAGACGGGAGGCGTTTTGGATACATGAGTTGCAAACATTAACCCCAAAAGGGTTAAACAGAGAATATGATGTTCAGTTTTTTCTTACTTAAACGGTCACTAATTCCACTATGCATGATATGACTGTCTATTACTGTATATAAATATTCTGATGTGTACAAAAATATTCTGATATGTATTTGCATATTAAGCTCATGATACTATTTCTCTGATTTTCCGTTACAGAACCTTCCACACTGAACACATGAATTGTCCATTCTGAGCACGGAATTATCTGGACCATCTCTCTATAGTTGCCGCTCTCTTCATAGCGCTATCTGTTGTGTTTTGGTAGCTGAGGAGAATAAGCAAAAACAGCAATACACCAGAGAGGCTGGAACCTATTGGATTGCAGTACCCTGAACTAACCACACAACTGTTGTGAATGTGTTAGAAATGAATTCTGAGCAGAAGCTCCCTCTGGTGGTTACAAACAGTACTGAACTATTCAATGAAGATTGTGAAGATTGGCAATCGGGTGTTGCAGACTGGTCTTGTATAAGGGAGGTTCCCTCCCATCAGGGTTGCCGGTGATCAATTGTTCTTGTCTCAACTTTGGTTCCTGGTTCTCTTGGAAGCTTGCTGTGTCTTGCCTGCATCTTCTGCTGACTGATAAGATTTTTTCTGCTTTTATTTTTGTGCTTGCTTTTTGCATTTTGTCCTGCACTTCTGTGGAGGTCAGCCAGGTCCCCTCCGGGGGCTTGTGCTCCTCTCAGTTTATCTGAGCCACTGTTATTTGTTCATTTGCCTTTTCCAGTTTTTTCAGTGGCTGCTGCTTAGTTTTGTTACACAAGAGAACTAATTTAGGTGGTAGAGGTCGTGTGATCTCAGGTGTTTTTTGCAATTAGTGAGTTGGTATTTTTTTAGGGTTTTTTTGGATTGCAGTAAGTGTCTTTCCTATCCTTTTCTTTCTAGGAAGATTGGGCCCCAACGTTTGCTCATACTATTTTCTGTCTGTGTCTGTATTTCCTCTTGTCTAACCGCCATTACATGTTTGGGGGCTTCCTATGTTCTTTGGGGATCTGCTCCGGGGCAGATAGTTTTCCTCTTTCTATCTTTAGGTGTAGTTAGCTTCTCAGGCTGTGACGAGGCATCTAGGACCAACGTAGGTACGCTCCACGGCTGCCTTTAGTTGTGGTGGTTAGTCAGGGTACTGCAATCCAGTAGATTCCAACCTCTCTGGTGTATTGCCTTTTTTGCCTGCTCTCCTCAGCTACCAAATCATAACACACAACTAGAGGTAGCCGTGGAGCATTCCTACGTTGATCCTAGACGTCTCGTCACAGCCTGAGAGATAACTACACCTAAAGGCAGAAAGATGAAAGCTATCTGCCCCGGAGCAGATCCCCAAAGAAAATAGGACGCTCCCAAACATGTAAAGGCGGTTAGACAAGAAGAAGCACGGACACAGACAGAAAATAGAATGAGCAAACGCTGGGGCCCAATCTGTCTAGACAGAAAAGTACAGGAAAGGATACTCACTGCAATGCAAAAAAAACCCCTAAAAAATACCAACTCTTCTGATTGCAAAAACACCTGAGATCACACGATCTCTACTACCTAAAATCAGATCTCGGGTGTAACAAAACTAGGTGTAACAAAACTAAGCCACAGCCACTGAAAAAACAGGAAAAAGCAAATGAACAAATAACAGTGGCTTCAGATAAACTGAGAGGAGCACACGCCCCCGGAGGGGACCTGGCTGACCTCCACAGAAATGCAGGGAACAATTCAAAAAGCAAGCACAAAAATAAAAGCAGAAAATATCTTATCTGATAGCAGAAGATGCAGGCAAGACTCAGCAAACTTCCAAATGAACCAGGAACCACAATTGAGACAAGAACAATTGATCACCGGCAACCATCATGGAGGGAACCTCCTTATATCAGACCAGTCAGTGATCCCAGATTGCCATTCCTCGCTGAAAGGCTCAGTACTGTCTGTAACCACCGGAGGGAGCCTCTGCTCAGAAACCATCTCTAGCACATTCATAACAGCTATCATTCACAGCACTGTTTATTATAAGTAGAAGTCAGAGATGGACCGTTCTTTTGTTTCTTATGTGTTTCCTACCCCTTTGGAACGCACTACGGCGCCGCTGGAATGCAAGCATTCTTTTTCATCACTTCCGGCCTCTGGTCCTCAGGATGACACACACCACACATCACTTCCAGTTTATCACTTCCGGTTTTAGGCGCCATCTTGGTTCCTATATAAACCAGTAAGGGCAGCACTTTTAACAGCGGTAAGGACAAGCGGTGGACTTTGCGTCTATATCCTCTCTGCCGTTCCTCTATTAAACTGGTAAGGCACTGCCCTCTCTCCACAACCAGCTGCCTGATTACATTATCCATGGTAATGTCTTTAGTTCCCAGACTTATCATATTTCTTTGCTTCACACATTTTCCTTATGTTGCCATTGCTCCATGACATAGGGGTATGTAATTGTTTTCTGGTTCCAAACCTGACAAGTAGTCTATTTAATAAACCACCTATTCACCATAGCCACACAATCTCCGCTACTTTTATAGGTCTAGTGGCTTTTCTGAATGACTTTAAAACTACTGTACATAACCTGGGTTTGTTAACTAAATATGTTTATTCTACACTGCGTGTAGTCTTTGTCTCCTTATGAGTTCTCAATGCTGTGTATATACAAGCTACTTTGTTTAGGATGTTATATGGCATTACTTTTCCCATGTATGATTGTTCTTCAGAAGTGCCCTGCATAGCTGTATAGCATGCTTTTGTATATACCCTTGTTTTTTTGATTATTTCAGTTTTTCAATTTTGGTTATGTCACATTTTAATTTTTTTGTTTATATTTATTTTCATTTTCTCCAGTACTGTGATGAAGGTCATTTTGACCGAAACGTCTATTGTATGTACTGTTTTTCATTAAATTCATATTGGAAATTCTCTATCTCTTGGTGTGCCGAGTTTCTCAATATATTTGGACACAGGATTAGGACTCTACTTGTGCACCCTTTCACACGGTTGTGCTAACGTTTTTGTATACCACACGTTTAAGGGCAGGGACACATTGAGAATTTCAATGCGATGTAGAAGTGATCTTCAGCTGATCAGAATGTTAGGGCTCATACCCACTAGTGGGAAAATAATCGGTCCGTTTTCTGGACGGAAAAAACGGTACGATTCTAGTAAAATGTCATACGATTTGCATGCGATTTTAAATCGCACCATGCGTTTTCCATGCGTTTTCCATCTGTATGCAATGCGATTTTAACATGAAGTTTTACATAGAGCAGTTATCTCTATGTAAAAGTCATGTAAAAATCACATTGTAAAAAAAAAAAGTACACAAAAAGCAAATAATTGTATATATATAATATATATATATATATATATATATATATATATATATATTATATATATAATATATATATATATAGGTCATACACTTCTACATAGTATAATAGCCGCTAATTCATCCCCGGCTATACTGTAAAATCACACTGACAGCTTTAATAAAGAATAGAAACAATACATATACACACATAGAATATATATATATATATATGTATAATATATATATATGTGTAATTGTGACATATATATATACATATATTTATAGTTCATACACTTCTACATACTGTAATAGCCGCTAATTCAATTGCCGGCTTTTGTGAAATCACAGAAGCCGACATGAAATGATACATTGTTTACACACAGTTAACCGTGTCATTTCATGTATTTTGATATATGGTTTTAACTTACAATTACATAAGTGTATGTGTGCAAAATTTCAGACATGTAGGGGTTAATTAAAGGTGTAAATTAGTTGAAAAAAAATGTGTGGGCTCCCGCTGTATTTTCTCCACCAGACAGACAAAGCAAGCGAGTGGGGGCAGATAATAATAGCCTAGGGAGGGTACATTTTTTTTGTGCCCCCCTGGCTACTAACATCTGCCCCCAGACACCCCAGAAAAGACAAATCTCTAATTAGATTAGCCCTTTCTGGCACTTTGCCCGTCTATTCCTATTGCCCTGTAGCGGTGGCGAATGTGTTAATAAAGGGTTAAAGCCACCTTGCAATTGAAAGGTGACTTTAAGCCAGGTTAATAATTGAGAGCTGTCAATTAGACAACTATCAATTATTAATCCTATGAAGTAAATAAAAAAAACACACACACTTTAAGAATAAATAATTTTAATGAAATAAAAACACATTTTTTTGACCATCTTTTATTTAACTCTTAATCCCTGTGAAGCCCTTGATCTCCTATAATAAGGAAAAAATAATAAAACAACATTATTCTTACCTATCCGGCGATCTGTCACGTCCCACGCTGTAATCCTTCACAAAGGGTTAACTAGCTTTCAGCAAAGCAGTGCAAGTAATGCTGCCTGCTCAGCTGAAAGCTCCTGAATGAATGAGCTTATTTCCGGCCGACAGGAGAGGATGTGATTAATGAATGAAGCTTAATTGATTGCGTCCCACTTTCACTTTAGGTCAGGTCAGGTCACGACCTGAAGTGAAAGTGGGAATAAATCAATTAAGCTCCACTCATTAATCACTTCCTCTCCTTTCACCGGGAGAGAAACTTATTCATTCAGGGGGTAACAGCTCAGCAGGCAGCATTAGCTCCCTGCTAGCTGTAACCTGTTAACCCTTTCTGATGGATTACAGCGTGGGAACTGACTGTGCATCAGATAGGTAAGAATAATTTTGCTTTTTCATTTTATTTTTATTACAGGAAATGGTTTTAGCAGGAAAATAAAATATGGTCAAAAACTGTTTGATTATTTCATTAAACTTCTTTTTTATTAAAGTGTGTGTGTTTGATTTTTCTTTCATACAGTAGGATTAATATTGATAGTTGTCTAATTGACAGCTCTCAATTATTAACCTGGCTTAAAGTCACCTTTCAATTGCAAGGTGGCTTTAACCCCTTATTAACCCATTCGCCACCGCTACAGGGCAATGGGAATAGACAGGCAAAGTGCCAGAAAGGGCTAATCTAATTAGAGATTTGGCTTTTCTGGGGTGTCTGGGGCAGATGTTAGTAGCCAGGGGGGCACAAAAAAAATGTACCCTCCCTAGGCTATTATTATTTGCCCCCACTCGCTTGCTTTGTCTGTCTGGTGGAGAAAATACAGCGGGAGCCCACACTTTTTTTTTCAATGAATTTACACCTTTAATTAACCCCTACATGTCTGAAATTTTGCACACATACACTTATGTAATTGTAAGTTAAAACCATATATCAAAATACATGAAATGACATGGTTAACTGTGTGTAAACAATGTATCATGTCATGTCGGCTTCTGTGATTTCACAAAAGCAGGCAATTGAATTAGCGGCTATTACAGTATGTAGAAGTGTATGAACTATAAATATATATATATATATATATATATATGTATGTGTCACAATGACATGTATATATATATATATATATGTATTCTGTGTGTATGTATCTAGTGTTTTGTGAGCTATCAGTGTGATTTTACAGTAGCCGGGATGAATTACCGGCTTTTCAAAGGAGACTGGTGCGTATAAATCGGACAGCACTTGCATGGTGCGAGTGCTGTGTGATGATTTCTCGCACCCATTGACTTGCATTGGCGATTATCATGCCAAAATCGCATCAAATCGCAGCATGCTGCGATTTTTTTCTCACACCAATTTCGGCTGAGAAAAAAATTGCAAATGAGATGTCACCTATTGAATAACATTGGTCAGATTTGAATCCGATTTTTTTTCGGCTGAATATCATCCGTTTTCGGCGCAAGTGTGTATGAGCCCTTAAGCTAAAAATCAGTGATGATAGAGCACTAAAATGCTTGAGTGCTTTGTACTCAAATAAAGCAGGTCGGACGCTTGGCCAGGCTCGACTCGAGTACTGAGTATAATGGAAGTCAATGGGAAATTATTTTTCAGGAAGACCCTAAAAGGGGGACTGGGGAGGGACAGGAAGATTGAAAAAATGAAAAGAAACACCTCTAAAATGGAATGGAAAGAGCATTGGGAAGACACCTAGACACATCAGAAGAAGTGTCAGAAGAAACAATGAATCCTATTTCAAACACCTTCAATACTCATTAATCACAACATTCAGCTATAGATCTTCAGTGAGACTACGGATTCACTTTAAACATGTTTTCTGCAGCGCCCAAAAAAGTTCCAAATGGAAATACAAACTTTGAGGAGTACAATTACTAGAAACTTACAGCAGAAATTGCATTATTATTATACAACACTGCAGTCATACCTAATAGACAACAAGAAACAGAATCTTCACAGATTGAAAGCAGGATTCTACTCTAGCACCATTAAAGTTCCTCCTATGTATAACAGCATGGAGGAAAGCTGCCAAAAGGACGCTGCTACAGTCAGCTGTGTTATTAATTTGTCATCTCACAAACACACCAAACTAGAACTCTATGTACTTTCCAGAGGTCTCACATTTTGACCTACGAAACCTCTAGACAAAACAGAACTTTGTGGTGACATGGAGCAATATTTCAGGAGACTGAGACTGAAGGAGTTATTTGATGGTAAAGAACACAGGTATGGATTATCTGTTTGTTACAAAATTACAAAATCCTCACATGTGTTCAGGCAAGCATAATGAACAAGCATGCCCAGATGCTCGAAAAACACCCGAGCATGATCGGATAAGACATTATCCGAGCATGTTTGCCCATCACTACAAATTACACAATGAGAAGCACCTTGAGTACTGAAAGTACATGTGCATTAGGGCAAATGGGTAGCAGGGAATGAATTAACGAAGTGAATTAGACTGACTAAAAAAATAGATAAAGTGACATGGCTATTTTGCTAGATTCATATTATATAAAACTGATAATAAAGCAAAATAGTGCAAAATTGATAAATATTATCTAGTAATCAAATAAGGCAAAATTTGCTGACTAATAAACTATGAACTGATGCTTCCTCTTGGGATCATGAAGGTTTAGATGTAAGCCTGATAAGGACTTTTAGTTTTTGGTCTCTGCAGCAAACACTGTAATGCACAACTAGCCCTTCTCCAGCAGCTAGAACTACATTATAAAGTACACATAATAGTGGTACTAAATAAAATAAATGTATGTGTCACGGACGTGGTTTGTGGAAACACTTTGCCACGGATCACGGAGAGCCTGGAGGGGTGAAACTAAATGAGCACCTGGCTGTTCACTAGAGCCACTGATGGTGAGGTTAGACTTGGCTCCCGATGAACGTCACGTGCCACTCCAGGAAAGAGAACGGACGTGCAGCAGCTGGACCCAGTAAGACATACTGAATGGAGCAGCAAGCAGAGATTGTATCAGAGTACAGCAGGCAGGAGCTGCACCAGAGTGCAGCAGGCAGAATCTGCACCAGAGTGCAGCAGGCAGAATATGCACCAGAGTGCTAAAGGCAGGATCTGCACCAGAATGCAGCAGGCAGGAGCTGCACCAGAATGCAGCAGGCAGGATCTACATCAGAGTGCAGTGGTCAGGATATTCACCAGAGTGCAGCAGGGATGGTATGCAACCTTACACAAGATAAACAGCAAAACAGGAAAGTTACTCAGACACCTCCCCAGCAGGGAGGAAGCAAAATATACACAATGCCTCTCTGCCATTGGTTGGGGATAAAATAGCAAATGCATGCACTGGCCTTTTAAGAGGGTGAGAGCACATGTGCTTGTGCCCTAAGGACATGGCTGGAAATCCAGCTGGAAGCTCTGCTGGGAGCATGCAGAGCATGAGGAAGGGAAGAACCAACCACAGAGTGGGTGAGTGAAATGACACAGAGCAGGGCTCCAGCGTGGTCCTAACACTACCCCCTTTAAAACCCCTCCTCTTCAGGCCATCGAGGAAGGTCTGGAGGACAATCGGAATGTGGATGTTTTCCTTAGGCTCCGAGGACCTCTCTTCAGGATGAATACCCTTCCAGTCAACAAGGAAGAAGGTCTTGCCTCTCACCTTCTTCATGGCCAAGATTTTCTCCACTTCAAAAACATCATCCGAACCAGTTGGCATGGGCGTGGTACTGGGATCCTTGAAGAAGGAACTCAGGATGACCGGCTTTAGCAGAGATATATGGAAAGCATTCAGAATCCGTAATGAAGGAGGCAACTTGTGTTTATAGGAGACCTCGCTGATGCGCTTCAGCACTTCGAAAGGACCGATAAAACGAGGACCCAACTTGTAAGAGGTAACCTTCAGCCAGACATACCTGGACGAGAACCATACCTTGTCGCCGGGGCGGAAGCACAGAGGATCCAGGCGCCTCTTGTCTGCATGTTTATTCATACGGGCAGACGATGCTACTAAAGTGGCTTTGGTGTCCTCCCAGAACTTTACAAAATCCTTGGAGAGGACATCTGCCACAGGAACTTCAGAAGGAACCGTAATCGGAAGGGGAACCTGAATTTTCCGACAGAACACAATGTAGAAAGGAGACTCTCCTGAGACTTCACCAACGTGATTGTTGTACGACAACTCGTCCCAGGAAAATAATTTCACCCAATAATTGTGGTGAGTATTGACAAAATGTCACAGGTAGTTTCCCAGGACCTGGTTGACACGCTCCACTTGCTCATTGGACTGAGGGTGATAGACCGAGGAGAAATCCAAGACGATATTCAGATGTTTACAGAGAGCTCGCCAGAATGTGGAAGTGAATTGTGAACGTCAATCAGACACAATGTGATGAGGAAATCCATGCAGGCAGAAAATATGCTTGATGAAGCAGTCAGCCAGCTCAGGAGTGGACGGAAGAGTAGACAATGAGGTAAAATGCTCCATTTTGGAGAAGTGATCCATGACTACTCAGATGACGGTGGAACTCTCAAATACTATCAAATCTGTAATGAAGTCCATTGCTATGTGCTGCCATGGAACAGATGGCATGGGTAATGGCAGAAAAACTGGTAGGAAGTCATCTGGGAGCTTTATTGCGGGCACAAATTGGACATACAGCCACGTAAGCATAGATCTCCTTCCTCTTGGATGGCCACCAGTAGTGGCAAGAATTGTAGTGTCTTCCTTTGTCCCGCATAGTCAGCCACCTTGGACAAGTGGCCCCATGAAAAAACTTTCTTCTTCTCAGATTCAGCCACAAAAAATTTTACTGGGGAAATTCACGACAGGCTGACTGGAGCGACAGTTACAATCTTGGATGATTCAATGATAAATTGAGGATCCTTCTCTTGGTTCACGGACAGAAATGAGCGAGAGAGGGAATCATCTCTGACATTTTTGTCACTGGACCTGAAATGCAATAAAAAGTTAAAGTGGGCAAAAAGCAAAGGCCACCTGACTAGGCGTGGATTAAGTCTCTGGCTGACTGTAGGTACGCCAGGTTCTTATGGTCCGTGTAGAGGACCACTGGATAGACTACGCTCTCCAGCAGGTATCACCACTCCTCCAAAGCCATCTTAATGGCGAGTAACTCCCGGTGACCAATGGAACAGTTACGCTCTGGAGCAGAGGGAGAAGGCCTTAGAGAAGTAACCTCAGGATATGCGGCAACCCGAAGATTTCTGAATGAGTACAGCTCCAGCCTCTAACGAGGTTGCATCCACCTCTAGGAAGAACTGTTTGTTCAAATCTGAACGATACAGAACGGGAGTGTTGGAGAAGGACCATTTGACAGAGAAAAGACTTCCTCAGCCTTGGAGGTCCAGTTCTTTGAATCGACTCCTTTTCGGGTTATAGCAGAGATGGGAGCAGTCAGAGTGGAGACGTGAGGAATGAATTGTCGATAATAGTTAGCAAAGCCAAGGAATCTCTGTATTGTTTTGACTCCAACGGGCTGGGGCCATTTATGGATGGAAGAGACTTTCTCAGGATCCATCCTGAGTCCGGTAACTGAGATAATGTATCCCAAGAAGGGAAGAGGAGAATTTTCTTACACGCACTTCCATATTTGTTGTAGAGTCGATTCTCCCTAAGACGCTGAAGAACTTGCCAAACTGCTCGTTTATGGGAGGCCAGATCCGGGAAAAATATCAAAATATCATCCAGATACACAACGCAGGAATAAAGCAGGTTCCAGAAGATGTCATTGACAAACTCTTGAATAACTGCCGGTGCATTACTGAGACCAAAAGGCATCATTCATATTGTCCATCCCTGGTGTTGAAAGCCGTCTTCCATTCATCTCCCCGGTGAATGCGGATGAGATTGTAGCTCCTCATAAATCCAATTTGGTGAAGATGCTGGCACCTCTTAATTGGTCAAACAACTCAGGGATCCATGCGATAGGGTATTTATTTTTCATCATGATCTGGTTGAGACTCCGATAATCTATACAGGGTTGAAGCGATCTGTTTTTTTTTAATGAAGAAAAACCTGCCCCTGGCAGGGGAGGAAGACTTCTGCATGAACCCCCATGGCTAAATTCTCCTTAATGTAGTCTAACATAGCTTGAGTCTCAGCTGAGGACAGAGGGCAAATTCATCCTCTAGGGGGTGTAAATCCAGGAATAATATCAATAGGGCAGTCATACGGTCTGTGGGGCAGCAAATTCTCTGCTTTCTTTTTGCCAAATACATCGGCAAAGGACCAATAGGCAGACGGCAAACCGGGCAGCAATGCTGGAGAGGATGGGACCATAGCTGGACATACTGGAGCCAGACACTTCTCATGACAAGACTGTCCCCAGCGGAGCACATCTCCAGTTCTCCAGTCCAACATAGGTTCATGCTGTCATAGCCATGGTTGGCCTAAGAGAAAGACATGAGACATGTGGGAAAGAACATAGAAGACTATCCTCTGAGTGTGAAGCATCCCAATATGGACTCAGTAGCCAGACGAAATGTCTACTGAAGAGTTCTCCCATCGACGGATGTTATTGTCAGAGGGACCTGGAGCAGACGAACTGGGATTTGGAACTGATCCACTACAGCCTGGAGGAAAAAACTTTGTGCCACCCCAGAATCAAAATACGCTGACTCAATAAACTGGAATTCACCGACTATCAAGGCAACAGTAAGTGTCAGGGTAGAGAGATGTTTTTTCCATCCAGGCAGGCCTCTCCTACTGACGCTAGATGCTGGAGTGTCTCCAGCTTCATGGACAGGCTTGATTGGAGTGACCAATATCTCCACAATACAGGCACTTGCCTTTGCGCCGCAATTCCTCTGTCGCTGACTGACAAGGGCAAAGCGGTCGACCTGCATGGTTTCAGGTGAGGCCTTGAGAGGAGAGGGGGAAGGAACAAGAGAGTTTGAAAAGACGGAACCAGGTCCCGCGGTCTTCTTTCATGTGCCACCTCACAGGCACGCTCTCGGAAACTAAGGTCTTTACTGATGGCGAGGGAGATCAAGTCGTCGAAAGTAGTTGGTAGGTCTCGACCGGCTAGCTCATCCTTAATATCTCCCGAAAGCCCTTTGCAGAATGTCGCCACCAAAGCCTCATTATTCCATCCGAAATTTGGACGCCAGAGTACCGCATATTGTCCCACATATGAATTGGGCTGACAAAAACGGAGAAGAGCGGCAGATGAAGAGGTGGTTTGCACCGAAATCATTGAATACTTTGTGAAAAAAATCCAAGAATGTAGGCAAATTGGAGAGATCTGGTCTTCTCTTTCTCCCATAATGGGTTCAACCACACCAGGGCCTCACCGCCAAGGTGCGACATAAGGAATGCCACCTTTGCTCGGTCCAATGGGAAGTGGTGAGGAAGGGTGTTCAAAATGTAGCCAGCATTGATTAATTGACCTGTGGCAGAGCTTCGCATTGACATCAAAGTGCATTGGAGCTACGAGTCGGGGGACTGGATCTCGAACTAAGCAGACAGTCTGAGAAGACTCCAGAGAAAACATGGATGCTTCAACATGCAGGAACTGTGCAGAGATGTTAAAGGTCTCCAACTTGGTAGTCAGGGACTGCAACTGCATGGACAGCTCCTCCTGCGCGTCTTTCTATCTGCAGAGCTCTTTGTACACGGTCCGAGCAGGCAGGATCCAGGGTCCAGCGGGGTACATGGCCTAAGCAAACTGTCACGGCTGCAGTTTGAAGGACCACTGTGCCACGGACCCCAGAGAGCCTGGATGGGTGTAACTAAGCAAGCACCTAGCTGTTCACTAGAGCCTCTGATGGTGAGGTTAGACTTGGCTCCAGATGAATGCCAGGTGCCACTCCATGACAGACCAATGGACGGGATGCAGCTGGACACAGTAGGACAGACTGGATGGAGCATCAGGCAGTGTTCATATCAGAGTGCAGTAGGCAGGATCTGTATCGGATTTGTGTTTGATTTCACAAGCATTTTTACTCAAAGTCATCAAAATTAGGTCACAGTTTGGTAAATCATTGAGTTTCCACTAATGTTTGTTATTAGGATAGGACAGTGGGACTGTATTATGAGCAAGAGGGATATGTTTGATGAGGGGAGGGGGGTGTGTCTAGGTTATTTTCACTTTTGTTTCTTTAATATCTTTATATGTGTACATTCTTCTGTGATTGGCTACCGAAGTCACATGTAACTTGCCAAATAAAAAGCGGACATCTTGTTTTGCTGACACCATTTTCTCAGTGTCATAGTGCAGAGAGGTCAATCCTGCACTAGAGGTGGTGCTGCTGAAAGTGAACTTGTCAGTGAAATACATAGGATCCTGTCCTGTGTGAAATCAATCTTCCAGCATCGAAAGCAGATTGTGCAAAAACTTTGTTGCAGTCTATGGAAGCCCAATTTGCTACTCCAAATCATTTGTAATAAAACTGTGTTTCTGTGGCAAATCCGCAGGCCAGATTGCCACTTAAAAATTGTTAGGCCTAATATTGGGGTGCAGCCACGAGGCCCAATTAGCTAATCCAAATCATTTGTAATAAAACTGTGTTTCTGTGGCAAATCCGTAGGCCAGATTTCCACTTAAAAATCATTAGGCCTAATATTGGGGTGCAGTCTGAACGGCCAATTAGCTAACACAAATAGTACCTATATGATGGATTACTTGCTAGAGATGGGGTGCACCTTACGAAGACTGGAAAACATGTATTTGGAAGTTGCCTTGCTACACTCATCAGGAGAGCTTTAAACTAGAACAACATGGGAAGGGAAGCAATAGACCAGAAAAATCCATACACCTGACAAATGCTATGGAGAACTCTGCTATTATACGGTAAGTGGAAAGGAAGAATGAAGAAAAAAAAAATCTAAATAATAAAAATATTGGAGGAAGAGAAACCAATCACAAACTGAAATGTTTCTATACTAACGCTCAAAGCATGGGCAACAAAGAAGGAGAATTGGAACTAATACCGCAGGAAAAGAAATATGATGTCATTGGAATCACTGAAACTTGGTGGGAAGATACACATGATTGGAATACAAGGCTAGAAGGATACAACTTATTTGCTAGAAACTAGTGTTGAGCGATACGATAATGCAAATATCGGCTATCGGCCGATATTAGCTCTATCGGCCTTTCGATAATTCGTTTAGATATTTTCGTCTTATCGAATACCGGAATCGGATTTGTCACTGTCACTGTGAGTGTCCGTCGGTCGGGTCTGTCAGGAGTCAGCGGCACTTACCTGGCAGAAGATCTCCGGCGGTCACGTCCTGGACTGCTTGATGGCCGCCATTATCTTCTCCCTGGCGGTCACATGCAGTTTTTCGCGATAACTGCAGTGACTGCAGGGTAATCCCGGCCGTAAAGCAGTCAGTCCGATGACGTCACCGCCGGGGAAGCAGGTAATCAGCTGTGCTGCGCCGGGATGACAGGCTCTGCCTGTCATTCTGATGTAGCAGAGCTGGATCGTCGTGGGACACTCGTTACTATGGACTGCGTCGGTCAGGTGGTATACTTTTTTTTTTTTTTTTCATTTTTTTACAGGAGATCGATGGCGTCGCAGCAGGATGAGACAGTAATAAAAGAAATGAAAACTGTGTTTTTTTTTTTTTTATTAAATTAAAAAAATTTTTTTGGAACATTCACCCGTCCGGGTACATCAACAATTTAACTATTTATTTACATGCAGGGACCCTGTCCGGGTTATTTAGACTTCTTTGTCTGGCCTCTTCCAGGTACCACCTGGTACTCTTCTGGTGCTTGCCAAACATCCGAGGCACCAAGGACCACCAGGACCTGATGACGTCGTGTGGCCTGTACAGTCAAGTCGTGACCCGCTATCTGGGTCTGTGTGGCCACCTCTTTCATCTCTCTCCGGGTCTGGAGCCCTATGTCACGGACTGTACGAACCCCAGGGGGCCTAACAGGCGCCGGGTACGGGCCAACTATACTTATCATGTCCATAGCTGGGGCTGCTGAGGAGACCACTGAGGGAGGCTGGGGAGATTTACAGCGTGGGGTGGGCACTTTTGCAGAGGCCTGGATGTGGGAGGCTAAAGGCTTCGAGGGTCTCACAGGTTCCTGACACACTGGGGAGTAGGGGTCGCACCTGGTAACATTTAGGGCGTACCACCCATTGTAACCCCAGTGTCGGGTGTAAGTCACCAAGTCTCCTGGCAACAGGTCCCTCCCCGGGTGTCCTTCTGGGAGGTGAGCCTCCACGTCCCGCCGGGTCACAAAGACTTCTAAATAAAGTCCAGGCTCCTTGATGAAGCCCCACCCACCTTTCAATTTAAAGTTCCGTACTGCACCCTTACGCCGCGGCTCACTCAGGGTTCCTTTGTCCTTTCTCATCCGGTCCTTATCTGGCCGGTCCTTCTCCAGGTGACGTTGGCGAAGTTTTAGGGTTTCTCGCTGCTCCCTTTGTCGCTCTGCTTCCTTCTCCCAACGTCTCCACTCTTCTTCCTGACGCCGATTGTAATTCTCCTCCACCAGTTGCTTCATGTCTCCACCACTCCACTGCAGCTTACAGTGTCCGGTTTGCGGCAGCTCTCCTGTCGCCCCCCAGTCCTGGTGGCGCTCCCCTGCGGAGGAAGCAGACGGCTCTAAATCAGATGACAGTCGGGGCTCCGGTACAGGCAGGTAGTGCTCTGGTGCCTGCGCGGCCTCCTCCATGAGGACGGGTGTCGCTTCTTCTGTCTCAGCGACCGGGGCAGACAGCGGGATTTGGGGTGCTGCTGACGGTGCTGCGGTTTTTGCAGGAACGTGTGCCTCCACTGTGACAACGTCAACCGGATCACATTGCAAGGGCTCCTCTACTATAACGGGTGCCTCACCTTCCGGTACAGACACTTCAGGTAAGAGGGATTGGCGCCGCTCCAAGTTTATTTTTAGGGCACGCCAGCTGGCTTCCATCCTGGCGACCTCCTCCTGGTGCCGGGCCAGGCCTCTCAGGGTATCCTCCGCTTCTTGCAGCGTAGGAGGGTTTACAGGCCGGGTGCCCAACGGTGATTCCGTGGCGATCGGGTCGCTTCCGTGGGGGGAGAGCTCTGACTGCTCCATCCCTTCACACTTCTGTTCGTCGTGTCCATTAGCCATCTCTGCCAAGTCACATGTGTCATATCTGGAGAGGGCCCCTCTTTTGTAGGGAGGCGGGACCTTCTCACACTGAGGAGGATGAGGAGGCGGAACTCCAGAGCTGTGGGGCACGATGTTACATTGCAGTACCATTTACAGTGGGCGGCCATCGTTTTCACGCCACTGAGTGAGTGTACACCCACGAAGAGCACGCCCTTCTTCTTCACCAGTGCCTCGTCGTGATGCAGATATGGCGGAAAAATGGCAAATACATTCTCTGATGATTTTAGCAATTCTCAAGCACAAAACCAGTGCAATTCAGGCACACAGGACTCGCTTATAGCGAGCTACAGAATCCTGTTTGTGACGCCCAAGTTGAGTCGCACAGAGCCAGAGGTTTTCGGGGTACTCGGCACCGAGCCCGTCGACTTCTATGGGGTATGTCACGTCTTTACCCGGCAATTGAATTAGAGTCGATTTTACTATGTAGAAGTGTATAAACTATAAATATATGTATATATATATATGTCACAATGACATGTATATATATATATATATATATATATATATGTATTCTATGTGTGTATATTTTGTGTTTACAACGAAAGAAAGGGTTTTTTTTGTTGCGATATTTTGTTCCCATAGACTTACATGGGACTTCCGGTATCGAAATCGGATATCGACGATATTTAGTGCTATCGGCGATACAATTTCGATACGATATTTTTAGATATCGAGCAATATCGCTCAACACTACTAGAAACAGACTTGATAAACGAGGAGGAGGTGTCGCATTGTATGTTAGAAAAGCGTATATCTGCACAGAGATTGAAGCTTCAGAGACTGGGAGTTCTGTGGAAACTGTTTGGGTAAGAATACAAGGAGCGAACAATGGAATGGACACCATTGTATGCATTTACTACAGGCCGCCTATGCAAGCTGAAGATATGGATGAACTCTTTATGCATCAAATGGCCAAGTTCTCCAAAAAATATGACATAGTGGTCATGGGAGATTTCAACTATCCAGACATTTGTTTGGAATCTCTCTCAGGCAAAACTAACAGGTGCAGGAAATTCTTATCCTCTCTTGCTGAAAACTTTATCTTCCAAAAGGTAGGGGAGAAAACAAGTGGATCTGCTACCTTGGATCTAATCCTTATAAACAGGGAGGAAATGGTTGAGGAGATAAGAGTGGCTGGGACCTTAGGAGGTAGCGACCATGCTATTTTAGAATATTGGATAACTAGAGGAGGAAGACCGGTGAAGACTCAGACTTCAAGGTTAGATTTCAGAAAGGCAGATTTTAAGGGACTCAGAAAGAGAATTGGAGGGATCCAATGGCTGGATATCCTTAAGGACAAAAATGTCCAGGAAGGATGGGAAATCTTGAAATATGAGATTCTCAAAGCACAATCATTAACAATTCCAAAAAGAGGGAAGAATAGGAAGCATTTAAGGAAACCAGGATGGATGAACACAGAAATTAATCCTAGAACACATACCTGGGGCCTTGCAAGCCCGCCCTGTTAATTGTTTTCTATTTTCTGCAAGATTACTTTAGCTAGAATTTTGAAACTCTAGGTATTCCTCAGGTATATAGTTGTTTGTCATTTCCAGTTGTTAATTTATTTTTATGTTACAGGCATTTCACTATAACAACTCTTTTTTGTGAATACCCCATATTCACATACCTGGGACCTTTTAGGCCCCTACTAGGTTTACATGTGATCCTAAGTCTTTTTGTCTTCACTGTTGCTGGGGAAGACTTTGACTCAGTCTTTATGACTCTGCTGTTGCTATGAAGATTGTGAATTCTGCTTGACTACATGGTCATGTGATCTTGGGAAGGAGGCTCCCTCACAAAGTCATGCGTCTCTGACATCATCATAGGTCCTGAACACTGTTTATTGTGTGCTACTTGCTGAAGAGACTATGGAAGAAGGAGTCAGCTTTCTTGTTTCTTGAAAAAGAAACTTTCTGAGTTCCAAAATTCCAAATGCTTCTATTGCACCTAAAAGAAAGTGGTGACCTGCTGAAGGTGAGAGGAGAGGGGCAGCACTTTACCCTTAGCACACACACTAACAAAGAGTGTACAACCCTGATTGTAATTTTTTTTTTTTTTCATTTTAGTTTGCTGACTTCTAAGGTTACAATGGCACAGTCTACATCCAGGGATTTGACTGACCAAGCAATCAAAGCAATACTTTTTGATAGTGATGAAGATAGTGAACTTTCTTTGTCTGATGTCGAGTACATGCCACCAGCTAATGTCTCTACTTCATCATCCAGTGATTCTTTAGATCCAGCAGAATGTACAAATAGAACATTCAAAACTAATGTTTTTTGGAACAGTACTGCTGAGGTTCTTGGACGAACCCCATCACATAATATTGTAGGAGTTGCTCCAGGAACTGTAGGAATTCCACAATTCTTGTCCAAAAGAGATATGTTCTGTAAATTTTTTTCAGATGATATTGTAGATGAGGTAGTTTTGTGTACTAACTTAGAAGGAAAACGTATCGCTTCAGGAAGAAAAAAAACATGGAAAAATATAACAAAAGAGGAACTGTATACTTATATTGGCGAGAAAGCCATGTTATATTTGTCCAGCAAAGAAGGACAGTAAATCCGAGCGTGTCTGTACTACTTGTGGACAAAATGTCTGCAAGGAGCATTCTTCCGAACAGATAACGTGTGAAAGTTGTTGCGGTCATTAGTAAAGTAGAAAAGGAACCTTTAAAAAGACATATTCCTGCAGCATGTTTACTGCAACTTTTATATAAAAAACTTTTAGACAAAAAAACATTATTATAAAGAGTTATATCGAATGCGTATATAGGGCGTTTTAAGCCCGTTCAGTTACTTTTTGCACATAATAATGTTTTGAATTATTCACATCTTAGGCTGCGTTCCCACTGGCATTGGGGTCTGCCAGAAGGTGATCTGTAATGGATCTGATCTCTTGGTAACTCCAGTTAAGGCAGCTGGAATGCTGGGACTCCACGAGCCTTAGCTGGGGTCACCAGGAGGTCAGATCCATTACAGATCTCCTCCTGGCAGACACCAGCGCTAGTCGGAGTGCATCCTTACTTTGCAATTTTCAAATAAACTTTGAAAATTATTTTTGTTTGAATTATTCCATGTTATTTGCACATGGGCCTAAAAGGCCCCAGGTATGTGAAAGTGTAGATTTTTATTGTCATGTGTTCTAGGGTTAAACACATGCTAAAAAGGAAGAAGGAAATGTTTATCAAATGGAAAGAGGGAGGCATATCTAAAGAAGAATATAATGATGTCTGCAGAACCTGCAGAGCAAGAATCAGATTAGCTAAAGCTGGCAATGAATTAAGGCTTGCAAGAGATGTCAAAAGCAATAAAAAAGGATTTTGGGGATATGTCAAACGTAAAAGAAAAGTCAAAGATGGTATAGGATTTTTACAGGATGAAAATTATGAAATGGTAAGAAAGGATGTTGAGAAGGCCGAACTTTTAAATTCCTATTTTGCATCTGTTTTCTCTCAGAAAGAAAATGTAGTAGCATCAACTGATCTTCACTGTCCTATTAAGGGAATAGAAGAATCCAGGATATCTATAAAGAGAAAAATAGTGAGGAAACACTTAGCTAACATAAATGAATTCAAGTCTCCAGGTCCAGATCAATTACACCCCAGAGTACTGAAGGAGATAGCAGAAGAAATTTTTTAACCACTCTCCATAATCTTTGAAAATTCTTGGAGCACAGGAGAAGTCCCAGAAGATTGGAGAAGAGCAAATGTTGTTCCTATCTTCAAAAAGGGGAAGAAGGTGGACCCAGGGAAATATAGGCGGGTGAATCTGACATCTATACCAGGAAAGACCTTTGAACAAATTATTAAACAACATGTATGTAAGTACCTGGACAAGAATGAAGTGCTTAACCAGAGTCAGCATGGGTTTGTAACTAATAAGTCATGTCAGACTAATTTAATTTCCTTCTATGACAGAATCACTGACTGCGTGGATCAGAGAAATGCTGTAGATATAGTATATCTTGACTTCAGCAAAGCATTTGACAAAGTATCTTACACAATCCTTATTGAAAAACTGACTAAGTATGGAATGGAAAAGGCAACTGTTAGGTGGATTTATAACTGGCTAAGTGATAGGACCCAAAGAGTGGTAATAAATGTCTGTGCATCCAGTTGGAAGAATGTATCAAGTGTAGTGTTGAGCGATACGATACCGCAAGTATCGGGTATCGGCCGATATTAGCTCTATCGGCCTTTCGATACTTAGTTCCGATATTTTCGTCTTATCGGATACCGGAATCGGGATTGTCACTGTCACTGTCAGTGTCCGTCGGTCGGGTCTGTCAGGAGTCAGCGGCACTTACCTGGCAGAAGATCTCCGGCGGTCACGGGCTGGACTGTTCATGGCCGCCATCATCTTTCCCCGGCGGTCACATGCAGTTTCTCGCGATAACTGCAGTGACTGCTGGGTAATCCCGGCCGTAAAGCAGTCAGTCCGATGACGTCAACACCGGGGAAGCAGGTAATCAGCTGTGCTGCGTTGCGATGACAGGCTCTGCCTGTCATTGCGATGTAGCAGAGCTGGATCGCCGTGGGACAGTCGTTACTATGGACTGCGTCGGACAGGTGGTATACTGTTGGTTTGTTTTTTTTCTTTTTTTACAGGAGATCGATGGCGTCGCAGGAATGAGTGTATAATAAAATTAATGAAAACTGTGTTGTCTCTTTTATTTCATTAAAAATCTTTTTTTTGCTGTGTCTTTTTTTTAAACATTTAAAAACTTTGGGATTAATAATGGATCGGTGTCTTATTGACACCTCTCCATTATTAACCGGGCTTATTGTCACCGTGCAATCAACGGTTGACATTAACCCCTTATTACCCCGCTTGCCACCGCTACAGGGCAAGTGCGAAGAGCCGGGTAAAGTGCCACAATTGGCACATCTTTTGATGCGCCAAATGTGGGGCTGCTGTAGCCTGGTATTATCAGGCTGTTGAGGGCCAAAATCCATGGGCCTTGACAGTCTTTTAATACCAGGCCGCAGCAGTCTGCATTTTACTTGGCTGGTTAACAAAAATAGGGGGACCCCTACACCGTTTTTTTTTCGAGGGGATCCCCTATTTTTGTTAACCAGCCAAGCTAAGCAGACTGCTGTGGCCTGGTATTATCAGGCTTGCAAGGTCCATGGATATTGGATCCTTACCAGCCTGAAAAACCAGGCTTCAGCGGTCTGCTTCATCTGGCTGGTTAACAAAAATAGGGGGGACCCCACGCCAATTTTTTTCGAGGGGATCCCCTATTTTTGTTAATCAGCCAAGATATGCAGACTGCTGTGGCCTGGTATTATCAGGCTGGCAAGGTCCATGGATCTTGGCTCCTTAACAGCCTGAAAATCCAGGCCTCAGCGGTCTGCTTCATCTGGCTGGTTAACAAAAATAGGGGGACCCCACGCCAATTTTTTTCGAGGGGATCCCCTATTTTTGTTAATCAGCCAAGATATGCAGACTGCTGTGGCCTGGTATTATCAGGCTGGCAAGGTCCATGGATCTTGGCTCCTTAACAGCCTTAAATACCATGCCTCAGCAGCAGGGGCGTACATAGAAATCATGGGGCCCCATAGCAAAAGTCTGAATGGGCCCCTCCTCAAAAAAAAAAAACAGAGCCATTGTAAATGTAAAGTGCCAGCACAGTGAGGGGACACATTAAACAAAAAAATGTATTATGCCCCCATAGATTGTGCCCCCATAGATGCTCCATAGTATAGGCCCTTCTGCTGCCGCAGCTGCTGCAGCCAAAAAAAAAAACATACTCACCTTTCGTCGCTGGGGGCCAGGTGCCGGTGTCCTGAGCAGGGGGTGACACCAGGTGCCGATGTCACCGCTCGCTCAGGGCCCCGGCAACTGAGATATTTACCTGTCCTCTCTCCACTGCTGAGTGCCGCTGTCTTCGGGGTCCTCCAGCAGTGAATGATGAAGCAGAGGGCGCGGCGCGCACTAACGACATCATCGCGCCCTTGACCTGAACATTGCAGCAAGAGGACGCGAGCAATGGTGGAACGGGACAGGTAAATATCCCTTATACTCACCCTTCTGCCGGCGCGGTCTGTGCAGCCCCTGCTCTTCTCCCATGGTCTCCGCCGCCAGTGTTCAGCGGTCACGCGGGACAGCTCATTAAAGTCATGAATATGTGCGTATTCATGACTGTAATGAGCGGTACCACCTGACCGCTGAACACAGGCGTCGGAGACCGTGGGAGAAGAGCAGGGGCTGCAGAGACCGACCAGGAGGGGTGAGTATATAGAAAAGCTGCGCTCCCCCTCCCCCGCCGACCCCCTGGTAGTACTGTGTCAGCACAGCTACCCGACCGTCGAGGGCCCCCTCACCTGTCCGGGCCCCATAGTAGCTGCTTGGTCTGCTTCATTCACGGTACGCCACTGCTCAGCAGTCTGCTTCATCAGGCTGGTTAACAAAAATAGGGGGGACCCGACGCCATTTTTTATTCGAAGGGAACCCCTATTTTTGTTAATCAGTTCCCTCTGACGTCACTGATTGTGTCTCTGGCTGACCTGAAGTGAAAAGTGGAAAGCAATCAATTAAGCTTTCCACTTCCTCTCCTGTCAGCCAGGAGAGGAACTCATTCATTTGGGGGTTTACTGTGAGGCTGCAGCATTAGCTGCGGTCCCTGCAGTAAACATTAACCCTTTCTGAAGGATTACACCGTGGGACCTGACTGTGCATGGGATAGGTAAGAATAATTTTGCTTTTTTATTTTATTTTTATTACAGGAAATGGTTTTTGCAGTCAAATAAAAGATGGTCAAAAACATGTGTCTTTATTTCATTAAAATGATTTTTAATTAAAGTGTGTGTGTTTTATTTTTATTTCATGCAATAGGATTAATAATTGATAGTTGTCTAATTGACAGCTCTCAATTATTAACCTGGCTTAAGGTCACCTTTCAATTGCAATGTGGCTTTAACCCCATATTAACCCATTCGCCACCGCTACAGGGCAATGGGAATAGACGGCAAAGTGCCAGAAAGGGCGAATCTAATTATAGATTTGTCTTTTCTGGGGTGTCTGGGGGCAGATGTTAGTAGCCAGGGAGGGCCAAAAATAATGGTCCCTCTCTGCCCCCATTCGCTGGCTTTGTCTGTCTGGTTGCGAAAATAGGGCGGGAGCCCACGCATTTTTTTTAAACAATATTACACCTCATATATATATATATATATATACATGTCATTGAATTTGTGACACATGTATATATATATTTATATTTATAGTTCATACACTTCTACATAGTATAATAGTCCCCTAATTCAATTGACGGCTTTTGTGAAAATGCAGAACCCAACATGAAATGACACTTGGTGTACATAGGGTTAACCATGTCTTTTCATGTCCTTTGCTATCTGATTTGCACAAACAATTACATCAGTCTATGTGTGCAAAATTTCACACCTGTAGGGGTTAATTAAAGGTGTAAATTCGTAGCAAAAAAGTCCGTTTTTTTACAACGAATTTACACCTTTAATTAACCCCTACAGGTGTGAAATTTTGCACACATAGACTGATGTAATTGTTTGTGCAAATCAGATTGCAAACGACATGAAAAGACATGGTTAACCCTATGTACACCAAGTGTCATTTCATGTCGGGTGCTTCTGTCTTTTCACAGAAGCCGGCTTTACCCGGCAATTGAATCAGAGGATATTTTACTATGTAGAAGTGTATAAACTATACATATATGTATATATATATGTCACAATGACATGTATATATATATATATATATAATATATATATATGTATTCTATGTGTGTATATTTAGTGTTTACAAGGAAATAAAGGTTTTTTTTAGTTGCGATATTTTGTTCCCATAGACTTACATGGGACTTCCTGTTGTGAATGGGTTTGAGATGAGTTCTGAGCAGAGGCTTCCTCTGGTGGTTACAGGCGGTGCTGGTCTGTCCAGTGAAGATTGTGAGGACTGGGAATCAGGTGTTACTGACTGGTCTTATATAAGGGAGTCACCTTCCCATCAGGGTTGCCGGTGATCAATTGTTCTGGTCTGAATCCTTCATTCCTGTTTCCCTTGTAGCCTGCTGTGTCGTGTCTGCATCTCCTGCTAACAGATAAGACATTTTCTTCTTTTTGTTTTTTGTGCTATATTTTTGCATTTTGTCCTGCACTTCTGTGGGGGCCTTCAGGGTCCCCTCCGGGGGCTTTTGCCCTCTCAGTTTAGTTCAGCCCTGATGTTTGTACTTTTGCTTTTTCCAGTTTTTTCAGTGGCTGCTGTTTTGATTTTGTTACACCAGAGAACTAATTTAGGTGGTAGAGGTCGTGTGATCTCAGGTGTTTTTGAAATTAGTGGAGTTGGTGCTTTTCAGGGTTTTCTGGGATTGCAGTAAGTACCCTTCCTATCCTTTTCTATTTAGTTAGTTTGGGCCCCAGCGTTTGCTCATACTATTTTCTTTCTGTGTCAGTATTTCATCTTGTCTAACCGTCATTACATGTTTGGGGGCTTTCTATTATCTTTGGGGTTCTGCTCCGGGGCAGATAGCTTTCCTATTTCTATCTTTAGGTGTAGTTAGTTTCTCAGGCTGTGACGAGGCGTCTAGGACCAACGTAGGAACGCTCCACGGCTGCCTCTAGTTGTGGTGGTTAGTCAGGGTACTGCAATCTCATAGATTCCAACTGCTCTGGTGTATTGCCTTTTTTGCCTGCACTCCTCAGCTGCCGAAACATAACAACTTCCGGTATCGGAATCGGATATCGCCTATATTTAGTGATATCGGCGATACCATTCCGATCCGATATTTTTAGATATCGAGCAGTATCGCTCAACACTAATCAAGTGGGGTACCACAGGGCTCTGTCTTGAGCCCTGTATTATTCAACATCTTTATCAATGATTAAGATGAAGGAATTGAGGGTAAACTGATTAAATTTGCTGATGATAAAAAGCTAGGAGGGATAGCTAATACTAGAGAGAGAGAGAGCGGATTCAAAGATATACAGTACAGACCAAAAGTTTGGACACACCTTCTCATTCAAAGATTTTTCTGTATTTTCATGACTATGGAAATTGTACATTCACACTGAAGGCATCAAAACTATGAATTAACACATGTAGAATTATATACTTAACAAAAAAGTGTGAAACAACTGAAAATATGTCTTATATTCTAGGTTCTTCAAAGTAGCCGCCTTTTGCTTTGATTACTGCTTTGCACACTCTTGGCATTCTCTTGATGAGCTTCACCGGAAAAGGTTTTCACTTCACAGGTGTGCCCTGTCAGGTTTAGTAAGTGTGATTTCTTGCCTTATAAATGGGGTTGGGACCATCAGTTGTGTTGTGCAGAAGTCTGGTGGATACACAGCTGATAGTCCTACTGAATAGACTGTTAGAATATGTATTATGGCACGAAAAAAGCAGCTAAGTAAAGAAAAACGAGTGGCCATCATTACTTTAAGAAATGAAGGTCTGTCTGTCCGAAAACTTGGGAAAACTTTGAAAGTGTCCCCAAGTGCAGTTGCAAAAACCATCAAGCGCTACAAAGAACTGGCTCATATGAGGACCGCCCCAGGAAAGGAAGACCAAGAGTCAATTCTGCTTCTGAGGATAAGTTTATCCGAGTCACCAGCCTCAGAAATCGCAGGTTTACAGCAGCTCAGATTAGAGACCAGGTCAATGCCACACAGAGTTCTAGCAGCAGACACATCTCTACAACAACTGTTAAGGGGAAACTTTGTGCAGCAGGCCTTCAAGGTAACATAGCTGCTAGGATACCACTGCTAAGGACAGGCAACAAGCAGAAGAGACTTGTTTGGGCTAAAGAACACAAGGAATGGACATTAGACCAATGGAAATCTGTGATTTGGTCTGATGAGTCCAAATTTGAGATCTTTGGTTCCAACAACTGTGTCTTTGTGCGACGCAGAAAAGGGGAAAGGATGGACTCTACATGCCTGGTTCCGACCGTGAAGCATGGAGGAGGAGCCGTGATGGTGTGGGGGTGCTTTGCTGGTGACACTGTTGGGGATTTATTCAAAATTGAAGGCATACTGAACCAGCATGGCTACCACAGCATGCTATTCCATCCGGTTTGCTTTTAGTTAGCCCATCATTTATTTTTAAACAGTACAATGACCCCAAACACACCTCCAGGCTGTGTAAGGCTATTTGACCAAGAAGGAGAATGATGGGGTGCTACGCCAGATGTCCTTCCCTCCATAGTCACCAGACCTGAACCCAATTGAGATGGTTTGGGGTGAGCTGGACCACAGAATGAAGGCAAAAGGGCCAACAAGTGCTAAGCATCTCTGGGAACTCCTTCAAGACTGTTGGAAGACAGTCTTGAAGCTCATCAAGAGAATGCCAAGAGTGTGCAAAGCAGTAATCAAAGCAAAAGGTGGCTACTTTGAAGAACCTAGAATATAAGACATATTTTCAGTTTTTTCACACTTTTTTGGTAAGTATATAATTCCACATGTGTTAATTCATAGTTTTGATGCCTTCAGTGTGATTGTACAATTTTCATAGTCATGAAAATACAGAAAAATCTTTGATTGAGAAGGTGTGTCCAAACTTTTGGTCTGTACTGTAAATAAACTAGAGCAGTGGGCAGCAACTAACAGAATGGTTTTTAACAGGGAAAAATGCAAAGTACTACATCTGGGAAATAAAAATGAAAAAAGCGTATACAGAATGGGAGGAATAGGCTAAGCAACAGCACATGTGAAAAAGACTTGGGTATACGAATAGATCACAGACTGAACATGAGTCAACAGTGTGATGCAGCAGCAAAAAAAGGCAAATACAATTCTGGGATGTATTAACAGAAGCATATAGTCTAGATCACGCAAAGTCATTATTGCCCTCTACTCCTCATTGGTCAGACCTCATCTGGAATACTGTGTCCAGATTTGGGCACCACATTTCAAAAAAAGACATCAACAAACTGGAGCAAGTTCAGAGAAGAGTGACAAGAATGGTGTCCGGTCTGCAATCCATGTCCTATGAGGAACGGTTACAGGATTTGGGAATCTTCAGCTTGCAAAAAAGAAGACTGAGAGGAAACTTAATAGCTGTCTACAAATATCTCAAGGGCTGTCACATTGTAGAAGGATTATCTTTATTCTCATTTGCACAAGGAAAGACTAGAAGCAATGGGATGAAACTGAATGGGAGGAGACACTGATTAGATATTAGAAAAAAACTTTTTGACATTTAGAGTGATCAATGAGTGGAACAGGCTGCCACGAGAGGTGGTGAGTTCTCCTTCAATGGAAATCTTCAAACAAAGGCTGGACAGACATCTGTCAGGGATGATTTAGTGAATCCTGCTCTGAGCAGGGGGTTGGACCAGATGACTCAGGAGGTCCCTTCCAACTCTACCTACCATTCTATGATTCTATCTATGATTCTATGTATGTGATTAAACTGTGTTTCAGTGGCAAATCCATAGGCCAGATCTCTACTTAAAAATTGTTAGTTATAACAGAGTTGTTCAGGCACACTCTCTAAGAAAATAAATAGTGATTGTTCAATTAGTGACATTTGACTCACAGCTGTGTGCCTAAGGTTGTGAAACAGCAGGTTACAAGAGGGAAAGGCTACTTACAACATGAGTTGAAAAAAGTTGAGGTTGTGATAGAAGGGCGAAAAAAACTTGGTGTTCGGCATGTACGTGGGTTAGGTGTTAACAATAATGAAAGCTCAACTGAACAAATACCATCTTGCCCTATCCAACGACGAAATGCTACTCCATCCCTTTCTTTGACAGCAGCACAGCGGTATGCCTTGTTGATGAGGCTCAGGAAAAGCATATGCTCCAGTGTATGGCAAGCATTGAATCAAGTGGCCTCTCTTCTTCCTCCACTTTAATATCACACACAGAACAATCCTCAGAGGTGGCTGCCCGATCACCCTTGCTTCCCCGTGTCATAAATTTCCAAATGCCCAACTGATCATGGGGAACCACAGATGGGCCAGTCTGCAGAGCTGTTAACACATTCTATTCCGTGGGCATTAGAGGTTTTCTCCGAAGAATCACAGAATATGAAAGAAAGAAAGCATCTGCACCGATGCTCAAAATTTTTATATGTTGGATCCGTGGCCGGACAAAGTTGGGTCTGACCAGAATCCTGACCCTTGTCACCAGACGTTAACCACCAAGGGTGGAGGTGATCCTCATGAGGCTCAGATACCAGAGGTGCATGCAGAGTGTACTGTGGTGTCAGGGAAGGAAGAGGAGGAGGGTGACTCTCAGGATGAGGAGTGTAAGAACAGAGATGATGACAATGAGGTTGTACATCCCAATTGTGTGAACCTAGAGATAAGCAGCTGAGTAGCTCAGTAGAAGGAGGTGGAGGAGGAGGAAGACAAGGTTACATTGGGCTTCCGACACAGACCCAAATTGATGCAACCACAACAAGCGCTGCATTTTCAGCACCAACACTGGCTGTGGCCAACATGGGTCACAAGTTTATAGTTCACAGGAGCAGGGGCGGCAAGGTTTGCCTAGCCTGGACATTTTTTGAGGCTGCAATGTATGACCAAACACACATATCTTTCAAATGTGCAAAAAAACTCAGTAGAATCAAAAATTGCAATTATTTGACAACTATATGCATGAAGCGGCTCATAAAACAAAAAAGCCCAAGTGAAAGGAAAGGAAAAAGGGAAGAAGAACCACAAGGCAGGTTTGGGTACACAAAATGCATATATTTATTAGAAAAATGTAAACAAATACACAAACATATAAAAAAATGGTAATGATGTTTAACAAAAAACAACAACTACCACCCTATGATGCCAATAATAAGGATATATATCCACATAAAACCGGTCAGTATATGATAAACATGTGCAGCAAAACACGAATGTGCAAAAATAATAATAATTATACAAAGTGCAACACAATAGTGTGTGTGTTAGAAAATATCAATGACATAAAACCAAATGGTGTGCTCAAAATGCTAAAACAATATATACTGATAACAAAAGCACACACTGCTTGTGAGCAATAAAGTGAATGAGCTAAATAATGAAAAAAGAAAAAACTGTGCACATAAAAAACGTGTCCAAATGAAAACAAGTGCTACCATGCACCTACAGACATAATACCTGACACAATGTAGAGGGGCAATGAGGGTGGATGTGTGGCTTCCTGGAACGCGCCCCGACGCGCGTTTCGGAAAAACTTCCTTCGTCAGGGGGATAGAAAATGCTAAGATCGCGGTCTATAAATAGTCAGATCAATTTGTGATAGCGCACGCGCATTGTAAGCAGCGTGCACATAGCCGAGGATAACACGTCATATCCGGTCAGCAAAACCACTGCGTCACGTGGATCTCACCAAAGGGCGCATGCGCGTTAAACGGGTTGCCCAGCAACCAGAGGGGCAGCGACTAACAATGTCAATGCATCAGCATCGCATCACATTAGGTGAGGCTGATATCAAAAATTAACTCCACGCATACATGGATCGAATGTCAGTGCGTCAGCGTCACGTCCCATCATATGAGGCTGATACTAAACAGCTGACTTTACAAACAACTGACGTGAAGCCAAATGTATGGTCATCTCGGTGCAGCACTCATAAGGTACACACTTGATGAAGACATCTACTTATGATAATCATAAATACGGTCTCACTATATTCATAACCAAATGACTATATATAGAACTCATAATGAATGAATTATATAAACAATGTAGAGCAATGTAAACTGCAAAAACTAAAATAAATAAAACACATAAGGTTAAAAATAGCATAAAACATCATAAAAATGGTGCAAATGAGAGGCTCTCATTGAGGCCAAGTGGAGAAACTGTACTCAAAGTCCAGATCCACTTGCTCTACATCATGATTCTCAAGAACTGTGATTATGATTTTTAGGGGACGATACTTTCAATTTTTGAAGACATCACATCTCGTCCATCAATATACATCTTGAAGGATTCCTGTTTATATCATATGTTTGACATATTTGATATCTTGTGAAGTATTGTATTTCTGTTTATGCTTTATATATATAGGTACAGCACCAGTATCATAATATATAGTATAGCATAGTATTGTCTTATTAGTATTTTTCATTTGTTTGTTATGTAGTTGTGTGTGGTAGCGCATGGTGATCATTTCTGATCGTATAGCCCCATGGTCAATGGAGTCTTTATGTGTTCCAACCTTTTGTTGGTCACATGACTCCGGCAGCCTTGTGGCTTGCGCTCGATTCGATCATACATGCGCCCATCTTTACACACAATTTTTTACACTGTTAACCCCTCTCTGACATTAGACGTACTATCCCGTCCATAAAACCCGTGCCATTCTGACCATGGACGGGATAGTACGTCATAGGCGATTAGCTGCGCTCCCTCCGGGAGCGCAGCTAATCGCCGCCGGGTGTCAGCTGATTATCACAGCTGACACCCGTGACTGTGTGTCAGGAGCGGTCACGGACCGCTCCCGGCACATTAACCCCTTGCACACCGCGATCAAACATGATCGCGGTGTACTGGGGGCACAGGGGAGGATCGCGCAGGCAGGGGGCTCCCTGCGCGCCCCCCTGAGACCCTCAGACCAGCGCGATGTGATCGCGCTGCTCTGAGGGCTTCCTCCCTCCCAGGACCCGGATCCAAGATGGCGCTGGGGTCCTGGAGGGAGGCGGCTTCCTCAGTGCCTGCCGAGAGCAGGCATGAGGAAGCGTCCTGCACTGCCTGTCACATCGCTGGTGTGACAGAGTGCTATGCACACTGTCACACCAGCGATCTGATGAAATACAGTGATGTCCCACCCTGGGACAAAGTAAAAAAGTAAAAAAAAGTAAAAATAAACGTGTAAAAAAAAATCCAAAAAAAAAAAAAAATATATTCCCCAATAAATTCATTACTTATTGTAAATAAAAAAAATAAAACAATAAAAGTACACATATATGGTATCGCCGCGTCCGTAACGACCCCCCCTATAAAAGTGTCCCACTAGTTAACCCCTTTTGTGAACCCCTTAAAAAATAAAAAATAAAAACGAAGCAAAAAATCAGTGCTTTATCATCATACCGCTGAACAAAAAGTGGAATAACACGCGATCAAAAAGACGGATATAAATAAACATGGTACCGCTGAAAACGTCATCTTGTCCCGCAAAAAACGAGCCATCACACAGCATCATGAGCGAAAAAATAAAAAAGTTATAGCTCGCAGAATAAAGCGATGCAAAAATAATTATTTTTTATATAAAATTGTTTTTATTCTATAAAAGCGCCAAAACATAAAAAAATTATATAAATGAGGTATCGCCATAATCGTACTGACCCGAAGAATAAAACTGCTTTATCGATTTTACTACACGCGGAACAATAAAAACGCCTCACCCAAAAGAAATTCATGAATTGCTGATTTTTGTTCATTCTAACCTCCCAAAAATCGAAATAAAAAGCGATCAAAAAATGTCACCTGCTCAAAAATGGTACCAATAAAAGCGTCACCTCGTCCCGCAAAAATTAAGACCTCACATGACATTGTGGGCCAAAATATGCAAAAATTATAGCTCTCAAAATGTGGCGATGCAAAAAAACTACTTTTTGCAATAAAAAGCGTCTTTTAGCGTGACAGCTGCCAATCATAAAAACCGCTATAAATAGTAAATCAAACCCCCTTTATCACCCCCTTAGTTAGGGAAAAATAATAAAATAAAAAAAATGTATTTATTTCCATTTTCCCATTAGGGTTAGGGTTAGGGTTTCGGCTAAAGTTAGGGTTAGGGTTGGCGCTAAAGTTAGGATTAGGGTTAGAGTTAGGATTAGGGTTAGGGTTGGGATTAGGGTTGGGACTAGGGTTAGGGGTGTGTTGGGGTTAGGGTTGGAGTTAGAATTGGGGGGTTTCCGCTGTTTAGGCACATCAGGGGCTCTCCAAATGTGACATGGCGTCTGATCTCCATTCCAGCCAATTCTGCGTTGAAAAAGTCAAACGGTGTTCCTTCACTTCTGAGCTCTGCCATGCGTCCAAACAGTAGTTTATCCCCACATATGGGGTATCAGCGTACTCTGGACCCCAAGAGTTATTGTGAAATTTGTCCTATTTCTTCTGTTACCCTTGGGAAAATAAAAAACTGGGGCGAAAATATTATTTTTGTAAAAAAAAATAAGATTTTTTTGTTTTTACGGCTGTACATTATAAACTTCTGTGAAGCACTTGGGGCTTCATAGCGCTCACCACACATCTAAATAAGTTCCTTGTGGGGTCTATTTTCCAAAATGGGGTCACTTGTTGGGGATTTCCACTGTTTAGGCGCATCAGGGGCTCTCCAAATGCGACATGACGCCCCCAGACCATTCCATCAAAGTCTGCAATCCAAAACGTCACTACTTCCCTTTCCGAGCCCTGACATGCGCCCATACAGTAGTTTTCTCCCACATATTGGGTATCAGCGTACTCAGGACAAATTGGACAACAACTTTTGGGGTCCAATTTCTCCTGTTGCCCTTGTGAAAATAAAATATTGGGGGCGAAAAAATCATTTTTGTAAAAAAAAAAAGGATTTTTTATTTTTACGGCTGTGCGTTATAAACTTCTGTGAAGCACTTCGGGGTTCAAAGTGCTCACCACACATCTAGGTAAGTTCCTTGTGAGGTCTATTTTCCAAAATGGGGTCACTTGTGGGGGGTTTCCACTGTTTAGGCGCATCAGGGGCTCTCCAAATGCGACATGACGCCCCCAGACCATTCCATCAAAGTCTGCAATCCAAAACGTCACTACTTCCCTTTCCGAGCCCTGACATGCGCCCATACAGTAGTTTTCTCCCACATATTGGGTATCAGCGTACTCAGGACAAATTGGACAACAACTTTTGGGGTCCAATTTCTCCTGTTACCCTTGTGAAAATAAAATATTGGGGGCGAAAAAATCATTTTTGTAAAAAAAAAAAGGATTTTTTATTTTTACGGCTGTGCGTTATAAACTTCTGTGAAGCACTTCGGGGTTCAAAGTGCTCACCACACATCTAGATAAGTTCCTTGTGGGGTCTATTTTCCAAAATGGGGTCACTTGTGGGGGGTTTCCACTGTTTAGGCGTATCAGGGGCTCTCCAAATGCGACATGACGCCCCCAGACCATTCCATCAAAGTCTGCAATCCAAAACGTCACTACTTCCCTTCCGAGCCCTGACGTGCACCCATACAGTAGTTTTCTCCTACATATTGGGTATCAGCGTACTCAGGACAAATTGGACAACAACTTTTGGGTTCCAATTTCTTCTGTTACCCTTGTGAAAATAAAATATTGGGGGCGAAAAAATCATTTTTGTAAAAAAAAAAAAGGATTTTTTATTTTAAGGCTGTACGTTATAAACTTTAGTGAAACACCTGGGGGTTCAAAGTTCTCACCACACATCTAGATAAGTTCCTTGAGGGGTCTAGTTTCCAAAATGGTGTCATTTGTGGGGGGTTTCCACTGTTTAGGCAGATCAGGAGCTCTCCAAACACGACATGGCGTCCAGCCAATTCTGCGTTGAAAAAGTGAGATGGCGCTCCTTCCCTTCCAAACTCTGCCATGCACCCAAACAGTGGTATACCCCCACATATGGGGTATCAGTGTACTCAGGACAAATTGCACAATAACTTTTGGAGTCTTGTTACCCTTGGAAAAATAAAAATTGGGGTGAAAAGATCATTTTTGTGGAAAAAATATGATTTTTAAATTTTACGGCTCTACATTATAAACTTGTGTGAAGCACTTGAGGGTTCAAATTGCTCACCAAAGATCTAGATAAGTTCCTTAGGGGGTCTAGTTTCCCAAATGGGGTCATTTGTGGGGGGTTTCCACTGTTTAGGCACATCAGGGGCTCTCCAAATGCAACATGGCATCCAATCTCAATTCCAGCCAATTTTGGTTGGAAAAAGTCAAATGGTGCTCCTTCCCTTCCGAGCTCTGCCGTGCGCCCAAACAGTGGTTCCCCCCCACATATGGGGCATCAGCGTACTCAGGACAAATTGGACAACAACTTATGTGGTCCAATTTCTCCTGATACCCTTGGGAAAATAAAAAATTAGTGACTAAAAGATAATTTTTGTGGGAAAAAAACAGGATTTTTTATTTTCATGCCCGGGCATTATAAACTTGTGTGAAGCACTTGGGGGTTCAAAGTGCTCACCAAAGATCTAGATAAGTTCCTTAGGGGGTCTAGTTTCCAAAATGGGGTCACTTGTGGGGGATTTCCACTGTTTAGGCTCATCTGGGGCACTGCAAACGGAACATGACCCCCATCAACGTCTGCATTCCAAAACGTTACTACTTCCTTTCCAAGCCCTGCCGTGCGCCCAAACAGTTTTCCACCCCCACATATGGGGTATCAGCGTACTCAGGACAAATTGGACAACAACTTTTGGGGTCCAATTTCCTTGGGAAAATTCAAAAATTTAGGACTAAAAAATCATTTTTGTGGAATTTTTTTTTTTTTTTTTTCACACCCAGGCATTATAAACTTTTGTGAAACACTTGGGGGTTCAAAGTGCTCACAACAGATCTAGATAAGTACCTTAGGGGGTCTAGTTTCCAAAATGGTGTCACTTGTGGGGGGTGTCCACTGTTTAGGCGCATCAGAGGTTCTCCAAGCGCGACATGGCGTCCAATCTCAACTCCAGCCAATTTTAGTTTGAAAAAGTCAAACGGCGCTCCTTCCCTTACGAGCTCTGCCGTGTGCCCAAACAGTGGTTTTCCCCCACATATGGGGTATTGGCGTACTCAGGAGAAATTGCATAACAACCTTATCTGTCCATTTTCTCCTTTTACCCTTGTGAAAATAAAAAAAAAGTTTGTAAAAGATCATTTTTGTGGCTAAAAAGTTAAATATTCATTTTTTCCTTCCACGTTGCTTTAGTTCCTGTGAAGCACCTGAAGGGTTAATAAACTTCTTGAATGTGGTTTTGAGTACCTTGAGGGGTGCAGTTTTTAGAATGGTGTCACTTTTGGGTATTTTCTGTCATGTAGACCCCTCAAAGTGACTTCAAATGTGAGGTGGTCCCTAAAAAAAATGGCTTTGTAAATTTTGTTGTAAAAATGAGAAATCGCTGGTCAACTTTTAACCTTATAACTTCCTAACAAAAAAAAATTTTGATTCCAAAATTGTGCTGATGTAAAGTAGACATGTGGGAAATGTTATTTCTTAACTATTTTGTGTTACATATTTCTCTGTTTTAAGGGAATAAAAATTCAAAGTTTGAAAATTGCTAAATTTTCAAAATTTTCGCCATATTTGCGTATTTTTCAAAAATAAACGCAAGTTATATGGAAGAAATTTTACCACTAACATGAAGTACAATATGTCACGAGAAAACAATCTCAGAATCGCGAAGATCCGTTGAAGCGTTCCGGAGTTATAACCTCATAAAGAGACAGTGGTCAGAATTGTAAAAATTGTCCCGGTCATTAACGTGCAAACCACCCTTGGGGGTGAAGGGGTTAATAATATGTCCTAGTCACATTGTGATATATGCATTGTTTATATAATTCATTCATTATGAGTTCTATATATAGTCATTTGGTTATGAATATAGTGAGACCGTATTAATGATTATCATAAGTAGATGTCTTCATCAAGTGTGTACCTTATGAGTGCTGCACCGAGATGACCATACATTTGGCTTCACGTCAGTTGTTTGTAAAGTCAGCTGTTTAGTATCAGCCTCATATGATGGGACGTGACGCTGACGCACTGACATTCGATCCATGTATGCGTGGAGTTAATTTTTGATATCAGCCTCACCTAATGTGATGCGATGCTGATGCATTGACATTGTTAGTCGCTGCCCCTCTGGTTGCTGGGCAACCCGTTTAACGCGCATGCGCCCTTTGGTGAGATCCACGTGACCGGATACGACGCAGTGGTTTTGCTGACCGGATATGACGTGTTATCCTCGGCTATGTGCACGCTGCTTACAATGCGCGTGCGCTATCACAAATTGATCTGACTATTTATAGACCGCGATCTTAGCATTTTCTATCCCCCTGACGAAGGAAGTTTTTCCGAAACGCGCGTCGGGGCGCGTTCCAGGAAGCCACACATCCACCCTCATTGCCCCTCTACATTGTGTCAGGTATTATGTCTGTAGGTGCATGGTAGCACTTGTTTTCATTTGGACACGTTTTTTATGTGCACAGTTTTTTCTTTTTTCATTATTTAGCTCATTCACTTTATTGCTCACAAGCAGTGTGTGCTTTTGTTATCAGTATATATTGTTTTAGCATTTTGAGCACACCATTTGGTTTTATGTCATTGATATTTTCTAACACACACACTATTGTGGTGCACTTTGTATAATTATTATTATTTTTGCACATTCGTGTTTTGCTGCACATGTTTATCATATACTGGCAGGTTTTATGTGGATATATATCCTTATTATTGGGCATCATAGGGTGGTAGTTGTTGTTTTTTGTTAAACATCATTACCATTTTTTTATATGTTTGTGTATTTGTTTACATTTTTCTAATAAATATATGCATTTTGTGTACCCAAACCTGCCTTGTGGTTCTTCTTCCCCTTTTTCCTTTCCTTTCACTTGGGCTTTTTTGTTTTATTCATTGGATGGTTATCCATCCGCATTACGGAGTGCAGATCCAATTGGTGGTGTTCACATGTTGTTTTAAAAAAAAAAAATTTTCACATGGGTGCATATTGATTTAATTATTGTCACACCATATTGTATCGTACTTCTGTTTCTTATGAAGCGGCTCATGTGTGATCAACATGCCTTAGTCTGAAAATTTCACTGCAATAAAATGCGGACTAGCAGGCCTCGCCAACCACCAGCCATCCCATTAACCCTATCTGATGCTTCTTTCTCCTCTGTCATCATACCAAGTCTTCTCACACAGGTCTCTGGCCGCAGAAACTCCAATTGTTTACCCCCTAGAGTCGGGGTGAGTGAGAGCTTTTATGTAAGTGACATGACTGCTGCTTTTGTGTCACCTAGGACAACACATCTTGTCCTGTTCTCTGCACCCACCCCTCTTTCAGCACATCAGCCAGCCTTGATCCTACAGTTGTGGTCACTTAAGCTAAGAGCTTGAACTACATTTCTCCAATCTGTTGGTCATGGAAATGCTGCCTTTCCACCTGGTGGAAAAAAACAGTTTCTGAAAGATGATAGCCGCGCAGTCCCCTAGTACCAGTTTCCCCGTTGCCATTACTTTCTCTAAGAAAGCTGTGCCTGCACTACACCAGCATGTCTCAGACACATCGCCCATTTCCCCGAAAATATCTATGTCTGTCAGGGTTTCATTTGACCACTGACACCTGAACGAAAAACAAGGCAGGGGGATTAAAACTCACTGATCGGGCACCGGGTGACCTCTGGTGGCTGTGGGGGCAGGCGGTCAAGGCTGCTCCACAAGTCTTTGGATACCCAAGGATTGCGGGACAAACCATGTATCTAACCACTTCCTTCACTACTTCTTTTCACTCCACCACCTCTAGGGCCTCCACCTGTGCCCTCAACCTCTTATTTTTAAACAAACATGCATTCCTACAGTGCATGATATAATCCTCTCCACCTCCGTACTGCGCAGTCCTGGATCACCGCAAACAGGCAGTGTTTTAAATTTTGGGGATCACAGTTGCACAGCTAAAGATTGTGGACAGCTATCCCTGCCAAGTTAGAACAATGACTGTGTCCACTGAACCCCGGACCAAGGAAGACCATGTGTGATAACGATGGAAACCTTGTAGCAGCACTAAAGGTAACCTCACACACGTGCCTTGCATGGCTCAAGTCTTCAAACTAGTGGTAAAGCAATTTCTCCACAACTAACCTGGGCCCGGGTGTGCTGGGTTCAAAAAGCACGGTCCCCTATAGCTCACTTCCGATGATCGAACCCCGAAGGTCATTGTCTTGCATCGCTACAGAGGTCTTTCAGCCTACCGGGGTTTAAAAGTTTTATTTGCAAAAATTTCTAAAATAGTTTGGAATTCCACCTGCACAACAGCAAAAAG
>JARQOD010000001.1:594996081-595051308 GCA_033576555.1 Oophaga sylvatica | reverse complement strand
AAGATAAACATAAGATGCCTCTATTACTAACCCCAGTGTCGTATTGTATAAAAAATACACAAACAGAATAAAGTACTTTAATTGAAAGAATGACACAGACTCTGTTAATGAATCTAAATTAACCCATATTCACGTCATCGATCAGTCCTCAGAAGCCATGTTCTCCTGTAATAGAAATAAAATAATAAACAACAATATTCCTTACCTGTATGCTGAGAAGATAATAATCCATTTGTCCCACGAAGTATCTAGCTCTGTTACATCCAGATGGCAGGCTGCAATGTTGCATAATGTGACTATGCAGCCTGACATCCAGCAGAGACACTGAGCAGCATGTGGTACTGCTGCCCATTGTCTTATGTTGTACTCCTATGACCTGACTGACATCACTGTGGGTGTGAGAAAATTCTCACACTAGCAGTGCTGTCAAAAATGTCCTGGGAGTTCTCATTTAACCCCTTCCCGACCCATGACGCCGACGTCTGCATCATGAAAACCTGTGCCATCCCGACCCATGACGCCGACGTAGGCGTCATGCTATAAATCATGTTACTGCGGGTCGGGGGTCCGGGTCACTGAAAGGTCACCCGACCCGCAGTAACAGGACCCTTACTGCATCACCACAGGGGGTTGGCTTAACCCCCACGTGGCCACGATCGCTCTGATTGGCTGTTAAAAGTGAAACTGCCAATCAGAGCGATTTGTAATATTTCACCAATGAAACTGGTGAAATATTACAATCCAGCCATGGCCGATGCTGCAATAGCATGTGCCATGGCTGGAGACCGCGATCAGACCCCCCCCACACCATGTCACGGCGGTGATCGGCCGCCGCCATTGAAAGATGGCAGCGATCGGTCACCGCCGTCGCTGTCTGCTCCCCTGCTCCTGCGATCACCCCCCCTCACCTTCCGATCCCCCCCTCACCTTCCGACGTCCCCTACTCACCTCTCCCGGTCCACCGATGTCCCTGGATCCGTCCCGGCGGCTGCCCGGGATTCTTCATGGGCGCCGCCATCTTGGAAAATGGCGGGCGCATGCGCAGTGTGCCCCGGCCGGCGCATGCGCAGTGCGCCCTCCATTGTAAAAAAATGTATTTTGATCACTGTGATAAACTGTCACAGTGATCAAAATAAAAAAAAAGTAAATGAACCCCCCCCGTCATAGGTAGGGACAAATAATAAAAAAAATATATATTTTTTTTTTCCTAGCGGATTTCGCGGCGGATCCGCGGCTGATTTCGCTGCTGATCCGCAGCGGATTTCGCTGCAGATCCGCGCGCCGATTTTGCTGAGGATCCGCGGCGGATATCGCTGCTGATCCGCGGCTGATTTCGCTGCTCATCCGCTGCGGATTTCGCTGCTGATCCGCGGCGGATTCGCTGCTGATCCGCTGCGGATCCGCGGCTGATTTCGCTGCTGATCTGCGGCGGATTTCGCTGCAGATCAGCGGCGGATTTCGCTGCGGATCCACGGCTGATTTTGCTGCTGATCCGCGGCGGATTTCGCTGCTGATCCGCAACTGATTTTGCTGCTGATTCGCGGCGGATCCGCGGCAGATTTCGCTGCTGATCCACGGCGGATTTCGCTGCTGATCCGCTGCGGATTTCACTGCTGATCCACGGCGGATTTCGCTGCGGATCCGCTACTGATTTCGCTGCGGATCCGCGGCGGATTTCGCTGCTGATCCGCGGCGGATTTTGCTGCTGATCCGCGACTGATTTCGCTGCTGATCCGCGGCTGATTTCGCTGATGATCCGCGGCTGATTTCGCTGCTGATCCGCGGCGGATTTCGCTGCTGATCCACTGCGGATTCGCTGCTGATCCGCGGCGGATTTCGCTGATGATCCGCGGCGGATTTTGCTGCTGATCCGCGACTGATTTCGCTGCGGATCCGTGGCGGATTTCACTGCGGATCCGCGGCGGATTTCGCTGCTGATCCGCGGCGGATTTCGCTGCTGATCCGCGACTGATTTCGCTGCTGATCCACTGCGGATTCGCTGCTGATCCGCGGCGGATTTTGTTGCTGATCCGCGACTGATTTTGCTGCGGATCCGCGGCTGATTATCTGCTGATTCATCTGCGCTAGCGGGCGGATATAGCATAACGTGATCGCGTTATGCTATACCGTTACCAGCCGGTCAACGCTACGTGTTGAACGGGCTGGTAAAACGCAATATGAACCCAGCCTTAGGGTTAGAACTAGTTTTAGGGTTAGCATTAGGGTTAAGGTTAGAATTACGGTTAGGGTTGGAATTTGAGTTAGGGTTGGAATTAGGGTTAGGGTTGGAATTAGGGTTAGGCTTGTAGTTAGGTTTATGGTTAGAGTTGGGATTAGGGTTAGGGGTGTGTTGGGGTTAGGGTTATGATTAGGGTTTGTATTAGGGTTAGGTGTGTGTAGGGGTTAGGGTTGGGGTTAAGGGTGTGTTGGGGTTAGTGTTGGAGTTAGAATTGAGGGGTTTCCACTATTTAGGCACATCAGGGGGTCTCCATACGCGACATGGCGCCACCATTGATTCCTGCAAATTTTGCGTTCAAAAAGTCAAACAGTGCTCCCTTTATTCCAAGCCCCGACGTATGCCCAAACAGTGGTTTATCCCCACATATCAGGTATCAGCGTACTCGGGAAAAATTGCACAACAACTTTGGGGGTTCTAATTTCTCCTGTTAACATTGGGAAAAAAAATTGGGGACTAAAAATTATTTTTGTGGAAAAAAAATGATTTTATATTTTCACGGCTCTGCGTTATAAACTTCTGTGAAGGACTTGGAGATTCAAAGTGCTTATCACACATCTATAGGAGTTCCTTGGGGATCTAGTTTCCAAAATGGGGTCACTTGTGGGAGTTTCTACTGTTTAGGCACATCAGGGACTCTGCAAACGTAACATGACGCCCGAAGACCATTCCATCAAGTGGGCATTTCAAAACGTCACTACTTCCCATCCGAGCCCCGACGTGTGCCCATACAGTAGTTTTCTCCCACATATGGGATATCAGCATACTCAGGACAAATTGGAAAACAACTTTTGGGGTCTAATTTCTCATGTTACCCTTGGGAAAATAAAAAAATTGGGGACTAAAAGATCCTGATTGTGGAAAAAATATGATTTTTTTATTTTCATGCCCGGGCGTTATAAACTTCTGTGTAGCCCTTGGGGGTTCAAAGTGCTCACCACACATCTAGATAAGTTCTTTGTGGGGTCTAGTTTCCTAAATGGGGTCACTTGTGGGGAGTTTCTACTGTTTAGGCACATCAGGGGCTCTGCAAACGTAACAAGATGCCCGCAGACCATTCCATCAAGTCAGCATTTCAAAGCGTCACCACATCCCTTCCGAGCCCTGACGTGTGCCCAAACAGTGGTTCCCCCCCACATATGGGGTACTAGCGTACTCAGGACAAACTGGACAACAACTTTTGGGGTCCAATTTCTCCTGTAACCATTGTGAAAATAAAAAATAGTGGGCTAAAAATCATTTTTTGAGAAAAAAAATGATTTTTTATTTTCACGGCTCTGCGTTATAAACTTCTGTGAAGCACCTGGGGGTTCAAAGTTCTCACTATGCATCTAGATAAGTTCCTTAGGGCGTCTAGTTTCCAAAATGGGGTCACTTGTGGGGGAGCTCCAATGTTTAGGCACACAGGGACTCTCCAAATGCGACATGGCAATCGCTAAATATTCCAGCATATTTTCCATTCAAAAAGTCAAATGGCGCTCCTTCCCTTCTGAGCCCTGCCGTGCGCCAAAACAGTGGTTTATGACCACATATGAGGTATCTGTGTACTCAGGAGAAATTGCCCAACAAATTTTAGGATCCAATTTATACTGTTGCCCATGTGAAAATGAAAAAAACTGAGGCTAAAAGAAAATTTTTGTGAAAAAAAAGTACTTTCTTTTTTTTACGGATCAATTTGTGAAGCACCTGGAGGTTCAAAGTGCTCACTATGCATCTAGATAAGTTCCTTAGGGGGTCTAGTTTCCAAAATGGGGTCACTTGTGGGGAGCTCCAATGTTTAGGCACACAGGCACTCTCCAAATGCGACATGGCAACCGCTAAATATTCCAGCATATTTTCCATTCAAAAAGTCAAATGGCGCTCCTTCCCTTCTGAGCCCTGCCGTGCGCCAAAACAGTGGTTTATGACCACATATGAGGTATCTGTGTACTCAGGAGAAATTGCCCAACAAATTTTAGGATCCAATTTATACTGTTGCCCATGTGAAAATGAAAAAAACTGAGGCTAAAAGAAAATTTTTGTGAAAAAAAAGTACTTTCTTTTTTTACGGATCAATTTGTGAAGCACCTGGAGGTTCAAAGTGCTCACTATGCATCTAGATAAGTTCCTTAGGGGGTCTAGTTTCCAAAATGGGGTCACTTGTGGGGGAGCTCCAATGTTTAGGCACACAGGCACTCTCCAAATGCGACATGGCAACCGCTAAATATTCCAGCATATTTTCCATTCAAAAAGTCAAATGGCGCTCCTTCCCTTCTGAGCCCTGCCGTGCGCCCAAACAGTGGTTTATGACCACATATGAGGTATCTGTGTACTCAGGAGAAATTGCCCAACAAATTTTAGGATCCAATTCATACTGTTGCCCATGTGAAAATGAAAAAAACTGAGGCTAAAAGAAAATTTTTGTGAAAAAAAAGTACTTTCTTTTTTTTACGGATCAATTTGTGAAGCACCTGGGGGTTCAAAGTGCTCACTATGCATCTAGATAAGTTCCTTAGGGGGTCTAGTTTCCAAAATGGGGTCACTTGTGGGGGACCTCCAATGTTTAGGCACACAGGGACTCTCCAAATGCGACATGGCAACCGCTAAATATTCCAGCATATTTTCTATTCAAAAAGTCAAATGGCGCTCCTTCCCTTCTGAGCCCTGCCGTGCGCCCAAACAGTGGTTTATGACCACATATGAGGTATCTGTGTACTCAGGAGAAATTGCCCAACAAATTTTAGGATCCAATTTATACCGTTGCCCATGTGAAAATGAAAAAAACTGAGGCTAAAAGAAAATTTTTGTGAAAAAAAAGTACTTCTTTTTTTTACAGATCAATTTGTGAAGCACCTTGGGGTTCAAAGTGATCACTATGCATCTAGATAAGTTCCTTAGGAGGTCTAGTTTCCAAAATGGGGTCACTTGTGGGGGAGCTCCAATGTTTAGGCACACAGGGACTCTCCAAATATGACATGGCAACCGCTAAATATTCCAGCATATTTTCTATTCAAAAAGTCAAATGGCGCTCCTTCCCTTCTGAGCCCTGCTGTGCGCCCATACAGTGGTTTATGACCACATATGAGGTATCTGTGTACTCAGGAGAAATTGCCCAACAAATTTTATGATCCATTTTATCCTGATGCCCATGTTAAAATGAAAAAATTGATGCTAAAAAAAAATTTTTGTTGGAAAAATTAAAATGTCCATTTTTTCCTTCCACGTTGCTTTAGTTCCTGTGAAGCACCTGAAGGGTTAATAATCTTCTTGAATGTAGTTTTGAGTAGCTTGAGGGGTGCAGTTTTTATAAAGGTGTCACTTTTGGGTATTTTCTGCCATATAGACCCCTCAAAGTGACTTCAAATGTGAGGTGGTCCCTAAAAAAAATGGTTTTGTAAATTTTGATGTAAAAAGGAGAAATCGCTGGTCAACTTTTAACCCTTATAACTTCCTAACAAAAAAAAATGTTGTTCCAAAAATTGTGCTGATGTAAAGTAGACATGTGGGAAATGTTATTTATTAACTATTTTGTGCCACATAACTCTCTGGTTTAACAGAATAAAAATTAAAAATTTGAAAATTACAAAATTTTCAGAATTTTCGCCAAATTTCCATTTTTTTCACAAATAAACGCAAAAATTATCGACCTTAATTTACCACTAACATGAAGCCCAATATGTCACGAAAAAACAATCTCAGAATCGCTAGGATCCGTTGAAGCGTTCCTGAGTTATTACCTCATAAAGGGACACTGGTCAGAATTGCAAAAAATGGCAAGGTCTTTAAGGTCAAAATAGGCTGGGTCATGAAGGGGTTAATGAATTCAGTTCAACTCACTGAATTAACAAGCACCATTACAACTTTTCGTTGGCCGAAACCCGACCATAGCGTGAGGTCGGCCATGGGGTCGTCGACCCCAGCGCCCAAGTCGGTTTTCCCATAATGCTTGCAGGCGCCTTTTTTCAGCCAATGATCAAGGACGTACACTGTGGGCAACGAGATGACATGTGCAGGGTCCACCACCATCTTAGAGAAGGGCATTGCAGTGATTGGCTTGCTTTGGGGGGCGTCATAGTGTCTATAAAAGCCCTGAGCGCCGACCTGCATTTTACTTCTGACTATATTAACAGTATAGGAAAGATGTGTATCTTCGTACCGTGTTAGCCAGTAGATAGAAAAATATTTAGACTTGAGAGTCCTCAGTGGTTGATACCTTTTAATGGCTAACTGAAAAGATGGTAACAAATTGCAAGCTTTCGAGACTACTCAGGTCTCTTCATCAGGCAAAGACTAATACAACATCTGAAGAATCACATATTTATACACAAGAGGACACAGGAATAATGCAATAGGTAAGACAAGTGACGTGAAGCAGAACTGTCATTATGGCAGAGGGATGAACATAAATATTGGAACAGTTCATAGATAAGGAGTGAAAGTTTTATTACCCTCTGATTGGAGTCTGCTATTGTGTTTTGATGCCCCTAGAAGGTCAGAGAAGCAGATTCCTTAATTGATGTACACAGACATGAATCCGTGTGATATATTCATTCCAGCACTAAGAGTGTCAAAGGTCATCATAAGTTTATATTCCCAAACCTTTCTATCTTTCTCAGATTTGAAGTTAGATTTTAATACAAGTAATTCCATATCCATCATGCTATGACCGGGCATACAAAAGTGTTTTGCCACAGGTAAATCCATTCTTTTTTCTCTTATTGTGTGGCAATGAGAATTCATCCTTGTTCTCAGTTTTTGCCCGGTCTCCCCCACTTACAGACCCCCAGATGGACATTTCGTACAAATAATTAGGTACACCACATTAGATGTGATGCAGCTGAAAGTACCTGGGATCTTGTAGTCCTGATGGGAGTTGGGGATCTTTATCTTGTCCATGGTCATTATAGATGCACAGGTTTTGCATTTCTTTTTGTTGCAAGGAAAGGTTCCTGCAGCTGTTGGGGAGGACAGGGAGCTTCTGACAATGATGCTTCTTAGATTTGGGGGCTGCCTAAAACATAGTAGTGGGGGGTCTGGAAATATGGATTGTAATCGGGCATCTTTTTGTAGTAAAGGTTGTAGTTTCCGTGCAGCTCCCCTTGGCATCTCCAGATTTGGATTGTAGGTGACCACTAGAGGCACCCGGTTATTTTCTTCTTTAGCTTTGTAATGTAGCAGGTGATTCCTTGATATTCTGGTGGCTCTTGTAATTTGGTTTTCAATTGTTCTTGGATGGTAGCCCTGGTTCAAAAAGGTCTTTCTGAGGCGAATAAGGTGTTCATCTCTATCCATAGGGTTGGAACATATACGATTGTATCTGATGGCTTGGCTGTAGACAATAGAATTTTTTATGTGTTTTGGATGGAAACTGTCCCATTTAAGGTATGTTGGACGGTCGATTGGCTTCTGATACAGGGATGTCTCTATTTCATTGTTCTTTAGCTTAATGGTGGTGTCTAAAAAGTTAATTTCAGTGCTGGAGTAGTTAACGTGCACACGGTCCGCCACACGGTAGCCCGGGGTATCACGGCTTGTGATCCCTCTGTGCCGCAAATGTGACAAAACGCACACACACACGACGGCTGCTGCCGCCCGACCCAATAATCTGCAGGGATTAATAATTATCCCACTTCCACTTAAGAACTTGCAGCTCTCTGGCGCCCCCCTTACCCTCAGGTCAGTTAGGGAACTGCACCTAGGATAACTGCCAGTGTTGCACACGAGGTGTCCCACTATCGATCAACTTGTGGTAAGCGTCAGCAGGCTGTTTTAAAGATGATGTCTTTGGGTGACAGCAGACACACCGAGGAGGTACTGGCTGACTACTTGCAGCGAGAAACTGAGTCATGGCTGGGCAGTCTACATCTTGAGCCAGGCAAGGTAGTCAGTGATAATGGCCGTAATTTTGTGGCGGCCATAGCCCTGGCAAAACTCAGACACATACCTTGCCTGGCTCACATCTTGAACCTGGACGAGGTGGGGGAAGAAGAGGAAGAGAAGGAGGAGGAGGATGAGGATGAGGGGGATGATTATTTTGGGGAGGATGATGCTTCTCAGGGGGCAAAAGAAAATTTTGGCTTGCAAAGGTCAGGTACAGGGTTTGTGCGTGACTGGAGGGATGTGGATTTGGCAGAAAGTACTCCTCCACCCACCACTGGCAGTGCATCATTGACACCTGGAACATTGGCCCACATGTGTGATTATGTCTTGCAGATCCTAAAAGGGGACCCCCGCATTGCCAAAATTATGATGGATGACGACTACTGGTTGGTCAGCATCCTCGATCCATGCTATAAATGTAAATTACAGAACATCATGCCACAGGAGAACCTAGAGCTAATATTTGCGAACAAACAAGCAACTTTGGTAAACCGATTGTTAGAGGCATTCCCAGCACACAACAGCAGTGCAGGTTCTACCACGAGCCGTACTGGGCCAAATGGAAGACGTGTTCGTGGTGCACACAGCCGAAGTGGTGGTGGAGGCAGGGGTTTCATGACCATGTTGTGGACTGATTTCTCGAGTAACGCTCACACGACTGGTAATACTGAATTGATTGCAACAGACAACAGACAGCATTTGTCAACTATGGTTCAAAATTACCACTCCTCCCATATCGATGTTCTCCTTCACAGTTCATTCGCCTTTGACTACTGGGCTTGTAAACTGGACATCTGGCCTGAATTGGCACAATATGCCTTACAGGAGCTCGCTTGCCCTGCTGGGAGCGTGCTATCAGAAAAAGTCTTCAGTGCTGCTGGATCAATCCTGACAAAAAGAAGGACCCGGCTGTCGACCCAAAATGTAGGTGATCTCACCTTCATTAAAATGAACCATGCCTGGGTTTCAAAGGATTTTGCACCACCTTCCCCTGATGACACATAGGTTGCCAGCAAAATGGCTCGCTTTGTCCTCCTCTTCCTCCGACTTCTCCAAATCCTCCATTTGCAGCTGCTGAACGTCCAGCCTACACCTCAACATATGCCACTTTTTCCTCCTCCCTAACTGGGCTGTCACCCGCCCGGGCTGGTGTCTGCACGTGGCGCACCAGGGCAAGTGTCGGGGTCCTGAGCAGGTGGGGGGCCCACTCACCATCAGAGACACCGGCGTACTATGAGGGGCCCTGTGCCAGTTCCCGGCGCCCACTAGTGTGCCCCCACTGCTTGCTCAGGGCCCCAGCACTTGCAATACTTACCTCTCCCTGCTCCACCGCTGTGACGTCTTCCGCGTTTCCTGACAGTGACATTCAGGTCAGAGAGCGCAATGATGTCACGTCTGTGCACCCTCTGCCTGAACAGTCACAGTGCAGAGAGCTGGAAGATGGTGATGCTGAGGAGTCCAGAGTAGAGCAGTGCCCAGCGAGAAGAGGTATTTCATTTTTTTTAATGTTTGGAGCAATATATGGGGAGCATTATACACTGTAGAACTTTATATGGGGCCCATCATACACTTGAGCCTCATAGATAGGGCCCATTATACACTGCAGCATCATCCATGGGGCACATAATATACTTAAGCATCACATGGAGACCATTATATATGGAGCATTATATATGGGGCCCATTATATATCGCGCATCATATGGGGCACATTATATATGGAGCATCACATGGAGACCATTATATGTGGAGCATTATATATGGAGACCTGTTAGAGTTCGAGTTCCCAATGCTGCACAAGGGGAATTTCGAGCCATTCCCGCTGCGGTCCCCCATTCGTCTCCGGCCGCAATGGAGCCTGCTCAGCAGAGACGTCGGTCTCAGCGTCTTGCCATTCCAATACTGTGCAGAGACTTGCTTCTGCTCCTCCTGGGTCTTCTATTATAGCCAGTGCTGGAGCAGACGTCTTTTGGGACGAAGTCCTGCGTTTCCCCTTCTGAGCATGCCCAGGGTACAATTTCTCATTGGAGATCAGGGGTCACATGTTCAGGTACTGCAGCAGCTCCCATTGGTCCACCAGGAAGGTCCTGAAACTACATGTGTTTTGGAACAGTTTCTCATTGGTTCTTTTTCTGGCAGGTCCTGTAGCTGTTACTATAAAAGGGTGGCATGGCTGGGCCGCCATGCGCTAGTATCAACTCTGTTACGTGCTTGCACCAGTGAGATCATGTATGCATGTGTTTAGGTCTGGCTGAAATAAGCCCCTAGAATACCGGCACCTCCTGTGAGGAGATTGTATGCATGTGTTCAGGGCTCGGCTGAAAACGCCATTAGAATATCGGCTACTCCAGTGAGGAGATTGTTGCTTGTGTTCTGACTGCATGACCTCAGACTGCAATCCGTTTAGCAGTCATCTGTGTTCCCTGTGAATCTAATAGGACACAGTCTTTTTCTCAGCTGCTCTGTGACGCAACAGGGTTCGCTTTATAACGCTGGTTCAGCGTCCTAGCGTTTTACTTTGTGGCTCACTGAAGCTAAGTGAGTTCGTACTTATCGCCATATAGCGCTGTGGCATTCCCGTTAGCAGCTCTGAGGATTAACAGAGTTCGCACTAACCGCCACAGCGCGCTTTTGCGTTTATTTTAGCGACTCTGCGGGATAACAGAGTTCGCTACTTTCACCATCTTACTAGCAGCGGGCTTCGCCTGCACGGTGAACCCCGGGCTGCGAACGCACCTCTCTGCAATATCTATTAGGTGCGTTCCGCAGACCCTAACAGAGACCATTATATTTGGAGCATTATATGGGGTTCATCATACACTTGAGCATCATATATGGGGCCCATCATATACTAGAGCATCATATGGGGTTCATTATTTATGGGGCATCATTTAGGGCCCTTTATATATGCAGGCATATGGGGCCTATTCTGTATGGAGCATTATATGGAGCCCATTCTGTATTGGGCAATATATGGGGCTCATTATTCTGTATAGAGCAATATATGGGGCTCATTATTCTGTATGGCGCACTATCTGGTGCCCATAATACTGTATGGAGGAATATACTGTCCGTTTTTTGAGCTATTGTAGAATTTAAAATAGATCTCAGTCATGTAATGTAAGAAGTGAAGTATTTGGCATTGTACAATACCTATATTTCTGTGCTGTATCGGAGCATCATGAATTGTGGTATGTGATAAAGGAGCCCACTGACACTCTTTGGCCCGGGGCACACGAAAACCGGGAGCCAGCCCTACCCCCCCACAACTTTAGCCAAATAACCCCCAGTTTTCAATGCATAACTATTATTATAAAATTAAGTAAGGTTGCCAAGCTTAAGTAATAAGAATTTATGTTGTTGGCATTGAAATGAGCACTGTAGGTGTGTTTACTGTCCTCCAGTCCCTGCCGACTTTTATTCCCCACTGACTTGCATTGGGGTCGGATTTTCGACTCCGACCTGACCGTTTCCGTTAGTTGGCCGACTTTGTTCGACTCGAATTTTGAGAAAGTCGTGTTTCATGAAACCCGACTTGACCCTAAAAAAGACAAAGTCGCTCATCTCTAATACTGAGCAGTGGTAGCACACGCTCCTCAGTGGCCCTACTGGATGGCAGGCTTTATAGTCACATCATGCAACAATACAGCCTGCCATATAGATGTAGTAGAGCTATACCAATCATGGGAAAAATAGATTATGTTCTTGGGGGACAGGTAAGGAATATTGTGTTTTATTATTTTAATTCTGATACAGGAGACCATGTCTTCTGTGGACTGGGCGATGATGTGAATTTGGGTTTATTTACATTCACTAACCTCTTAGTGACAGCCAATTTGCAGCTTAATGATCGAGCCAATTTTTACAATTCTGACCACTGTCATTTATGAGGTTATAACTCTGGAACGCTTTAACGAATGCCACTGATTCTGAGAATTTTTTTTCGTGACATATTGTACTTCACGTTAGTCGTAAAAATTTTTATATGGCTTGCGTTTATTTTTGAATAAAAAGGAAATATGGCGAAAATTTTGAAAATTTAGCAATTTTCAAAATTTAAATATTTATGCCCTTAAATCAGAGAGATATGTCACACAAATTTCTTAATAAATAACATTTACCACATGTCTACTTTACATCAGCACAATTTTGGAAACAAAATTTTTTTTGTTACGAAGTTATAAGGGTTAAAAGTTGACCAGCGATTTTTCATTTTTACAACACCATGTTTTTTTTAGGGACCACATCACATTTGAAGTCACTTTGAGGGGTCTATATGATAGAAAATACCCAAAAGTGACACCATTCGAAAAACTGCACCCCTCAAGGTGCTCAAAACCACATTCAAGAAGTTTATTAACCCTTTATGTGCTTCTCAGGAACTGAAGCAATGTGGAATGAAAAAATTAACATTTAACATTTTTTGCAAAAAATTTAATTCAGAACCAGTTTTTTTCTATTTTCACAAGTGTTAAAAGAGAAAATGAACCACAAGATTTGTTGTGCAATTTCTCCTGAATACGCCGATACCCCATATGTGGGGGTAAACCACTTTTTGGACGCATGACAGAGGTCGCAAGGGAAGGAGCGCCGTTTGTCTTTTTCAACACAGAATTGGCTGGACGCCATGTCGCGTTTGGAGAGCCCCTGATGTGCCTAAACAGTGGAAACTCCAAACAAGTGACCCATTTTGGAAACTAGACCCACTAAGGAACTTATCTAGATGTGTTGTGAGCACTTTGAACCTCCAAATGCTTCACAGAAGTTTATAACGTAGAGTCGTGGAAATAAAAAAATCATTTTTTTTCCTCAAAAATCATTTTTTTAGCCAGCTATTTTTTATTTTCCCAAGGGTAACAGGAGAAGTTAGAACTCCAAAATTGATGTGCAGTATGTCCTGAGTACGCTGATACCCCATATGTTGGGGTAAACCACTGATTGGGCGCACGGCAGGGCTCGGAAGGGAGGGAGCACCATTTGACTTTATGAAAGCCATGTCGTGTTTGGAGACCCCTGATGTGCCTAAACAGTGGAAATCCCTCAATTCTAGCTCCATCCCTAACCCCAACACACGCCTAACCCTAATCCCAACCTAACCCTAATCCCAACCCTAACCCTAATCCCAACCCTAATTCCAACCCTAATTGTAGTCCTAACCCTAATCCTAATCCTAACCCTAATCCTAACCCTAACCCTAATGGAAAAATGAAAAAAATATATATTTTCTTTATTTTATTATATGTCCCTAACTAAGAGTGTTATAAGGGGGGGTTTAATTTACTATTTCTTTTATTTTGATCACTGTGATAGCGTTTATAACAGTGATCAAAATATTCTGCAAAGAATGAATTATTTTGCTGGCCGGCAGATTCGGCGGGCGCACTGCGCATGCACCCGCCATTTTCTTTGAAGGCAGAAGACCGGGAGCTGCAGGAGCCATAGAAGGATGGGGGGGACACCAGGAGGTACCGGGTGGGATCGGGGGTCCTGGGGACCCTATTTCTCTCCCCTCTGATGTGCGATCACATCAGAGGGGAGAGAAATTAATTGCAGAATCGCTGTTTTTTTGGGGGGTCACCATTATATGGTTAATAACGGCGATCGCAAAAGCGGGGGACCCGAATTATGTTCTCTGGGGTATCGGCTACCCCTGGTAGCCGAGACACCGAAGAAAATCCGACTCCATTTTAAAATCCATTTTATTTGCAGGGAGAAGACGGGGGAGCTCGGGGAGCTCCTGGAGCCATGGGGAGACACCGGGAGGCACGGGGGACAGATTGGGGGTCCCAGGGACCCAATTTCTCTCCCCTCCGATGTGCAATCACATCAGAGGAGAGAGAAATTAAATGCAGAATCGCGGCTTTTTTTTGCGGTCTTCATTATATGGTTAATAACGGCGATCGCAAAAGCGGGGTCGGTAAAAACCGACCCGAATCATGTTCTGTGGGTCTTGGCTACCCCGATAGCCGAGACCCCGGAGAAAATCTGACTCTGGGGGGCGCTATATACTTTCTCCACAGCGCCGTTAATTAACAGCGCTGTGGTTTAAGTACCCTTAACTACCGCCGTTTAAAGGCGCATCGGCGTCGTTAAAGTGTTAAAGGACTCTGGTCAATCTTTTAATTATATGACTTTATTCTTGCATTTGTTTATTTAATAATAATAAACTATAGGATTAGAAATGCATAGGTATTTTATAGACGCCTCTTCATTGCTAACCCGTGGGCTTCATGTCACGAGACAATACAAAAGTGATATCAACCCCACAAATATGAACTCCACTTGCTACCGCCGCAGGGCAAGTGGGAAGATCCGGGCACAGTGCCAGAATTGGCGCATCTAATAGAAGCACCTTTTCTGGGGAGTCTGTGTGCTGCTATTTTTAGGCTGGGGAAATCAATATCCATAGCCTCTTACCAGCCTGAGAAACCTGCCCCCAGCTGTCTGCTTTAGCTTGACTGGTTGTCAAAAACGGGGAGTTTTTCACACCATTTTTTTTACTTATTTGCTTAAATATTTGAAAAATACAGAGTGGGGACCCCTCTATTCTTTGTAACCAGCTTTGCTGAAGCTAACAGTTGAGCATTGCATCCCACATCTGTCAATATTGCCTGGCTGGTTATCAAAAATACAGGGAAACCGCACGTCTTTTTTTAGTATTATTTATTTATTGTGCAGCCATCTGCTGTCGCTGTTAACCGTTCAATACAACTCTCAACATTGTCCCTGCTAGCGCTCATTGCAGGGCTAGCAGGGGACCATGATGAGAGCTGGCTTCAATTCAGCATCTGGTGCCGTGCGAACAGTACCACTGATTCCTAGGTGCTGGTACAAGTCACACTGATGACACAGGGATGTCATCCGTGTGTCATCAGTGTGCACATGTTTGGGACGTTTTGCAGCCCTTGCTGCTACTGGAAATACTGATGTCTGAAAAAGCCCATAGTGAACTCAGCCATTTATGAACTTTGGCTGACTTTTGATGATTTTTAGGAAAAATGCTCAGGAATCTGAACAAGCTACATTTGTGCCAATTTTGAAATTGGCAAAGGTTTTCTGAACAAGTTCTCTCATCTTTAGTTATTAGTCAGGATTTGACACCGAGGCTGATAATCAGCATGGCAGGGCGAATTGCAAATATCTTGAAAAATAACATTGAGTGTTTGCAGCAATCTGAAGCAGCATGCTTTTATACCACACCATCATGTGCTTAGTGATGTAAGGCTTGTATACAGCTGCTTTGGAGAGGTAAACCAATACCATGAATCTCCCAGCACACAGTTTTTGGGTTGAAACTAATGCCAGAGAAGGACAATGACTATGTAAAAGATTGATGACTTTTTTCATTATGCTCCTCAGCATTCAGCAACTAAGTAGCTGTAGGTTGTCTCACTCTTTCTAAACTCTTACATTTTTTAACAATACCACTTATTAGAGTTGAGCGAAACAGGTCGGTCAGATTCAAAAATCGCCAACTTTCCCCAAAGTCGGATTTCGCTCTTAGCGAAACCCGAGCATAGCGTGTAGTCGGCTGTCGACCCAAGCGCCAAAGTCGGTTTTCCCATAATGGTTGCAGGCGCCTTTTCTCAGCCAATGAGCAAGGAAGCACACTGTGGGCAACGAGATGACATGGACAGCGGCCACCACCATCTTAGAGAAGGGCATTGCAGTGATTGGCTTGCTTTGTGTGGCGTCACAGTAGCTATAAAATCCCTGACCGCCGACCGCCATTTTACTTCTGCCGATCTTAGCATAGGGAGAGGTTGCTGCCGCTGTTTCTCAGTAGGGAGAGAGTTAGGCAGGAAAGAAAAGTGATTCTGTGCTTGTGCTGATAGCAATTGTGCTGTACAGTTAGTGTGCAGTGACAGGGGAGGATTTTGTTGTGTGCAGCAGCGCTGGTTATTAGGCTGCCTGCCAGTGACAGGGGAGGATTTTCTTTTGTGCAGCAGCAGAAACTGGTTAATAGGCTGCCTGCTGGCTGTATTGCTTGTGTACACTGCTGTGCAGACTGCTTTTTATACAGCACTAATACTTTTATTATTTTTTTCTGCAGTTACCGAGCGTTCATTTTTTCCCACACCGTATAGAGCTGTACGCTCCTCACACAGTACGTGTGCCAGCTGGTATCACGGACAAATACATGCTATCTGTGTGTAACTCCGGAAATATATACGGAAATTTACAATTTTTTCACTATACTATATACACCTAGTATCTGGTGATACAGTACCCTTTTTATGCTTTTTATATTCTGGTATAATCCATACTGAGCCTGAGAGCGTCTGTGTGTTACTCCGGAAATATATATAGAGATTTACAATTACCCCTACACTGTATACAGCTGTGCGCTTGTGATAAAGTACCCTATTTCAGCTTTTTATATTCTTGTCTAATCCATACTGAGCCTGAGAGCGTCTGTGTGTGACTCCTGAAATATATACGGAGATTTACAAATTTTTCACTAAACTACATACACCTGGTATCTGGTGATACAGTACCCTTTTTCTGCTTTTTATATTCTGGTCTAATCCATACTGAGCCTGAGAGTGTCTGTGTGTTACTCCGGAAATATATACGGAGATTTACAATTTTCCCTTATACTATATACACCTAGTATCTTCTGATACAGTAAAGTTTTTCTGCTTTTTATATTCTGATCTAATCCATGCTGAGCCTGAGAGCGTCTGTGTGTTACTCCGGAAATATATTATTATTATTATTATTATACATTTATATAGCGCCATTTATTCCATGGCGCTTTACATATGAAAAGGGAAAAATATAGACAGGTACAATAAACATGTGCTAGACAAGGGACACACAAGTACAGAAGGAGAGAGGACCCTGCCCGCGAGGGCTCACAGTCTGCGGGGATGGGTGAGATTACACTAGGAAAGGGTAGAGCTGGTCGTGCTATGGTTCAGTACACTGAGGATCATTGCAGGTTGTAGGCTTGTCGGAACAGGTGGGTCTTCAGGTTTTTCTTGAAGGTCTCCGCTGTTGGTGAAATATATACGGAGATTTACAATTTTCCCCTATACTATATACACCTGGCATCTTCTGATACAGTACACTTTTTCTGCTTTTTATATTCTGGTCTAATCCATACTGAGACTGAGAGTGTCTGTGTGTGACTCCGGAAATATATACGGAGATTTACAATTTTCCCTATACTATATGTTAAGGGCCAGCGGAACGCACCTAATAGATATTATAGAGAGGTGCGTTGGCAGCCCAGGGTCCACCGTGCAGGCAAAACCTGCTGCTAGTAAGATGATGCAATAGGCGGTATGAGCGACCACTGTTATCCCGCAGAGTCGCAGATGTGTACGCCGTAGCACTATATATGGCGATATGAGCGAACTCTGCTATTCCATAGAGCCGCTAAACTAAAATGCTATGGCGCTATAAGGCGATATAAGTGGACTCTATTACTTCACAGAGCCGATGTAATAGCGTCTGTGTCCTGTTAGCCTCCCAGGAGACACAGATGACTGCTAAGCGGTGTGCAGTCTTTGGTCATGTAATCAGAACACAAGCAACATCTCCTCACCGGAGTAGCCGGTATTCTAATGGCGTCTTTCAGCCGAACCCTGAACACGTGAATACAATCTCCTCACCGGAGGTGCCAGTATTTAGTGGCGTTTTTCAGCCGAGACCTATCAACATGCATACATGACCTCACTGGTGCAAAGCACATAACAAGTTTGATACTAGCGCACGGCCGTGAGGTCATGCAAGCCTTTTATATCAGCAACAACTGCAGGATCTTCCAGAAAGGACCAATGGAAGCCTGTCCCAGAACTCGAGCAGCTTCAGGACCTTCCTGAAGGAACAATGGGAGTCGCTGCAGTGCCAGAGCATGTGACCCCTGATCTCCAGTGGGAGATCTTACCCTGGGCATGCTCAGAAGGAAACACACAGGACTTAGTCCCAAATACTCTGCTCGCCGCTGACCTGCACTGGTTATAATAGCAGGACCTTTAGAGGCAGCAGTCATCCTCTGCACAGTATTAGACTGGGCAAGACGCTGGGACCGACGTCTCTGCTGAGCAGGCTCCACCACGGCAGGAGAAGGATGGGGGACAGCAGCGGGAATGGCTCGAGATTCACCTTGTGCAGAAGCGGGAACTCGACCGGTAACACTATATACACCTGTTATCTTCTGATACAGTACTGTTTTTCTGCTTTTTATATTCTGGTCTAATCCATACTAAGTAAGCGTCTGTGTGTTACTCCGAAAATAAATACGGAGATTTAAAATTACCTCAACACTGTATACAGCTGTACGCTTGTGATACAGTACCCTTTTCTGCTTTTTATATTCTGGTGTAATCCATACTGAGCCTGTGAGAGTCTGTGTGTTACTCCTGAAATACATATGGAGATTTGAAATTACCCCAACACTGTATACAGCTGTACGCTTCAGATACAGTATCATATATCTGCTGGTATTTTGGGTACATTTTCCCAAACATGAGGAAGTATGGTGGAAGAGGCTGCGGACGTGGGCATGGGGGGCCAGCTTGTACTGATGGTGGTGGTGGTGCTTCTGCTGGTAGTGCCAAAAGCACAATAGCACCTAAGGCAGTAGGTGTTGAGGCTGTGTCATCATCTGGCTCAAGAAGGCCTGGAAGGCTCCCTTTTCTGGGAGTAGGTAAACCGCTTTTAAAGCTGGAGCATCAGGAACAGGTTTTGTCTTACATTGCCGAAACAGCCTCCAGCTCTATCGCCTCCTCTTCTGAAGTTTCAAAAAATGCAAGCACTGAGTCGTCAGTGCAGGCTCCTGGTCAGGAACAACACCTTTCCTTGTGTCCTTCACCCCCAACAAAAGTGAAGGATGTGGCAGGCAACACTTCAGATTACTCCATGGAGCTATTTTCACATACCATGCCTGGGTTATCAAGTCAAATCCTGAATTCCACAGTCCAACATGAATCTTACATGGAGTGCACTGATGCACAGCCACTGCTAGATGATTCTGCTGGTACATTCACCCAGAGAACTACATTGCTCTCGCAGTCTACTGAGCCAGAATCTGACCCTGATGAAACTCAGGTGCCCCTTCCTGCGTACTATACCACCTTACACGGTGACACAGAGGAAGGTGCAGATGAAATTGAAGAGCTGGTGACGGATGACCCAGTTGTTGACCCGGATTGGCATCCATATGGGGAAGAGGGTGCCGCTGGCAATAGCTTGGAAGAGGAGAAGGATCCGCAGCAGGCATCGACATCGCAGCAAAGGTTATCTGGCAGGTTCGTAGCAGTCCAAAATTGTGTTAAAGAAACAAAAAGAGTTGCAGGACAGCTTGGCCAGTCGGTCAAATTAGTACAAAGTGCAAGCCCTGAAAATTTATACCATAGTAGGGAGAGTGCAGTGTGGCAGTTTTTTGACCAAAATCCTATTGATTAGGTAAAGGTTACCTGTAAGAAGTGTGGAAGGACCTTCCGAAATTTGACACCAGTTGCATGCTTAGACATTTAATCAACATGCACTTGCAAGCGTGGACAGACTACAAAACCTCAGGTAGCACATGTGCACCTGCTGCGACTGTAGGCAGCCACCAACGCTCCATTGCTTCCCCCACTGTAAGCCCACCGGTTACCACACCACCAGCAAGAAATCTTGAGGTATCATCACAAGGCCAAAGCAGTCAGGGAATCACAATGTTTTTGCAACGAAAGACTGAATCTAGGCCATCACCACCACCACCACCAACACCACCATCACCATCACCAACCCCCTCTCAGTCCGTCATGTCCTCCGCTAGTTCACCCATATGCAGCTCTCAAGTCCAGCTCACCCTAGCAGACAATCTGAGTAGGACAAGAAAGTACTCATCCTCTGATCTGCGTACACTGGCTTTGAACACCTACATTGCCAAATCGATCTCATTAGAGATGATGCCCTTCCGTTTGGTTGAAAGCGCAGCGATCCGACAGCTCATGGCCTATGCTGTTCCATGCTGTGACCTACCCAGTCGGCACTTCTTTTCTAGAAAATCCATCCCTGCCCTTCACCTGCATGTGAAAGACCGCATTGTCCATGCACTCAAACAGTGAGAGGAAAAGTGCACCTCACAACAGATGCATGGGCCAGTAAGCATGGCCAGGGCCGTTACGTGTCAATCACTGCGCACTGGGTTAATATGGTGAATGCAGGGTCCACAGGAGACAGCGGCGGTGGGACAGTGCTGCCTAGCCCATGGTATAGGCAACAGTTGGCTGTAGGCGTTCGACCCTCCTCCTCCTCCTCCAGAAGAGAAAGCTCATCAACAGAGCACAGTCGCACGAACACTCCATCCGCAGCTGCCAGTGTTGCACACGAGGTGTCCCACTATCGAACAGCTAGTAGTAAGCATCAGCTGGCAGATTTAAAGATGATGTCTTTGGGCGACAACAAACACACCGCGCAGGTACTGGCCGACTACTTGCAGCGAGAAACTGAGTCATGGCTGGGCAGTCTACATCTTGTGTCAGGCAAGGTAGTCAGTGATAATGGCCGTAATTTTGTGGCGGCCATAGCCCTGGCAAAACTCAGACACATACCTTGCCTGGCTCACACCGTGAACCTGGTGGTGCAGTGCTTCTAAAATAATTATCTGGAGTTACCAACCCTGCTCCATAAGGTGCGATGACTGTGCTCGCACATCCGTTGCTCTCCCGTAGACTCCAGTCGTATGCAGAGGCTGCAGCGATCGCTCCACCTAACCAAGCACCTCCTAATCATAGACGTTGCAACAAGATCGAACTCCGCCATGCACATGGTTGAGAGGCTGTGCGAACAGAGGCAGGCAGTAATGCATTTGTGGGAGGATACACGGGCAGGCAGTTTGAGGGCAGACATCGAGTTGTTGGGTGTGCATTGGTCAAAGCTGAAAGACCTCTGTAAAGTCCTTCAGCGTTTTGAGGAATGCACACGGCTGACAAGCGCAGACGACGCCATCATAAGCATGAGCATCCCACTTATGCGTCTGCTCATGCAAACTTTGATGCACATTAAGGATCAGGCTTCTGCAGAGGAGGAGGAGGAGGGAAGCCTTGATGACAGTCAGGCATTGTTTACTCAGGGAACTGTCCTGGACGAGGTGGAGGAAGAAGAGGAGGAGGAGGACGATGAGGGGGATGATTATTTTGGGGAGAAGGATGCTTCTCAGGGGGCAAGAGAAAATGTTGACTTGCCAAGGTCAGGTGCAGGGTTTGTGCGTGACTGGAGTGATATGGATTTGGCATAAAGTGTTCCTCCAACCACCACTGGCAGTGCATCATTGACACCTGGAACATTGGCCCACATGTGTGATTATGTCTTGTGGATCCTAAAAAGGGACCACCGCATTGCCAAAATTATGAAGGATGACGACTACTGGTTGGCCAGCATCCTCGATCCACGCTGTAAAGGCAAATTACAGAACATCATGCCACAGGAGAACCTAGAGCTAATATTGGCGATCACACAATTAGCTCTGGTAAACCGTTTGTTAGAGGCACACAGCAATGGTGCAGGTTCTACCACGAGCCGTACTGGGCCAAATGGAAGATGTGTTGGTGGTGCACACAGCCGAAGTGGCGTTGGGGACAGGGGTTTCATAACCATGTTGTGGACTGATTTCTCGAGTAACGCTCACACGACGGGTAATACTGTATCGATTGCAACAGACAGGAGACTGCAGTTGTCAACTATGGTTCAAAATTACCTCTCCTCCCCTATCGATGTTCTCCCTCACACTTCATTCCCCTTTGACTACAGGGCCTGTAAACTGGACATCTGGCCTGAATTGGCACAATATGTCTTACAAGAGCTCGCTTGCCCTGCTGGTAGTGTGCTATCAGAAAAAGTCTGCAGTGCTGCTGGATCAATCCTGACAGAAAGAAGGACCCGGCTGTCGACCCAAAATATAGGTGATCTCACCTTCATTAAAATGAATCGTGCCTGGGTTTCAAAGGAAATTGTACCACCTTCAACTGATTACACATAGGTTGCCAGCAAAATGGCTCGCTTTGTCCTCCTCTTCCTCCGACTTCTCCAATTCCTCCATTTGCAGCTGCTGAATGTCCAGCCTACACCTCAACATCTGCCGGTTTTTCCACCTCCCTTACTGGGATGTCCCTCTCCCAAGGGCCGGCGTCAGCACCTGGTGCACCAGGGCAAGTGCCGGGGCCCTGAGCAGGTGGGGGGCCCACTCGCCGTCAGAGACACCGGCGTACTATGAGGGCCGCTGTGCCAGTGTCGGCGCCCATGACTTGGCCCCTCCTGCTTGCTTAAAGCCCCAGTACTTGTAATACTTACCTCTCCCTGCTCCACCGCTGTGACATATTCCGCGTTTCCTGACATTGACATTCAGGTCAGAGAGTGCGATGAAGTCACGTCTGTGCGCCCTCTGCCTGAACAGTCACAGTGTAGAGAGCTGGAAGATGGCGACGCTGAGGAGTCCAGAGTAGAGCAGTGCCCAGTGAGGAGAGGTATTTCATTTTTTTTAATGTTTGGAGCAATATATGGGGAGCATTATACACTGGATAATTATATATGGGGCCCATCATACACTTGAGCATCATAGATAGGGCCCATTATACACTCGAGCATTATATATGGGGCCCATCATACACTGGAGCATTATAAATGGGGCCCATCATACACTGGAACATCATATATATATATATATATCCATTAGACACTGGAGCATCATATGAGGCCCATTATATATGGAGCATTATATATGGGGACCATTATATTTGGAGCATTATATGGGGCTCATCATACACTGGAGCATCATATATGGGGCCCATCATATACTACAGCATCATATGGGGTTCATTATTTATATTTATTAAGGTTGAAGGAAGACTATAAGTCCATCTAGTTCAACCCATTTCCTATCCTAACCTGCCCTAACATGTTGATCCAGAGGAAGGCAAAAAAAACCCAAGTGGCAAACAGTAAGCTTCAAATTGGGGAAAAAAATTCCTTCCCGACTCCACATACGGCAATCAGACTAGCTCCCTGGATCAACGCAATATCTAGGAAACTAGTGAATATAGCCTGTAATATTATACTTTTCAAGAAAGGCATCCAGTCCCTTCTTAAATCTTCGTAGGGAATCACTCATTACAACATTAGACGGCAGAGAGTTCCATAGTCTCACTGCTCTTACAGTAAAGAATCTGCGTCTGTGATTATGGCTAAACCTTCTTTCCTCCAGACGTAGAGGATGCCCCCTTGTCCCCGTCACGGGTCTAAGAGTAAAAAGATCATTAGAAAGGTCTTTGTACTGTCCCCTCATATATTTATACATTGTAATAAGATCGCCCGTATGCCTTCGTTTTTCCAAACTAAATAACCCCAAGTGTAATAACCTGTCCTGGTATTGCAGACCCCCCAGTTCTCTAATAACCTTGGTCGCTCTTCTCTGCACCCGCTCCAGTTCAGCTATGTCTTTCTTATACACCGGTGACCAGAACTGCACACAGTATTCTAAGTGTGGTCGCACCAGTGACTTGTATAGAGGTAAAATTATGTTCTCCTCATAAGCATCTATGCCTCTTTTAATGCATCCCATTATTTTATTTGCCTTGGCAGCAGCTGCCTGACAAATGCACAATGTGCTCACATCTCGCACAGCAGTATGCACCCTTGACCTGCTGTTCAAGGACTGTATACATGTGGCTAGATGTACACTGGATGGCATTGGCAATAGTGGAGCACATTTCTAATGAGGATTTCACCAGACAGCAAAAATAAGTAAAAATAAATAAAAAGTATTAATAAAATATAACAGCAATTCAGTAATTCCTCCCTTGTCAACTCCCTGAATCCAAAGTCACTGAATCTCAAGTTACACTTACCACCGTTCGCACTTGAGCACCGGTCACACTCAGCTCGCTTACACTCGCTGAAGCAGAAGATTTAAAGAGATATTTTTTTTCTCCTTTAACAGCAAACCACCCTGCTGCTCAAATGCACTTCCAAAAGTGGGGCATCATATAGGGCCCTTTATATATGGAGCATCATATGGAGCACATATGGGGCCTATTCTGTATGGTGCATTATATGGAGCCCATTCTGTATGGAGCAATATATGGGGCTCATTATTCTGTATGGCGCACTATGTGGTGCCCATAATACTGTATGGAGGACTATACTGTCCGGTTTTTGAGCTATTGTAGAATTTACAATAGATATCTCGCATGTAATGTAAGAAGTGAAGTATTTGGCATTGTACTATACCTATATTTCTCTGCCGTATCGGAGAATCATGAATTGTGGTATGTGTTAAAGGGGCCACTGAGACTCTTTCGCCCGGGGCACACGAGAACCTGAAGCCAGCCCTGCGCCCCCCCCACAACTTTAGCCAAATAACCCCCAGTTTTCAATGCGTTACTATAATTATAAAGTAAATTAAGGTTGACAAGCTTAAGTAATAAGAATTGATGTCGTTGGCATTGAAATGGGCACTGTAGGTGTGTTTACTGTCCTCCACTCCCTGCCGACTTTTATTCCCCATTGACTTGCATTTGGGTCGGGTCTCCGACTGTTGACGAAACCCAGCCGATAGTCGGCCGACTTCGTTCGACTCGACTTTTGGAAAATTCGAGCCGACCGAAACCCGACTCGACCCTCTCAGAGGCAAAGTCGCTCTTCTCTAGTGATGATGAGTATGATGATTTTTGTAGTTATGGTAGAAACTTTTAACAGGTACCTTACAATACTGATATGCAGATCTTTTAAAAATAGCTAACTTCAAATTTTCTGACTTTGCTGAATTTTCATGAAGAATGTGATTTGTGGAACATACATTCGTGTGAATCTCAAAACTGGACAGCTTGTGTTTTCTCGGAAAATAGATGTATTGGAGAATAGAGAAAAAATCATGCAGAACATGCGCTTACACTCTACAGGACAGAAAGAAAGAGGACCTTGCTGACTATAATAAATTTAACACTGTATAAAAAGAGACTTACCCAGTGACTCTGGAGATGGAAAACAATTCTGCTCGTAGTCTGGCTACTAGTGTTGAGCGATACGATACTGCAAATATCGGCTATCGGCCGATATTAGCTCTATCGGCCTTTCGATAATTCGTTTCGATATTTTCGTCATATCGAATACCGGAATCGGATTTGTCACTGTCACTGTCTGTGTCCGTCGGTCGGGTCTGTCACTGTCAGTGTCCGTCGGTCGGGTCTGTCAGGAGTCAGCGGCACTTACCTGGCAGAAGATCTCTGGCGGTCACGGCCTGGACTGCTTCATGGCTGCCATCCTCTTCTCCCCGGCGGTCACATGCAGTTTCTCGCGATAACTGCAGTGACTGCTGGGTAATCCCGGCCGTAAAGCAGTCAGTCCGATGACGTCATCGCCAGGGAAGCAGGTAATCAGCTGTGCTGCGTCGCGATGACAGGCTCTGCCTGTCATTGCGATGTAGCAGAGCTGGATCGTCGTGGGACTGTCGTTACTATGGACTGCGTCGGACAGGTGGTATACTGTTGGTTTTTTTTTTTTTCTTTTTTTACAGGAGATCGATGGCGTCGCAGGAATGAGAGTACAATAAAAGAAATGAAAAGTGTGTTGTCTCTTTTATTTCATTAAAATACTTTTTTCTTGCTTTGTCTTTTTTTTATGCATTTAATAACTTTGGGATTAATAATGGATCGGTGTCTTATTGACACCTCTCCATTATTAACCGGGCTTATTGTCACCGTGCAATCAACGGTGACATTAACCCCTTATTACCCCGCTTGCCACCGCTACAGGGCAAGTGGGAAGAGCTGGGTAAAGTGCCACAATTGGCACATCTTTTGATGCGCCAAATGTGGGGCTGCTGTAGCCTGGTATTATCAGGCTGTTGAGGGCCAAAATCCATGGGCCTTGACAGTCTTTTAATACCAGGCCGCAGAGTCTGCATTTTACTTGGCTGGTTAACAAAAATAGGGGGACCCCTACGCCTTTTTTTTTCGAGGGGATCCCCTATTTTTGTTAACCAGCCAAGCTAAGCAGACTGCTGTGGCCTGGTATTATCAGGCTTGCAAGGTCCATGGATATTGGATCCTTACCAGCCTGAAAAACCAGGCCTCAGCGGTCTGCTTCATCTGGCTGGTTAACAAAAATAGGGGGGACCCCACGCCAATTTTTTTTGAGGGGATCCCCTATTTTTGTTAATCAGCCAAGATATGCAGACTGCTGTGGCCTGGTATTATCAGGCTGGCAAGGTCCATGGATCTTGGCTCCTTAACAGCCTGAAAATCCAGGCCTCAGCGGTCTGCTTCATCTGGCTGGTTAACAAAAATAGGGGGGACCCCACGCCAATTTTTTTGAGGGGATCCCCTATTTTTGTTAACCAGTTCCCTCTGACGTCACTGATTGTGTCCCTGGCTGACCTGAAGTGAAAGTGGAAAGCAATCAATTAAGCTTTCCACTTCCTCTCCTGTCAGCCAGGAGAGGAACTCATTCTTTGGGGGTTTACTGTGAGGCTGCAGCATTAGCTGCGGTCCCTGCAGTAAACATTAACCCTTTCTGAAGGATTACACCGTGGGACCTGACTGTACATCGGATTGGTAAGAATAATTTTGCTTTATTATTTTATTTTTATTACAGGAAATGGTTTTAGCAGGAAAATAAAATATGGTCAAAAACTGTGATTATTTCATTAAACTTCTTTTTTATTAAAGTGTGTGTGTTTGATTTTTCTTTCATACAATAGGATTAATAATTGATAGTTGTCTAATTGACAGCTCTCAATTATTAACCTGGCTTAAAGTGACCTTTCAATTGCAAGGTCATTTTAACCCCTTATTAACCCATTCGCCACCGCTACAGGGCAATGGGAATAGACGGGCAAAGTGCCAGAAAGGGCAAATCTAATTAGAGATTTGCCCTTTCTGGGGTGTCTGGGGGCAGATGTTAGTAGCCGGGGGGGGGCCAAAAATAATGGTCCCTCTCTGGGCTATTATTATCTGCCCCCACTCACTGGCTTTGTCTGTCTGGTTGCGAAAATAGGGCGGGAGCCCACGCATTTTTTTTTCAGCAATTTTACACCTCATATATATATATACATGTCATTAAATTTGTGACACATATATATATATATTTATATTTATAGTTCATACACTTCTACATAGTATAATAGCCGCTAATTCAATTGCCGGCTTTTGTGAAAATGCAGAACCCGACATGAAATGACACTTGGTTTACATAGAGTTAACCATGTCTTTTCATGTAGTTTGATATCTGATTTGCACAAACAATTACATGAGTGTAAGTGTGCAAAATTTCACACCTGTAGGGTTAATTAAAGGTGTAAATTCGTAGCAAAAAAGTCCGTTTTTTTTTACAACGAATTTACACCTTTAATTAACCCCTACAGGTGTGAAATTTTGCACACATAGACTGATGTAATTAGTTTGTGCAAATCAGATTGCAAACGACATGAAAAGACATGGTTAACCCTATGTACACCAAGTGTCATTTCATGTCGGGTGCTTCTGTCTTTTCACAGAAGCCGGCTTTACCCGGCAATTGAATCAGAGTCTATTTTACTATGTAGAAGTGTATAAACTATAAATATATGTATATATATATGTCACAATGACATGTTATATATATATATATATTTTATATGTATTCTATGTGTGTATATTTTGTGTTTACAACGAAAGAAAGGGTTTTTTTTGTTGCGATATTTTGTTCCCATAGACTTACATGGGACTTCCGGTATCGTAATCGGATATCGACGATATTTAGTGATATCGGCGATACAATTTCGATACGATATTTTTAGATATCGAGCACTATCGCTCAACACTACTGGCTACTGATCTCCTATACAAGGTCCGAAAATCTGTATGTAGCCATAGCTGTAGAACACTATGATGAGGTCAACACGGCTACACAAAATTAAATTATCTTCCCTGTGATGCTTCAACAGCTTGGGAAATGGTTCTGGGGAAGACTTTTTTTCTTTTTGCAAACCACAAATTGAATCTTAAAATGTTCTAATTCATGTAAAACTTCAAATTTCAGGAAATTTTACTTGAACTCTGCCATATTGCCACTTTTTCTTTTATCCTACTACATTTGCATCAATCAATGTAGAATAAAATAAATAATTGCATTTTTCCCTTTTGACTACTTTTTACAATGTAAATAAATATAGTGAAGAGACTGAAAAAAATAGCAGCTGCTAAAATCTAGCTTCAATAATTTATTGCAAGTGTCATGTTAAGGTAGACATACTGTTTCAAGCACTACTTGGCAGAAAATGTTTTTCCTTCTTTGGATTGCTAAGCAAAACAATAAAGCAAATAAGGATAATAAATGTCAGATCATATTACCTGGTTCTTCAGCTAGTTTTTAAGTGGGTATAACATAATGTAAACTGTGATAAAATTAAATAAAATCAAATTGTTGCAGTAGAAATTAATGAAAAGCTCAAGACTAAGTGAAAATAATATTTATTTTTATATGCAGTGTTATACATCATTGAACACACTCATAGCTGGCATGCCTGCAGATTTTTTTCCTATCGAAAGAGGATTGGATGATTATCTTCTACAAATGTTTTTTTTTAATTAACATCTTAATGACTTATGACATAGTATGTCCATCATAAGTCGCCTCCCGCCACAGCGAGGCCACCTCTTACCCGGCAGATGAATGATGGCTGAATTATTCAGACGTCACCTGCCCCTAACAACAGCATGTGGAGTGAAATTATATACTGCAGTTCTGTGGTATCACTGTATATAGCACAAGCACTCAGACAATTGCAGGTTCACATCCCCTCTGGGGACTAAGAAGTGCAGTGAAAAGTAAAAAAAAATATTATGATAAGTACCACCCTTTTAAAAAATACTCATATGGGATTGTTGCATTCATAGAAGTGGACTATCAAAATATAAAATAAATTAACCAGATCAGTAAACAACAATAATGAGAAAAAAAGTAAGAACCCCAGAATAATGTTTTTATGGCCACCGCAACAACAGAAAAAAAATGTAATAATTAGATGATCAAAACATCACATCTACCTTAAAGTGATTTCAAGCTCTCTGAATTTTGCCACTCAAACAAAAAATGTATTTTTCCAAATTTAGGATTTTTTTTTACCACTTAAAAAAAATTATTCATGTTTGGTAGCATAATTGTAATTGTACTAACTATGAAAATCAAACTGCCAGGTCAATTTTATTGCAAATTAAATGCCGTAAATAAGAAAATAAAAATAAAAAAACTGTAAAATGTAACTTTTTTTTTTGCTATTTCTCCCCACTCAAAATTTTTTACCCACTTTCCCACTTTCCATTACATCATATGATAAAATGATTAATGTCATTCAAAAGTACAACTCTTCTTGCCAATAATAACCCCTCATAAGGCTATAATTACATAAAAATAAAAAAGTTCTGGAACTTGGAATAATAGGAAGACAAAATGAAAGAACAAAAACAAAAAATTGTCCGGTCCTTAAGGAGTTAGTTTGAAAGAGCACATAAATGATTTAATTTTATTAAAGATATATATTTTTTACAAAATGGGGCATGACATTGGGATTGACATTTGTACCTTTATCATTTTATTCGTAGGATAATGAGAGAAAGAGCAAGTTCTGATGTTGAAGCTGTTATGTGGAGGCTAGTTTACCACCTGGAAAGTTTGTCAGGGTAGTAGATCCTCTAGTTCGGTACACATAGTTTTCGGTCAAAAGGTCCCGAACATGGGTTTCCATGGAAAACCCATGTTACATTTCGGGTTCTGTTCAGGTTCAGGTCCAGGGCCATTATAATTATACTTACCTGTGCAGCGACTCATCCTCCCATCCCGCTGTGTCCTGGCCGTACGAACACTGACGGAAAAAGCCAAAGACTGCCAAGTGCAGGGAATACTGTGGGCAGTTAATGAGCGACCCCGGAAGCAGATGCCGCCGGGAGACAGTGGGACAGGAGGACGTGTCGCTGGACAGATAAGTATAATTATAATGGACCGTATCTGTAAAGTCCAACTCTACAAAAAACTCAGGTGAACCCTCCGATCCCAAACATCGGAGTTCGCCCATCACTACTCGAGGGCTTCTGACATATGGCTCACCTCAGCTGTAGCAGAAAAGTGAAATATTTTTAACACATTGCAGATTGAAGAGAAACAATGCAAATGCTCTGGCTGTGGAGCAGTTGCCATTTTTGCCTCCTTTTTGGTGACTAGTTTCCTCTCTGCTCATTCTTTTATCTATAGACACTTTTCCTCACTTCCTTACCACTAGGGACAGCATCAGACTGGCTGACTGCAGAGCCAGGCAGTATCACAGCTGCTGTATTCTGAAGCTCACCTTGCCGATTGGAAAGCAGCATTTTTCTCTCATTATCCACTGTTATCCAGCCTGAAGAAGCATGAAGTGATGAGCTGTTAGCTGAATGGAGCAGCAAAGCAGTATGCTCCAGTCAGCTAGCAGCTCAGTGCTCCATACTTCCTCTAGTTGACAGTCTAGAACAGCACTGCTGTTATTAAAACTACTATGCTGCAGCCTGAGTGAGTTGTGGTCAAAATGTTTCTACTCCATTTTTCCCTGGAAAGAGTGGTGCACCTTGTGCCTAACACTGATTGACTGCAGTGCAACCAGTCACTATGATTGTTGCTTTGATTGGTTGCTTTGGTCTCTCCTCACTCCTAGTTCAACAGCTTATGTTATGACTTGTGCTTGGCAGACTGTTGCATGATGCACCCTTTTACCTCCACTGTTTGCAGAGGAGCAGAGGGCGATCAACAAAATGTTTGCCTGCTGCTTCACTTTGCCCAAGTGAGTAAAATGTTCCTTGGAGCTCTAAGTTCATTGGGGTTGAAATGGCTCTTGTAAGAGAGGGGGGGCACATTTAATTAGATGTAATGTGAGTGGTGGTGGAGAGTGCCCCTTGGGTCATTAATGGGAAACTGGAGTACCTCTCCCAACAGCAATGTCTGCCTTATATGAATGAGAGGCTCTTGCATGACACCTGCACACTTACAGACTTTGGTGAGGATTGAAAGAGGGATTCTTAGGCTGTGTGTACACATTAAACCCACTGTGCAGTTTAATACCACAAGTTTTGAAAATAGCTGCAGAAATACTGTCACTTTACCCCAATTGTGGCAAACAAACACAACGCAGGCACAATGTGTGAATACAACCTTATTGGTAATATAAAAAGAGAGGTTTCCTTTAAAGAGTAGTTCAGACTTATGTTTTGAAGCCGTTTCCAGTTGATTCCAGTTTTCTATAGGTTACATAGCTTCTACGATTTCTTAGCATAGAACATAGCTCACCGACCATTTCTCAAAGCTGAATGTGGCTCTCTATGTCAGAATGGTTTGGGACCAATGTTCGAGGCAATAGATCTTCTTTGACATATTTCTGAACTAATTGAACAACAATGAACTGCATATCAGATACCATTGTATCTGTCAGTTTTAATTGACTTTTTGAGTTGAAAATGCTGGTGGGCAGCACAGATAGTAACATGCTGAGCATTCTGGACAGTAACTTATGTGAACTTCTCTCCTGCATGCTAGCTCAGACCACCCAGTTAAAATCAGATGTACAATTCTAATTGGCCAATTTATTTAAACACAGAGTATGTTTGATCAGACCTGTAAATATTAGAGTCAATCCTATTAATATTCAAAGATTTGTGCAAAGAGGTTTTAGACAAGATGCTATCATAAAGGGCAAAAAACAATTGCAGATGAGATCTATTAATTCTGAAGGTAAAAAAGTAAACACAAAATAAATTTCTTTTCACCACCAACTTTCGTTGCAGCTGTAATCGAATTAATCAAATTTTCCAAATTGTTTTACTATTCTGAAACAGGATCCAATTGTGGGAAAATGCATTCTGGATTGACTACAATTTATTGCAGTGCAAAGCCATGAAGGATACCTTAGTTCAAAACTATTATATACATCCAGTCTCCAAATTTATCTGGGGCTTAAAAGGTCCAATTTGGGTTCCGGGAAATGCAATACCTGTAATGCCAGCACCTATATAGGGTGAAGGCAGACTCTTTTTAGAATTTTATGAAAGACCATGGATTTTTCACTATATTAATAGTCCTACATCAGTAATTATTTACTTTGCCACCAGATCTTGTATACTGATATATAGCAGCATGACATCAGCAAAAATACATGTTCATAAATTGAAATGCATCAGAGACATTAAAGGGGTTGTCCAGTCAAGAATGAAAAGACTGCAGTCACTCCTTGTTACTACAGACTTGTGAATCCTCCCAGCAACCAAACTGTGCATTGCGAGCAGGGCCGGCATCAGCACCCGGCACACCCGGGCAAGTGCCGGGGCCCTGAGCAGGAGGGGGTGCCCACTCGCAGTCTGGCACCCCCACGCCCGTTAGCGGAGGAGAGCGGTGTCAGCGCCGCCACTGGGCCCCCCCGCTTGCTCAGGGCCCCGGTATCAGCTGGCACAATACTTACCTCTCCCGTGCCTCGCTGCCGCAGCTCCGGGCTCCAGGGGGCGCCGGCGCTTCCTCTCACAGCCGGCCGCTGAATGACATCATCATTCAGCGGCCGGCTGTGGCACAGAGCGCGGGGACGCCGGACAGGTAAGATGTGTGTGTGTGTGTCTCTGTGTGTATGTAATGCGGTGCTTTGTGTGTGTATGTATGTGTGTGTGTGTATGTGTGTGTGTATGTATGTGAGAGAGTGCTTGTGTGCTGTCTGTGTGTGATAATGGTCAGGCATTGCTGATAATGGGGAGGCATTGATGATGATGATGGGGAGAAGATGATGATAATGGGCAGGCATTGATGATAATGGGCAGGCATTGATGATGGGGAGAGATGATGATGGGCAGGCATTGCTGATAATGGGGAGGCATTGATGATGATGGGGAGAAGATGATGATAATGGGCAGGCATTGATGATAATGGGGCAGGCATTGATGATGGGGAGAAGATGATGATGGGCAGGCATTGATGATAATGGGGAGGCATTGATGATGATGATGGGGAGAAGATTATGATAATGGGCAGGCATTGATGATAATGGGCAGGCATTGATGATGATGGGGAGAAGATGATGATAATGGGCAGGCATTGATGATAATGGGGAGGCCATGATGATGATAAGGAGGCAATGATGATGATGGGGAGACAATCATGATGATAATGGGGAGTCTTTCCACAGCGCCCTTTCCTGAGCCGTAACAGTGCAGAACGCAGTACAGCGCAGAGGAGAGCTCCATATTTTGTATGGGGCATTATATGGGGACCAGTATCCTGTATGGAGCATTATATGGGGACCAGTATCCTGTATGGAGCATTATATTGGGTCCAGTATTCTGTATGGAGCATTATTTTGGGTCCAGTATTCTGTATGGAGCATTATATGGGGGGTGACATCCTTCATGGGGTATTATATGGGTGATGAGGGGGAGACTGTGGTGCCCATAATATTGTATGGAGGACTGTACTGTCCAGTCTGTTCTGTGCGCTGTGAGGATTTGGCGTTTTTTGAGCTATTGTACAATTTACAATAGATATCACTCATGTAATGGAAGAAGTGAAGTATTTGGCATTGTACTGTACCTATATTTCTCTGCTGTATCTGTGCATCATGAATCATGGTCTGTGTTAAAGGGGCCCACTGAGGCTCTTTCGCCCGGGGCCCATAAAAACCTGGAGCCGGCCCTGATTGCGAGTATTCGCTGAAGTTTACACGGGAAACGGAGGTCAGGTATGTGATATGCATACTCCCTGCCAGAACTTGTCTAGTGGGCATAGCCTCACTCAATTCGCTTGTATTGACCGAGGTCGCACCCTGTGTAATCTAGTGGATATGACCTCACTCAATATAGCTGTATTGTGTGAGGCCACGACCACTGTATGGGTTCTTGATGTAGGTGCGCCTATTGCATTCTTCACCGCCATTCCAGTGCAAGCACTGGTGAATCCTCGCAGCGCACACATTCACAAATCTGTAGTCACATGGAGTGATTGTAGATTTTTCATTCTAGATTGGACAACCTCTTAACTAGTGTTGAGCATTCCGATACCGCAAGTATCGGGTATCGGCCGATATTCGCGTTATCGGAATTCCGATACTTAGTTCCGATATTTTTCCTATATCGTATACCGGAATCGGAAGTTCCCATAATTCTTTGGGAGGCAATGTGATTTTAGTCAGCCAATGAGGAATCTTATGAAGTGTGGGCACATCCTGTAATGCTGCGGTCATCTTAACTAATGGCATGGCTGTGATTGGCTGCTGAAATGATGTCAGAATGCACTATAAAAGGCGCCGCCTCCATTTTAGCGTCACTGTGCTGTGAACTCAGTTAGGGACAGAACGCTGCTCTGCTGACTCTGAGGGACAGTTAGATATTGCGATTTTGTGTACTGGGCTTTAGGCAGGCTAGTTTACCAACCGCTGTGTAAAGCTTCCTTTTGCCAGTGTTGTTTTAACAGCTCTGTGCAAGGTGTGTGTGAGTGCAGGTGACGCTGCAGTTTGCTCTGCATGCAACGCTGTCTGTAGGCATCTGCACGTGTCACTCACAGACTCTATTTTTTTTTCTTCAGTGTAATTCTTGCTGCTCCATGCAATTTAACTATTAGTATGACGCGCTTCCATCCGTATACAATACATTGGTTGCAAACACTATAGAAGTAGACAAAGGAGTAGCCTTTCACAGATTGTGGACAGTTGTGTTTCAGTGTTCACTTCAGTCTGTGTTTTTTATTTTTTGAGTGCACATCACGCTCCAGTTACTTGTTCAAGCACTGCTGCTTGTACTCTGCTGAGCGTGTCTCAGTGCCTCATCCTTCTCATTTATCTCCAATTGGTTCTGCTCCATTACATTTAAAATCTAATCTATTAGTGTGACGCGCTTCCATCCGTATAGAATACATTGGTTGCAAACACTATAGAAGTAGACAAAGGAGTAGCCTTTCACAGATTGTGGACAGTTGTGTTTCAGTGTTCACTTCAGTCTGTGTTTTTTATTTTTTGAGTGCATATCACGCTCCAGTTACTTGTTCAAGCACTGCTGCTTGTACTCTGCTGAGCGTGTCTCAGTGGCTCATCCTTTTCATTTATCTCCAATTGGTTCTGCTCCATTACATTTAAAATCTAATCTATTAGTGTGACGCGCTTCCATCCGTATACAATACATTGGTTGCAAACACTATAGAAGTAGACAAAGGAGTAGCCTTTCACAGATTGTGGACAGTTGTGTTTCAGTGTTCACTGCAGTCTCTGAGGAATAATCACACTTAGGCCTTATAACTTTTCTGACTTTCTTTATCAATCTACCAAGATGAAGAAGGCAGGGAGTAAGGCACATGGTCGTGGCTGTGGAGTTTCAGCAGGAAGAGGACGTGGGGATTCTGTGCCTGCTGCCGCACCCAGTGACACAACATCCAACAGTTTTCCCCGTGAGCGTTCCTTTATGCGCACTTTTGTAGGAGCTCAGCGTACCCCCCTGTTGCGGGAAGAACAAATTGAAGCCGTTGTTGGTTGGATGGCAGCCAATGCATCGACTTCAATTCCTTCCACCTCCTCTCAGGACCACAGCACTGTTGAACAACCATCTGTCTCTTCACCGCCTGTCAAATTGCCCAGGCAGTCAGAGAGTTATGAACTGGAGCCAGCTGAGTCTCTGCTTCTGTTCTCAGAATCTGTTGGCTTGCAAACAGGGGCCCAGCCAAGCAGCATTCTGGAATGTGAAGAAGAGGCAGTATGCAGTGATGCGCAACAGCTGTGTCTCTCTGAATGTGAAGAGGCGGGTGAGCCAGTGCTGATGGTCAGCACACCGCAGAACGCATCTGATGATGATGAGACTCAGGTGCCATTTTCTGTTGAGCATGGTGCTGGCCAGACCACCCAACAGCAGCAGGTGTTGGAAGAGGGTAGTGGAGATGATGAGGTCCAAGACCCAACATGGCGTGAGGAACAGGAAGGTGGTGGTAGCAGCTCTGAGGAAGAGATTGCCCCAACGGTCCAAACAGTAGGGAGAGTTAGGCTGCAGACTCGGTTGCCTGTAGCCTCCAGTTTGGCACCCGTTCGTAGCAGTTCTCTTCCAACAGCAAAAACGGGCGCTCCCAGGACTTGCACTACGTGGTCCTTTTTTGACACACTTGCAGATGATATTTGCTATGTCAAATGCAAGCTGTGTAATCAAAAAGTAAAAAGAGGTAAAAATGTCAGTAACCTTAATACCACAAATATGTGGAAACATGTGCGGTCAAAGCACGTGGTTGAGTTCCAAAGACACACTGGAGATGTAGGCCAACCTACAGCAGCACCTACATCTTCAGCTCGTGTTGGAGCCTCTTCCTCCAGCTCACACACAGCTGGTTCTGCTTACTCACAGGATCGCCATGGAAGAACCTCTGTCACTGTTGTCCAGAGACCCAGTGTTATTCCACCCACAGCTGCAAGTTCCCTGTCATCCTCACACTCCCAGGCCACAAAACAGCCATCGGTAGCACAGGCATGGGATAAAAGACGGCCATACTCGGCAAACCATCCACGAGCACAGGCTCTGAATGCTGGCATTGCAAAACTCCTGTCCTTGAAATGCTGTCATTCAGGCTGGTGGAGACTGACAGTTTCCGTGACTTAATGGCATTGGCAGTCCCACAATACAATGTGCCCAGCCGATTTTATTTCAGCAGGCAAGCCGTCCCTGCTCTGCAAAAGCATGTTGAGGGAAAAATTAAACATGCGCTACTAAACGCCGTCAGTAGCAAGGTCCACCTGACCACCGATGCGTGGACCAGTACCCATGGCCAGGGACGATACCTTTCCCTCACTGCCCATTGGGTCAATGTTGTGGAGCCGGGTACAGATCTTGCCAGTGGCGCTGTACGTGTTCTGCCAACTCCAAGGATTGCAGGAATCAAGTCTGTCCACATTGACTCCTCCTCCTACTCCATTTCCTCAGAATCATCGCTGCAGGAGCCATCACGGTCTACCTCCACATGGACCCGTGAACGCTTACCTGATGCGACCGATATGAGCACAGCCGTGGCCAAACGTCAACAGGCCGTCCTGAAATTAATTTCCATGGGGAATCGAAGCCTCACAGCGCAGGAGGTCTGGAATGCCATCAAGCAGGAGAGCGACGTGTGGTTTTTGCCAGCGAATCTCCAGCCAGGCTTGGTAGTGTGTGACAATGGCCGAAATCTGGTGGCAGCTCTGGGCCTTGGCAACCTCACTCACATACCATGTCTGGCACATGTGCTCAACTTGGTCGTGCAGAGTTTTTTGAGGGACTATCCGGATCTTGATGCACTGCTGCACAAGGTCTGCCTAGAGTGCGCTCACTTGCGACGTTCCAGCATGGCCAGATCGCGCATTGCAGCTCTGCAACGCAGATTTCACCTTCCTGAACATCGCATCATATGTGACGTACCCACCAGGTGGAATTCCACGTTACATATGTTGGAGCGGTTGTGTGAGCAGCAGCCAGCAGTAATGGAGTATCAGCTGCATCAGGCGCAATCAACTCGCAATTTGCGCCGTTCACACTTCACCACTACTGAGTGGGCCTCTATGAAGGACATCTGCCACGTTTTGCGTCCGTTTGATGAGTCAACGCGGATGGCGAGTGCAGATGATGCACTAGTCAGCCTGACTGTCCCCCTTATCTGCCTGCTTCAAAAAAAAATTCAAACACTAAGGGATGAGGTTTTGGAAGAGGTGGAGGATGAGGAGTCACTAATTCCATCACCTTCTGGACAGTCAGCGCAACGTGGTTCCTCACAAAGGGCTCGGCAGGGCTCACTTTGTGAGGAGGATGAGGAGGAGTCAATGGAGGAGGAAGACATCGCTCCAGAGGGAGGTACACAACGCTCTAGTCAGTATGTAGAGCGAGGGTGGGGTGATGCAGAGCAGGCAGAGATGACGCCTCTTGCAGGGGACAGCGTTTCTTGGCCAGTTTGGAGTCTGCAGCACATGGTTGATTTCATGCTGCAGTGCCTGAGAAACGACCGCCGCATCGCCCACATTCTCACCACGTCTGATTATTGGGTGTACACCCTCCTAGACCCTCGCTACCGGGACAACTTACAAAGCCTCATCACACCGTTGAACCGGGAGCGTAAAATGCGGGAGTACCAAGACACACTGGTGCAATCCATAATGTTCTCCATTCCAGCCGAGAGCACTGCTGCTGCTACTGCTTTACAAAGCAGCTCTGTGCGTCGAGGCAGTGGAGACAGCTCTGCAACAAGAGGGAGCACAAGCAGCGCCTCTGCACAGGGCAAGACCAGTATGTTCCAAATGTTGCGAAGTTTTGTGGCAGCGCCACAAATGTCTACACCATCCGAGACGGACTCCAGTCAGCAGGAGGCAACGTTTCCGTAAGATGGTGACAGACTACATGTCTTTCCCTCTCAGTGTACTCCCAGATGGCTCTTCCCCATTCAAGTTTTGGGTCTCTAAGCTGGATACATGGCCAGAGCTTAGCCAGTATGCATTGGAGGTGCTGGCTTGCCCTGCTGCCAGTGTATTATCGGAGCGCGTCTTTAGTGCTGCAGGTGGTGTACTAACAGACCGTCGCATGCGACTATCCTCCGATAATGTAGACCGGCTTACTTTTCTGAAAATGAACAAGGCATGGATCTCGCCAGAATTTGTCTGTCCGTTTTCAGATTAAATAACTGGTTCGCAACGTTATCCATGTCTCCTGTTATGTTCATCTTTCTACCACCTGAACTCTACTCCCTGGGCTACAACACTGGCAGTTGCTGCTCAGAAGTGTCGTGTCCACAGACCAATACACAAGCTATAGTGTTACTGGCGTTCAGTAATGTCAGCTGTTCCCCTGCTGTGTGAACGGCAAAAAGTCATGCTGCCTCCACCCTGTTGTCTTCTCATCCCTGGGCTTCAACACCGCCAGTTGTTGCTCGGAAGTGTCATTGGCACGGGTACTCACTCCTGCCCAGACTGGTTACAGCACGCCATCTGTTTCCTGTCAGTGTAAACGTCACTTAGCCTCCAATAAGTTGTCCTGTCGTGTTGCGGTCGGGTTAGCCGACTCTATGGTGCTTGGAGTTTAGGTGCTTCCTATGTGTGCTGCGGGATATGCAAATAAAGGCTGTTTCCGTTTTGACAATAGGACAATCACCCACTGTAGTACTGTGGGATTCGGTAACTGCGGCCGGCTCGCGGCCTGTCAACTTAAATTTCCATGGGTACCTTCTGCTACCCGTCCGGGTTCCAGTAACGTCAGCTGGTTCTCCGCAGTGCCTTTGCCCTAGGTGCCTCCATCTCGGTATCCGAGTTCCAGCAACGTCTGCTGGTCCTTGGTAGTGCTTTGGAGCACAGGTACCTCCTGCTTAGTAACCGTGTCCCAGTAACGTCAGCTGGTCCTCGGTTGTGCCATTGGCTCTTTTCCTTCTGCTACCCGTCCGGGGTCCAGTACCGCCAAGTGGTTCTCCCCAGTGCCTTTGGCCTAGGTGCCTCCATCTCGGTATCCGAGTTCCTGCAACGTCTGCTGGTCCTTGGTAGTGCTTTGAAGCACAGGTACCTCCTGCTTAGTAACTGTGTCCCAGTAACATCAGCTGGTACAAGGTTGTGCTACAAATACAAGATACAGAACAAGAGACACAAGAACAATAAGCAGAAGATCTAAAAATATATGCTCTAAATTCTAAGCAGAAGAAGACTAAGCAGTGTATGGGGGTGAGTCCGTTCCTCCTCGTGGTGCCCCTGGAAAATGCCTGCTGCTGCAGGCTAAACTGAACACGGACAAATACTGTTGTAATTTAAATCTTTTGTGACAGCAAGAACGGAAGAATGAAAAATTCATACTTTGATAGATTACAAGTACAGGATTCTCTGTCAGAAATAAGAATATGATGAAGAAGATGAAGTATAATATGAATAAGAATAATAGTTTAATAAGAAGAATATGAGTAATGTTAACAAAAAGATGAATAGCAAGAAGTTTAAGAAGAAGATAAAGAAGGTGAAGATGAAGAATAATTTGATGAAAAAGATGATGCTGCTGAAGATTATGAAGGAGAAAGTGTGTCAAAAGTTAAAAAGGTGAAGAGCATGTAAGTTGTGAAATATACATATTTGCCAAAATAGAAAAAACGTGAACAACATTGTCAATTTCTTCGTCAATCCGAACATCTTTAAAAAAAAAAATATTTATGCTATTCCATTTGATTGGGTTAAACATCTATGCCTTTAATGTCTCCTCAACCTTCCCCAATACATTCTACATTACTCTTTGTTGTTTTCCTTCATGTACAATTAACCAACAAGGCAAGAATGGGTTTTTTTTAATTCCGATATTTTCTTCCCATAGACTTACATTGGATTTCCGGTATCGGTATCGGGTATCGCCGATATTTTTTGGGTATCGGCGATACCATTCCGATTCCGATACTTTTGGATATTGGAAAGTATCGCTCAACTCTACTCTTAACCCCTTTACCCCTGAGGATGGTTTGCATGTTAATGACCGTGCCAATATTTACAATTCTGACTACTAGCACTTTGTGAAGAAATAACTCTGGAACGATTCAGTGGATCCCAGTGATTCTGAGACTGTTTTCTTGAGACATATTGTACTTCATGATAGTGATAAAATTTATTTGATATGACTTGCGTTTATTTTATTTCACAGTTTTCCAACTTTAAATTTTCATGCCTTAAAATCACAGATATATGTCACACAAAATACTTAATAAGTAACATTTGCCACATGTCTACTTTACATTAGCTCAATTTTTTTTAGGGACCACATCAGATTTGAAGTCACTTTGAGGGATCTATTTGATAGAAGACACCCAAAAGTGACACCATTATAAAAACTTCACCCCTCAAGGTGCTCAAAACCTCATTCAAGAAGTTTATTAACCCTTCAGGTGCATCACAGGAATTTTTGGAATGTTTAAAAAAAAACATTTAACTTTTTTCACAAAAAATTTACTGCAAATCCAAATTTTTTATTTCACCAAAGGTAATAGGAGAAATTGGACCCCGAAAGTTGTTCTGCAATTTGTCCTGAGTATGCTGATACCCTATATGTGGGAGTAAATCCCTGTTTGGGCGCATGGCAGAGCTCGGAAAGGAAGGAACACCGTTTGACTTTTTCAACGCAAAATTGTCTAGAATTGAGATCATACTCCATGTCCCATTTGCAGAGCCCTTGATGTACCTAAACAGTGGAAATCCCCCACACGTGACACCATTTTGGAAACTAGACCCCTCAGGAACTTATCTAGATGTGTGGTGAGTGCTTTGAACCCTCAAGTGCTTCACAGAAGTTTATAACGGAGAGCCGTAAAAATAAAAAATCCTATTTTTTCCACAAAAATGATCTTTTTGCCCCCAATTTTTTATTTTACCAAGAGTAACAGGAGAAATTGGACGTCAAAATTTGTTGTGTAATTTCTCTTGAGTACGTCGATACCCCATATGTAGGAGAATACTACTTTTAGGCACAATGCAAAGGTCAGAAGGGAAGAGGCGCCATATTGGAGTTCAGATTTTGCGTAAATGGTTTGAAGGTGCCATGTCACATTGGCAGCGCTCCTGAGGTGCCAGAACAAAAGAAACCCCCGATATGTGAGCTCATTTTACAAACTATACTCCCCAATGAATTCATCGAGGGGTGCAGTGGTCATAATAACACCACATGGGCCTCACAGAATTTTATACCACTGAGCGATGAAGAAACAATAAATTACAATTTTACTACTAAAATATTTTAAGGCCAAGTTTTACATTTTTCTGAGGACTATTAGGAAATTTTTTTACAACAAACTGAGGTCCAGTTTTTTCTGAGTGTGCCAATACCCTACATGTAATCAGGAAATATTTTTAACTCACAGTGCAAAGTACAAAGCAGGTGCCATGACACAGTGAAAGAGCCCATGAGGTGCCAGAACAGCAGAATCCCCAATAAGTGACCCCATTTTACTAACTATACCTCTCAATAAATTCATATAGGGGTGTAGTGATGATATTGACACCATGGTTGTGTCACAGAATTTTATACTATTGGGCAATGAAGACATGAAGGATCGCTACTTCCAACAGCTGGTGCTATAAAGACCAAGTCTTTTTCTCTGAAGAGGCAATTTGCATATTAAATTTCCCAGAGGAGCATTGCATGGCGAATAAGCCTCCTTACCTTGACAAGCCAGAGCTGGTATATCACTCTCCACAAGGAGAAACCTTACCCCTTAGACCTCAGTCCAGAGCCTCTCACCTAACCAAATCAGTTCTCATACTTTGCACTTATGAGGGCCAAAAGCCTGAAACACCGTGGCTGCAAATTGAGATGATTTGGCTTTTATCCTAAGTCATATTGCAGGACTCGTTAAAGGGTTGATTGTGACTTGTAGGATCGCTACTTCCAACAGATGGCGCTATAAGGTCAAAGTCCTCTTTTTCTCTGAAGAAGCAATATGCATATTACATTTTCACAATCAAAATTTTGTTTTAGCCAAAGATTTTACATTTTCACACAAGAAGTGGGTAAAATTGTGACCAAAATTTGTCCCACAATTTCTACTGAACGTGGCAATACCCCATATGTGACTGTATAGTTCTACTTAGCCAAACTAAAAGACTTTGGAAAAATGGAGCGCTATTTGCCTATTCAAGTGAAAAGGGTCTGTGCATGTCAGTATGTATAAATGGACCATGTGTCCGTGGGCAAAGCATGCTGACATGTCCGTTTTTTAATGTCAGCACGGGCCACAAAACGTCCCGCACATTATTTTTTTTTTTGTATTTTTACAATTATTCTTAAAAAATTGTTTAATTTTTTCTAACTTTTCTACTTTGTACCACTATGGGACAATAATTTTTTGCATGCTGATCACTTCTATTGCTTGCAGATGAGAGCAGAATCTGCATGCTATAGAAACTGTCAGCTCTGCACTGAAAGAGTGACTTGCTGATCACACACTGTTAATGATCAGCAAGTTTTCTAGCTCTGGTTACCTGGATGTCGTCATGATGACATGCGGTTACCATGGCAACGATAGAGAACCCACATCACGCTGCGGGGTCTCTGATCCAAAGACAGAATGGCTGTCAGCTCTCTGCCGGCTTTCTGAATGATGTCTGTGACCGCTCCTGTCACCTAGTGCTGGGTGTCAGCTGTCAGAATCAGCTGACACCTGGTGGTGATCACACGCGCACCCCCCGTGTGCGTCGCCAATCGTGAAGACGTAATATTCCGTACCTGGTCAGATAGGCTCAGGTCATAAGGACAGAATATTACGTCAGATGTCAGAAAAGGGTTAATTTCTCTGATGTATTCCAATTTATGAACATGTAGTTCTGCTTATGTCATGCTGATATTTATCAGTGGACAAGACCTGGTGGAAAAGTAAATAATTTCTGATGTGGGACAATTCATATAGTGAAAAAAAAATAAATTCATTGTGTTTTGTAGACTTCAAAAAAGAGTCTGTTACAATTCTTTGGTAGACTTCTAAAATAGTTCTGCTATTCACAGTGTCGGGTAGTGATGGCAACTCTCATCAAAACTGCTGACTCTAGCTGAGCACAGCATTGAACCATTGAACCTGCAGCTACTATTCACAGATGTCAGAGACATTGGGCAATTTGGACTACATTGAAGGAGCTTCATGGGAACGTTTTTACTATTAAATTGTTGAATGAGGGAGAGTGTAGGGGAGTCTTTACTCAAATAAAGTGATTTTTCTGTGTGTATTTTTTTTTTGCATTATTGGGTTAGTAATGGCAGACATCTCTCCATTACTAACCCCTGGGCTTGATGCCAGATGATATTACACAGCTGACATCAACCACAAAAAAAATTATCCCAAATGCCGTCAAATGAGAGCAATCAGATAGAGCCGGGTAAAGTGCCAGAATTGATGCATCTAATGTGATGCGCCAATTCTAGGGTGGCTGCAGGCTGGTATTTTTAAGCTGGGAAGGGCCAAATAACTATAGACATTCCCAATGTAATATCAGCCGAAGCTGTCTGCTTTACCTTAGCTTTTTATCAAAAATATGGGGACACCACAACATTCTTTTAAATTCTTTTAAATTATTTATTTATTTAGCTTCCAGCAGCAACTTTGGAGTCAGAGCTGCATCCAGGCATCTTCCCCATGCTGTTCCATATCCATTTGATCACTGTTTCCGTACATTTCAGCAATGTTCCTTCCCCCTCAGTCCTCCTGTTAGGGTCTTCAGGAAAAATGTTCAAGTTTCCCATTGACTTCAATTATACCAATTACTTGAATCTAGCCCATCCGACCTGCTCGATTCAAGTACTGAGCACTTGAGCATTTTAGTGCTCGATCGTTACTAGCAGGCATTCTTATCTTAACTATTTTGGACCTTTTATCCACTAACCTAATCTTCCCCAGAGTCCATTTCTTAATCCGCCATTAAACTATGACCACTCAGTAACCTACCTCTCCCATTATTTTATACCTTGTCACCTCCCCAGTCACCTATTAGAATTTTCTCTCATAGCAATTCAAACACCTTTCCATTGAGATACAGTTTACCCACAGGATGCAGATTGTACCCCAGTGAAAATCAAGGCCAGTGCTTTAAGAAATTGAATTATTATGTGCTGCACCAGAATTTAAGCCATGCATTTAACTTCCTAGGTTTTCCACTGTCTCCCAGGCAGTATACCAGAGAATACTATCTTGGAGTTATTTACCTTCAGCTTGCATCCCAATTCCTTAAAATTATTCTTGAGGTACCTACACCTTACATTTATGCTGTCGTAGGTTTCCACGTGGGCCATAACAGCTGGATCATCACATAATTTATCAACCTTTGCTATAAAATGCTGAGCCCTGGCATAATGAAGACAACAAACCATCCATTTATAAAACCTGGTATAACACCCACATTAGACAATTCTACCTACATTTCCCTCCCTCTGGCTACTATCTAGTCTGTTCTCCCGGTTGAAGAATCTCAACCAGGGATGATATTTCTGAGTCTAAAACCTTTGCATCATCAACCTATTTGGCATTTTTGCTTTGAAGTACAGAAACAGCACTGAAATACCTTCTATTTGACCCTTCTCAACCATCCAAATCTTCCAGACCAATTTCTTGCTCAGTGATCAGCAATCATCACTTGAGATTGTCTGTCTCCCTCAGTGTTGCATTTTGTTGCTGCAGATCGCCAGTATAAGCATTCAGGAGGAAAATATGCTCACATCTGACATTAACAGCAGTATTTACCTTTAACGCCTTAAAAAGTTGATGGAGCTTGAGTGGGAAAAGGGAATAGACAAATGCACTCCACAAATGCCTCATAATATATGCTATTCTAGTAAATTATGGCAGAAATTTATTACAATGGCTTTCAATAGAGATGAGAAAATTGATCCACAGAAGTTTGAGTTCGAGTAGAATTTCCTGAAATTAATGGTTCCACATAACTTCAAATACACTGCAATTTGTTTAGCCAGACTCATATAAAAAAATATATATATATATATATATATATATATATATACCTGCCAGCATTTCACACACTGCTGAAGAGACTACTAATGACCTCAGGGGTGGCTGCCCAGGTTTCCTCATACTGTCCTGCCACAATCAGTTCGCATGATGTGGCCCAACTAGGAGTGGCTATCATATCCAGTATAATAGATAGGGGTGAGCCAGGTATGCTTATTTAATTGATGCATTTGTCGGCATAAGATCTCACAACACACAGCATAGTAATAGAAAACGACCTATGTCGTATTGTTACTGTGAATAATTAAATCTGTGATATACAGTACTGCAGTAACAGCACCCTTATAGCTGCATTTTTTTCACATTGTGCAAAGAGGGTCAGTATTAAACTCTTAGGCCGGGATCACACATGCGAGTAAATCGGCCGACACTCGCATGTGAAATCCCAGCTCTGGCGCCGGCACTCGGGAGTGGAGTGAGCGGCTGCATGTAGTTATATGCAGCCGTCCGCTCCACTCCCGAGTGCCGGCGCGAGAGCTGGGATTTCACATGCGAGTGTCGGCCGATTTACTCGCATGTGTGATCCCGGCCTTATTGCTAATTGTGGAACTAAAACCAAATTCTGAAATCAAGTCTTCAGTGTCAATGAAGATGTGACTCCCGCAATTTGAGACACAGTGTCTAATTTTTTTCTCTAATGAGAAATCTCCATAATCCTGAAGCTTAAACTTAACTGTTTACCTAAAAAAGTGTGAATGTTGGTTAAAATAATATTTTTAGCTTGCATCATTGCTTAACAGCCTAATATTGGATGCATACATCTGGTACATATAAGCAGTGGCCAGTTACAGATGCTTTGTTTTCTGACATGATTCTTTTTGTTCCACCCTTGCTTTACTTTTTTAACCTTTAATATGAAACATATTTTCTTATGTTTTAATTGTCTAACTTAGATACCTTGCGCTCAATAATCATACTGCCCAATGTTCTTTGTTCTCATTGTGAACCTATGTGTAGCAACTTTTCAACCTAGAAGTTTCAGTTTCTTTGATTTACATTTCAGTTTGGTCGAACAGTGAAGATTGTCAGCATATTAAAATAAATACAATAAAAAATTAAATATAAAAAAAAGTAAAGAAAAACAATACAGGGTTATGGTTTTAAAATTGAATAGTGACATTTCACAACTTTAGATACCACAGCAATACAACTGGCTGTTCCTGAAAATAACTTTTTTCGACTATACTCTTTGCTGTGAAATTTTTTACTGGTTGTTAAGCATTTTTTTGTTAAGGGTTGGAGAATTTTAAAGGGAATCTGTCAGCAGAATTTCACCCCACAAACTATATGCATGCTTAGCTTTTTCAAAGACAAGTTCAGCAATATCTTTACATGGCCAATCTATTCCTCCATGTTAGGGGTCGAGTTCCCGCTTCTGCACAAAGGGAATCTTGAGCCATCCCGGCTGCGGTCTCCCATTCGTCTCCGGCCGCAGTGGACTCTGCTCAGCTTAGACGTTGGTCCCAGCGTCTCGCCCAGTCTAACAGTGTGCAGAGGATTACTGCTGCCTCTCCAGGCTTTGCTATTGTGGCCAGTACTGGTTAGCGGCGAGCAGACGTCTTTAGGACAAAGTCCTTGTTTTCCCCTTCTGAGCATGCCCAGGGTGAGATCTCTCATTGGAGATCAGGGGTCACATGCTCAGGTACTGCAGCAGCTCCTATTGGTCCGCCAGGAAGGTCCTGTGACTACTGGTGTTCTGGAACAGTTTCATTGGTCCTTGTTTCTGGCAGGTCCTGTAGCTGTTACTATAAAAGGGTGGCATGGCTGGGCCGCCATGCGCTAGTGTCAACCATTATATGCTTAGCGCCAGTGTGGTCATGCGTGTGTGTGGTTAGGGCCCGGCTGAAATAAGCCCCTAGAATACCGACTTAATCGGTGAGGAGTTTGGTATGCTAGCTGGTCAGGGTCGGTGTCCTAGATGTCCTAGATTACCGGCATAACCGGTGAGGAGTTTGATTGCCGTATTCAGGGCCTGGCGTTCAGACGCCATGGATTGCGGGTGACTCCCGCGAGGACATTAGTGCATGATCACGTTCTATGTACGCTTAGCAGTTAACTGTGTACCTGGGTGCCTGACAGGACACAGAAGTTTGTCTCAGCGGCTCTGTGACGTAACAGGGTTCACTTTCAACGCTAGACAGTGCCCTAGCGTGTTTATTTTGTGACTCAGTTGTGTTAAATGAGTTCGCACATATTGCCACAGCTCGTTACGGCGTTTATTTTGGCGACTCTGCAGGATAACAGAGTTCGCTTCTTGCGTCACTTTACTAGCAGCAGGCTCCGCCTGCACGGTGGACCCCGGGCTGCGAGCGCACCTCTCCACATCATATATTTGATGCGTTCCGCAGACCCTAACATAACACTAGCGCCAGGGTCTGGCTAGTAAAATTGCGGATGACCAGCGTCTACTACGGGACATCCAGCAGCTGGAGGGTAGGTTGGTGGCTCTTGAGCACACAACCTCAGCTGTGGATGTTACCCCAGTCACTTTTCAGGCTACTAGCGTGGCTGCAGCCAGTGTGTCCACTGCCACCTCTGCCCCCACAATGTCACACCTCCCGCTTCCAGACAAGTTTGCTGGTGACAGCAAGCAATGTCGGGGTTTCGTGAGTCAGTGCTCTATACAACTCGAGCTTCTAGCTGCACGTTTCCCCACGGATCGGGCACAATTGGGCTTTGCAATATCTCTTCTGTCGGGCAGAGCGTTGGAGTGGGCCACCCCGCTGTGGGAGCGTGACGACCGTGTGGTGCGGAGTGCTCCTCGTTTTCTGGAGGCTCTAAAAAAAGTCTTTCTAGGACCTCAGGTTACCCACGATGCGGCGCTCCAACTTCTGGCAAGTTCACAGGGTTCGTCCTTGGTCATCTGTTTTGCTGTCCAATTTCGGACTCTGTCCTCGGAATTAGACTGGCCAGATAAAGTCATCATTCCCGTGTTTTGGAGAGGACTAGCGGGCCATGTAAATGACGCTTTGGCTACCAGGGTGTTTTCCGCCACACTGGAGAAGCTTATCGCCATATCTACTCGCATCGACCTCCGTTTTCACGAGCGGAGGTTGGAGCGGTCCCAGTGTAGGCAGAGGTTTCGGCTGGCTCCCACCTTCGCCAGACCTCTTGAATATTCCAGCCAGGTGCCCGACTCCCATGAGGCCATGGAGGTTTCTCGAGCAGGACCTAAGTCCCGGGCCACTCGAGTTCCCGTGGTCTGTAACATCTGCCAGCAGTTAGGACATTATGCCAACAAATGTCCACAGCGGTCGGGAAAATGGTCGCGTCTAATGACCTTGGGAGGAGGATCACTAGACACTGCGGCATTTCCCACCTAGTTGTCCTTTAAGGGGATAATTACAGTAGGTCCATCCACGCTCACCGCCGAGCTCTGTGTGGATTCTGGAGCCGAGGAGAATTTAATGTCCTCTGCATTTGCTCTCCGCCACACTATACCTCTGGTGATGCTCGCCAAACCGGTGACTGTGCGAGTAGTGAATGGATCAACTCTGCCCTCACAAATCACCCACCAGACGATCCCTCTCACTTTATCTATGTCCCCTTCCCATCAGGAGAGTATTTCTTTTCTTGTCCTGCCAGAGGGAATAGACGAGTGTTGTGAATGGACTTGAAATGAGTTCTGAGCAGAGGCTCCCTCTGGTGATTACAAGCGGTACTGGACTGTCCAGTGAAGATTGTGAGGAGTGGGAATCAGGTGTTACTGACTGGTCTTATATAAGGGAGTCGCCTTCCCATCAGGGTTGCCGGTGATCAATTGTTCTGGTCTCACTCCATGATTCCTGTTTCCCTTGTAGCCTGCTGTGTCGTGTCTGCATCTCCTGCTAACAGATAAGACATTTTCTTCTTTTTGTTTTTGTGCTTTATTTTTGCATTTTGTCCTGCACTTCTGTGGGGCCTTCAGGGTCCCCTCCGGGGGCTTTTGCCCTCTCAGTTTAGTTCAGCCACTGATGTTTGTACTTTTGCTTTTTCCAGTTTCTTCAGTGGCTGCTGTTTTGATTTTGTTACACCAGAGAACTAATTTAGGTGGTAGAGGTCGTGTGATCTCAGGTGTTTTTGAAATTAGTAGAGTTGGTGCTTTTCAGGGTTTTTTGGGATTGCAGTAAGTACCCTTCCTGTCCTTTTCTATTTAGTTAGTTTGGGCCCCAACGTTTGCTCATACTATTTTCTGTCTGTGTCAGTATTTCTTCTTGTCTAACAGCCATTACATGTTTGGGGGCTTTCTATGTTCTTTGGGGATCTGCTCCGGGGCAGATAGCTTTCCTATTTCTATCTTTAGATGTAGTTAGTTTCTCAGGCTGTGACGAGGCGTCTAGGACCAACGTGGGAACGCTCCACGGCTGCCTCTAGTTGTGGTGGTTGGTCAGGGTACTGCAATCTCATAGATTCCAACTGCTCTGGTGTATTGCCTTTTTACCTGCACTCATCAGTTACCGAAACATAACAGTATTACCGGCCTAAAATTTAAAGTTGTATGGTACTCGCAGAAGGGAAAAATATTGTGAAAGAAAAAACGGTTGTCAGAGTTGTCAGAGATATTTTTCTGTTTGTTGCATTTTTTTTTTCCCTCTGTATCTCTGGGTGCTGGGGAGGATTTTTTCTCTCAATGGAGTTTGCACAGTTGTCTGGCCGTGTGGATCAGCTTGCCACTGAGGTTCAGAGTATTGCTGCATATCTTGCTAGGTTGCCTGTTGTGGAACCTAGGATTCCCATGCCAGAATTGTTTTTGGGGGATCGAGCTAAGTTTCAGAATTTCAAAAATAATTGTAAATTGTTTTTTGCCTTAAAATCTAAGTCCTCAGGGAGCGCAGCGCAGCAGGTTCAAATTGTCATCTCTCTCCTGCGCGGAGATCCTCAGGATTGGGCTTTTTCCCTGACACCTGGGGATCCTGTTTTGAGTGATGTTGATGCATTTTTTCAGGCTTTGGGGTTATTGTACGATGAGCCTAATGTCACTGATCAAGCTGAAAAAGCCTTGTTGGCATTAAATCAGGGGCCTTATGACGCTGAGTTATACTGTCAGAGATTCCGTAGGTGGGCAGTCCTGACCAAATGGAATGACGACGCTTTGGCAGCCCTTTTCCGGAAGGGTCTGTCAGATAATGTAAAGGATGTTATGGTGGGATTCCCTGTCCCCTCTGGTCTCAATGATTCTATGTCATTAGCGATTCAAATTGACAGACGTTTGCGTGAGCGGAGAAGTATGCGTGGAATAGTGTTGCCTTGTGAACCTGCTTCTGAATCCATGCAGTGTGATAGAGTGGTGTCTGGGGCACAGCGTCATGAGTTTCGAAAGCGCAATGGGTTATGTTTCTACTGTGGTAATGCCTCTCATGCTATTTCAGTCTGCCCTAAGCGGGGAAGACGTTTTGCACGCTCAGTTGTCTTGGGTAGTGTTCAGACTAAGTTTTTATTAACTGTCACTCTGATATGCTCTCTGTCCTCATTTTCTGCTCAGGCTTTCGTTGATTCTGGAGCAGCTATTAACCTGATGGATTATGATTTTGCTAAACGTTGTGGGTTTCCCTTGATACCCCTACAGAAGTCTATTCCCCTACTGGGGATCGATTCTACCCCTTTGGCTGAGAATAAACCTCAGTTCTCTACTCAGGTGATAATGAGGGTTGAACCTGATCATCAGGAGTGCTGCAAATTTTTGGTTCTGTATAATCTGCATGATATTATCGTTCTGGGTTTCCCTTGGTTGCAGTCTCATAATCCTGTTTTGGATTGGAAAACTGTGTCTGTAACCAGTTGGGGCTGCCAATGTGTTAATACCAACGCTCCTGTTTTTTCTGCCTCCCCCCAGGCTCAGGATGTTCCTGACTTTTTGATTGATTTTTCTGATGTGTTTAGCGAAAGTAAATCTGCATCCTTGCCTCCCCATAGGAGCTATGACTGCGCTATTGAATTAGTGCCTGGTAGTAAATTCCCTAAAGGTCGCCTTTTTAACTTGTCTGTACCTGAACATGACGCTATGCGGTCTTATATCAAGGAGTCATTGGAGAAGGGTCATATCAGACCATCCTCTTCACCCTTAGGTGCCGGTTTTTTCTTTGTGGCCAAAAAAGATGGTTCATTAAGGCCGTGTATTGATTATCGTCTTTTGAACAATATTACTGTGAAATATCAATATCCGTTACCCTTGATTTCTGACCTGTTTTCCAGGGTGAAAAATGCTACTTGGTTTACCAAGCTTGACCTCAGGGGGGCATATAACCTTATTCGCATTAAGCACGGGGATGAATGGAAGACGGCATTTAATACCCCTGAGGGGCATTTTGTGTACCTTGTGATGCCCTTTGGGCTCACTAATGCTCCTTCTGTCTTCCAGTCCTTCATGAATGACATTTTCAGGGATTTTGTGGATAAATTTCTGATTGTTTATTTGGATGATATCTTGATTTTTTCCAATGACTGGGACTCTCATGTGAAACATGTTCGAACTGTATTCCAGATTTTGAGAGAGAATGCTCTGTATGTGAAGGGATCAAAGTGTCTTTTTGGCTTACAGAAGATCTCATTTTTGGGATTCATTTTGTCCCCATCTGTTATTGAAATGGACCCGGTCAAGGTTCAGGCCATCTGTGATTGGGTCCAACCTACTTCATTAAAGGCTCATCAAAGATTTTTGGGTTTTGCCAATTTTTATCGTAAATTTATTGGTAATTTCTCGGTTATTGTTAAACCTTTAACTGATTTCACCAAAAAGGGTTCTGATGTGGTGAATTGGCCTCCTGAGGCAGTCTCTGCATTTCAGGAACTTAAGCAGAGATTCACTTCTGCTCCTGTTCTACGGCAGCCTGATGTTTCTCTACCATTTCAGGTGGAGGTTGATGCCTCTGAAATTGGGGCAGGTGCCGTTTTGTCCCAAAGAGATCCAGAGACCTCTAAAAGTAACCCTTGTGCGTTTTTCTCTCAAAAATTTTCTCCTACTGAACGTAATTATGACGTGGGTAATCGGGAGTTATTGGCCATGAAGTGGGCTTTTGAAGAGTGGAGACATTGGCTGGAGGGAGCCAAATATCAGGTGGTGGTCCTTACGGACCATAAGAATCTGGTTTATCTGGAATCTGCCAAGCGACTTAATCCTAGACAGGCAAGGTGGGCCTTGTTTTTCACACGTTTTAATTCTGTGGTTTCATTTCTTCCTGGCACTAAGAATGTTAAGGCTGATGCCCTCTCGAGGAGTTTCCTGGCGGACTCTCCTGAGTTATCTGATCCTTCTGTTATTTTGAAAGAGGGTATAGTTCTATCCGCCATCTCGCCCAATTTGAGACTGGCTCTGGAGGGGTGTCAGGAGGATAAGCCGAGCGCTGCCCTGTTGGGAAATTGTTTGTCCCGGACCAGTGGAAAAAGAGTGTGATGTCTGAGATTCATTGTTCCGCGCTGGCCGGTCATCCCGGAATTTTTGGTACCAGAGACTTGGTTAGTCGGTCCTTTTGGTGGCCTACCTTGTCTCGTGATGTCAGGGAATTTGTGCAGTCCTGCGGGACTTGCTCTCGCTCCAAGCCTTGCTCTCGCTCTAGTGGTTTGTTGATGCCATTGCCTGTGCCCAAGAGACCATGGACCCATATCTCTATGGATTTCATTTCCGACCTCCCTGTTTCTCAGAGAATGACCGTCATCTGGGTGATTTGTGATAGGTTTTCCAAGATGATACATCTTGTGCCATTACCTAAGTTGCCTTCCTCCTCTGAATTGGTGCCGTTGTTCCTTCAGCACGTGGTTCGTTTACACGGCATTCCTGAGAACATTGTGTCTGACAGAGGAGTCCAGTTTGTTTGAAGATTTTGGAGGACCTTTTGTTCTAAACTTGGTGTTCAATTGTCTTTCTCCTCGGCGTTTCATCCTCAGACCAATGGTAAAACTGAGAGAACAAACCAGACATTGGAGTCTTATCTAAGCTGCTTTGTGTCTGCTGATCAGGATGACTGGGTCTCTTTTTTGCCTTTGGCTGAGTTTGCTCTTAATAATAGGGCTAGCTCTGCCACTTTGATGTCTCCATTTTTCTGTAATTCTGGGTTTCACCCTCGATTTTCTTCAGGACAGACGGAGGCTTCTGTCTGTCCAGGTGTTGACTGTTGTGGAGCGTATGAAACAGATTTGGGACCAGGTAGTGGAGAGGTTGTCCCTCTCTCAGGAGAGGGCCCAGCGGTTTGCTAACCGGCATAGGACTGATGGTCCTCGGTTTAAAGTGGGGGACTTGGTCTGGTTGTCCTCAAAAAATATTCCTATGAGAGTGGCATCTCCTAAATTTAAGCCTAGGTTCATTGGACCTTATAAGATCATGGAGATTCTTAATCCTGTTTCTTTTCGTTTGCTTCTTCCAGGGATATTTAAGATCCATAACGTGTTCCACAAGTCCTTGTTGAAGAGGTTTGTTGAGCCAGTGGTTCCTACTACTGTGCCTCCTGACACTGTTTTGGTTGAGGGCAATCTGGAGTATGTGGTTGAGAAAATATTGAATTCTCGTTTTTCTAGACGGAAACTCCAGTATTTGGTTAAGTGGAGAGGTTATGGTCAGGAAGACAATTCTTGGGTGTTTGCTTCGGACATCCATGCTAGGAGACTCATCCGTGCGTATCATAGAACTCATCCTGACCGACCTGGTTGCTCAAGTGAGGGTTCGGTGACCCCTCCTCAAGGGGGGGGTACTGTTGTGAATGGACTTGAAATGAGTTCTGAGCAGAGGCTCCCTCTGGTGGTTACAAGCGGTACTGGACTGTCCAGTGAAGATTGTGAGGAGTGGGAATCAGGTGTTACTGACTGGTCTTATATAAGGGAGTCGCCTTCCCATCAGGGTTGCCGGTGATCAATTGTTCTGGTCTCACTCCATGATTCCTGTTTCCCTTGTAGCCTGCTGTGTCGTGTCTGCATCTCCTGCTAACAGATAAGACATTTTCTTCTTTTTGTTTTTGTGCTTTATTTTTGCATTTTGTCCTGCACTTCTGTGGGGGCCTTCAGGGTCCCCTCCGGGGGCTTTTGCCCTCTCAGTTTAGTTCAGCCACTGATGTTTGTACTTTTGCTTTTTCCAGTTTCTTCAGTGGCTGCTGTTTTGATTTTGTTACACCAGAGAACTAATTTAGGTGGTAGAGGTCGTGTGACCTCAGGTGTTTTTGAAATTAGTAGAGTTGGTGCTTTGCAGGGTTTTTTGGGATTGCAGTAAGTACCCTTCCTGTCTTTTTCTATTTAGATAGTTTGGGCCCCAACGTTTGCTCATACTATTTTCTGTCTGTGTCTGTATTTATTCTTGTCTAACAGCCATTACATGTTTGGGGGCTTTCTATGTTCTTTGGGGATCTGCTCCGGGCAGATAGCTTTTCTATTTCTATCTTTAGGTGTAGTTAGTTTCTCAGGCTGTGACGAGGCGTCTAGGACCAACGTGGGAACGCTCCACGGCTGCCTCTAGTTGTGGTGGTTGGTCAGGGTACTGCAATCTCATAGATTCCAACTGCTCTGGTGTATTGCCTTTTTTACCTGCACTCCTCAGTTACCGAAACATAACAGACGAGGTGTTGCTGGGAGTACCTTGGCTCCGTTACCACTCTCCCCATATTGAGTGGTCCTCTGGGAGGATACGGGGTTGGGGTGATTCATGTAGAGGCAGGTGTGTCAGGGAGTGCGTTCAGGTCACCACCACAGAGATAC
>JARQOD010000001.1:594964596-594995981 GCA_033576555.1 Oophaga sylvatica | reverse complement strand
CCAAATTTTTTTTTTTCCCAAAGGGGTAACAAGACTCCAAAAGTTTATTGTGCAATTTGCCTGATGCGCGATCCCCCTAGGGGGGGGGGTTTAAACCCTTTTGGGTGGCATGGCAGAGTTTGGAAGGGAAGGAGCGCCGTCTGACTTTTTAACGCAGAATGGGTGGACCCCCATGTCGTGTTTGGAGAGCTCCTGATCTGCTAAACAGGGGAAAACCCCCCCTAAATGACGCCATTTTGGAAACTAGACCCCCAAGGAACTTATCTAGATGTGTGGTGAGAACTTTTAACCCCCAGGGGGTTTCACTAAAGTTTATAACGTACAGCCGTAAAAATAAAAATTTTTTTTTTTACAAAAATGTTTTTTTTCGTCCCCAATATTTTATTTTCACAAGGGTAACAAAGAAATTGGAACCCAAAAGTTGTTGTCCAATTTGTCCTGAGTACGCTGATACCCAATAGTGGAGAAAAACTACTGTATGGGCGCAGTCAGGGCTCGGAAGGGAAGTAGTGACGTTTTGGATTGCAGACTTTGATGGAATGGTCTGGGGGCGTCATGTCACTTTTGGAGAGCCCCTGATGCACCTATACAGTGAAACCCCCCACAAGTGACCCCATTTTGGCAAATAGACCCCACAAGGAACTTATCTAGATGTGTGGTGAGCACTTTGAACCCCCAAGTGCTTCACAGAAGTTTCTAAGGGTACAGCCAAAAATAAAAAATCTTTTTTTTTTTACAAAAAGATTTTTTTGCCCCCAATATTTTATTTTAAACAAGGGTAACAGGAGAAATTGGACCCCAAAAGTTGTTGTCCAATTTGTCCTGAGTACGCTGATACCCAATATGTGGGAGAAAACAATGTATGGGCGCACGTCAGGGCTCGGAAGGAGTAGTGAGTTTGGATTGCGATTTTGATGGAAATGGTCTGGGGGCGTCATGTCGCATTTGGAGAGCCCCTGATGCGCCAAACAGGGAAACCCCCCACAAGTGACCCCATTTTGGAAAATAGACCCCACAAGGAACTTGTCTAGATGTGTGGTGAGCACTTTGAACCCCGAAGTGCTTCACAGAATTTTTATAACGCCACCCGTAAAAAAAAAAATCCTTTTTTTTTTTTTGCAAAAATGTTTTTTTGCCCCAATATTTTATTTTTAAAAGGGGTAACAGGAGAAATTGGCCCCAAAAGATGTTGTCCAATTTGTCCTGAGTACGCTGATATCCAATATGTGGGAGGAAAAAACTGTATGGGTACATTGGGGCTCGGAAGGGAAGTAGTGACGTTTTGGATTGCAGACTTTGATGGAAGGGTTTCTGGGGGCGTCATGTCGCATTTGGAGACCCCTGATGCGCCTAAACAGTGGAAATCCCCAAAAAGGGACCCCCATTTTGGAAAATAGACCCCACAAGGAACTTATCTAGATGTGTGGTGAGCGCTATGAAGCCCCAAGTGTTCACGAAGTTTATAATGTACAGCCAAAAAAAAAAAAAAATTTTTTTTTTTTTGTACAAAAATGATATTTTCGCCCCCATTTTTTTTTTTCCCAAGGGTAGCAGAAGAAATAGGACAAATTGCACAATAACTCTTGGGGTCCAGAGTACGCTGATACCCCATATGTGGGGAAAACTACTGTTTGGACGCATGGCAGAGTGAGAAGTGAAGGAGCACCGTTTGACTTTTTCAACGCAGAATTGGCTGGAATTGAGATCAGACGCCATGTCACATTTGGAGAGCCCCTGAGTGCCTAAACAGCGGAAACCCCCCAATTCTAACTCCAACTCTAACCCCAACCACCCCTAACCCTAGTCCCAAAACCCAAACCACAAACCTAAAACCCCAACACCCCCCCTAATCCCAACCCCAACCCTAATCCTAACTTTAGCGCCAACCCTAACCCTAACTTTAGCCGCAACCCTAACCCAACCCTAAGGGAAAATGGAAATAAATACTTTTTTTTTAATTTTATTTTTTTCCCTTACTAAGGGGTGATAAAGGGGGGTTTGATTTACTATTTATAGCGGGTTTTTATGATTGGCAGCTGTCAGCAAAAAAGACGCTTTTTATTGCAAAAATAGTTTTTGCATCATCCATTTTGAGAGCTATAATTTTTGCATTTTTGGCCCCACAGAGTCATGTGAGGTCTTATTTTTTGGGGGGACGAGTTGACGTTTTTATTGGTACTATTTTCGAGCACGTGACGTTTTTTGATCGCTTTTTATTCGATTTTTGGGAGGTTAGAATGAACAAAAATCAGCAATTCATAAATTTTTCTTTGGGGGGCGTTTATACCGTTCCGCGTGTGGTAAAATTGATAAAGCAGTTTTATTCTTCGGGTCAGTACGATTATGGCGATACCTCATTTATATCATTTTTTCATGTTTTGGCGCTTTTATAGAATAAAAACAATTTTTATATAAAAAATAATTATTTTTGCATCGCTTTATTCTGCGAGCTATAACTTTTTTATTTTTTCGCTGTGATGCTTTATGCGGCTCGTTTTTTGGGGACAAGATGCGTTTTCAGCGGTACCATGTATTTTTATATCGGTTTTTTTTGATCGCGTTTTTATTCCACTTTTTGTTCGGCGGTATGATGATAAAGCTTTTGATTTTTTGCTTCGTTTTTTTTTTTTTTTTTTTTTAAGGGGTTCACTAAAGGGGTTAATGTTGGACAATTTTATAGGGGGGGTCGTTAGGGGACGGGGCGATCCCCAAAATATGTGTACTTTTATTTTTTTTTTTTTTTTTTATTTACAGGAAGAAGTGAATTTATTGGGGAATATTTTTTTTTTTTTTTATTTTTTTTGTTTTTTTTTTACACATTTTTATTTTTACTTTTTTAACTTTTTTACTTTGTCCCAGGGTGGGACAATCACAGTATTTTATCAGATCGCTGGGTGGCAGTGTGCACAGCACTCTGTCACCCAGCATCGCACAGGCAAGATGCAGGCTTTTTCAGTGCCTCTCTCGGCAGGCACTGAGGTAGCCGCCTCCCTCCAGGACCCCGGCGCCATCTTGGATCCGGTCCTGGGAGGGAGGAAGCCCTCAAACGCGCGATCACATCGCGCTGCCGAGGGTCTCAGGGGGGCGCGCAGGGAGCCCCCACCCTGCGCGATCCCCCCCTGTCCCCCAGTACACCGCGATCATGTTTGATCGGGGTTTGTGCTAGGGTTAATGTCGGGAGCGTCCGTGACCGCTCCTGACAACAGTCATGGGTGTCAGCTGTGATAATCAGCTGACACCCGGCGGCGATTAGCTGCGCTCCCCTCAGGAGCGCAGCTGATCGCCTATGACGTACTACCCAGCCCCCGGTCAACGGGCCCAGGTACCATGGACGGGTAGTACGTCCGATGGCAGTAAGGGGTTAATATCTTGGTCATCCCTAATTAATTGAGCAAGGGGCTCTACTGCTAAAGCAAATAATAAAGGAGAAAGTGGGCATCCCGTCTTGTTCCATTAGTAATTTTAAAAGGGGTAGAAAGATGATTATTAACATAAAATTCTTGCTTGTGGATTGGAAATAAAGGGCCATTATTTTTGTAATACAGGTGATATTAAAACCAAATTTTTGTAGAATACAATTTAAATAATTCCAATTCAAGCGATCAAATGCCTTTTCAGCATCTAAGGAAATCACAATAGAACAAAGTTTTTGGAATTTATTAATTTAATTATGTTTATTAATCGTCTGGTACCTTCAACAGATTGTCTGTGTTTTATAAAACCAATTTGATCATTTGAAATTAAACTGGGCAGAATACAATTTAGTCTATTAGCAATGATCTTGGAATACATTTTTAAATCATTATTAATGAGGGAAATAGGACCTATAATTTATTATTTGGTCTGGGTTTAAGTTTGGTTTAGGAATAAGAATTATATTAGCTTCAAGATTTTCTTTCGGAAATGCACCTGTAGATGCAGCAGCATTAAAAATCTGCGTTAAATGGGGAACCAGAATCTTGCTGAAAGATTTATAATAGTTATTACTATATCCATCAGGACCAGGCGCTTTATGGGAGTGAACTTGTTTAAATAAAATTAGATGTTTCTTCATCATTAAAAGGAGAGGATAGAAACTCCAAATCATTCATAGTAATCTTAGGAAGATTTATTGAGGATAAAAAATCTTTAATCGTTTTTTCATTGGGAGTAGGATGGGAGGATTCTCATTTAAATTATTATAAATTTTTATAGAACTTGCAAATGAATTAACAATTTTTTGTGGGTGTAGAAGTGTAATTCCTTTGGGGGTAGTAATCTTATCAATACTGTTTCGAATTCTTTGCTTTTTGATTCTATTGAACAAAATTTAGATGGCTTGTTTAACCCCTTCACCCCCAAGGGTGGTTTGCACGTTAATGACCGGGCCAATTTTTTACAATTCTGACCACTGTCTCTTTATGAGGTTATAACTCTGGAACGCTTCAACGGATCTTCGCGATTCTGAGATCGTTTTCTCGTAACATATTGTACTTCACGTTAGTGGTAAAATTTCTTCCATATAACTTGCGTTTATTTTTGAAAAAAAACGCAAATATGGCGAAAATTTTGAAAATTTAGCAATTTTCAAACTTTGAATTTTTATTCCCTTAAAACAGAGAAATATGTCACACAAAATAGTTAAGAAAATAACATTTCCCACATGTCTACTTACATCAGCACAATTTTGGAACCAAATTTTTTTTTTCTTAGGAAATTATAAGGGTTAAAAGTTGACCAGCGATTTCTCATTTTTACAACAAAATTTACAAAGCCATTTTTTTTAGGCACCACCTCATATTTGAAGTCAATTTAGGGGTCTATATAGCAGAAAATACCCAAAAGTGACACCATTCTAAAAACTGCACCCCTCAAGGTACTCAAAACCACATTCAAGAAGTTTATTAACCCTTCAGGTGCTTCACAGGAGCTGAAGCGACGTGGAAGGAAAAAATGAATATTTAACTTTTTAGCCACAAAAATGATCTATTACAAACTTTTTTTTTATTTTCACAAGGAGTAAAAGAAGCAAGTGGACAGATAAAGTTGTTGTGCAATTTCTCCTGAGTACACCAATAGCCAATAATGTGGAGGAAAACCCACTGTTTGGGCACACGGCAGAGCTCGTAAGGGATGGAGTGCCGTTTGATTGGACGCCATGTCGTGTTTGGAGAGCCCCTGATGTGCTTAAACAGTGGAAACCCCCAACAAGTGACACTATTTTGGAAACTAGACCCCCTAGGGAACTTATCTAGATCTGTTGTGAGCACATTGAACCCCAAGTGTTTCACAAAAGTTTTATAATGCCTGGGTCTGAAAAATAAAAAAAACAATTTTCCACAAAAATGATTTTTTAGTCCCAAATTTTTGATTTTTCCCAAGGAAATTGGACCCCAAAAGTTATTGTCCAATTTGTCCTGAGTACGCTGATACCACATATGTGGGGGGAAACTGTTTGGGCGCACGACAGGGCTTGGAAAGGAAGTAGTAACGTTTTGGAATACAGACGTTGATGGGGTCATGTTCCGTCTGCAGTGCCCCAGATGTGCCTAAACAGTGGAAACCCCCCACAAGTGACCCCATTTTGGAAACTAGAACCCCCTAAGGAACTTATCTAGATCTTTGGTGAGCATTTGAACCCCAAAGTGCTTCACACAAGTTTATAATGCCCGAGCATGAAAATAAAAAATCCTATTTTTTTCCCACAAAAATTATGTTTTAGTCACTAATTTTTTATTTTCCCAAGAGTAACAGGAGAAATTGGACCACAAAAGTTGATGTCCAATTTGTCCTGAGTACGCTGATACCCAATATGTGGGGGGAACCACTGTTTGGGCGCACAGCAGAGCTCGGAATGGAAGGAGCACCATTTGACTTTTTCCAAACAAAATTGGCTGGAATTGAGATTGGACGCCATGTTGCATTTGGAGAGCCCCTGATGTGCCTAAACAGTGGAAACCCCCCACAAGTGACCCCATTTGGAAACTAAACCCCCTAAGGAACTTATCTATATCTTTGGTGAGCAATTTGAACCCCAAAGTGCTTCACACAAGTTTATAATGCCCGAGCATGAAAATAAAAAATCCTATTTTTTTCCCACAAAAATTATGTTTTAGTCACTAATTTTTTATTTTCCCCAAAGTAACAGGAGAAATTGGACCACAAAAGTTGATGTCCAATTTGTCCTGAGTACACTGATACCCAATATGTGGGGGGAACCACTGTTTGGGCGCACAGCAGAGCTCGGAATGGAAGTAGCACCATTTGACTTTTTCCAAACAAAATTGGCTGGAATTGAGATTGGACGCCATATTGCATTTGGAGAGCCCCTGATGTGCCTAAACAGTGGAAACCCCCCAACAAGTGACCCCATTTGGGAAACTAGACCCCCTAAGGAACTTATCTAGAACTTTGGTGAGCAATTTGAACCCCAAAGTGCTTCACACAAGTTTATAACGTAGAGCAGTACAATTAAAAAATCATATTTTTTCCACAAAAATGATCTTTTCACCCCAATTTTTATTTTCCCAAGGGTAAAAAGACTCCAAAAGTTATTGTGCAATTTGTCCTGAGTACGCTGATACTCCATATGTGGGGGTAAACCACTGTTTAGATGCATGGCAGAGTTTGGAAGGGAAGGAGTGCCGTTCGACTTTTTCAACACAGAATTGGCTGGATGCCATGTCGTGTTTGGAGAGCTCCTGATCTGCCTAAACAGTGGAAACCCCCAACAAATGACACCATTTTGGAAACTAGACCCTTAAGGAAATTATCTAGATGTGTGTGAGCACTTTGAACCCCGAAGTGCTTCACAGAAGTTTATAACGTACAACTGTAAAATAAAAATATATATTTTTTTTTACAAAAATGATTATTTCGTCCCCAATATTTTATTTTCACAAGGGTAACAGGAGAAATTGGACCCTAAAAGTTGTTGTCCAATTTGTCCTGAGTACGCTGATACCCAATATGTTGGAGTAAACTACTGTATGGGTGCACGTCGGGATCGGAAGGGAAGTAGTGACGTTTTGGATTGCAGACTTTGATGGAATGGTCTGGGGGCGTCATGTCGCATTTGGAGAGCCCCTGATGCGCCTAAACAGTGGAAACCCCCCACAAGTGACCCCATTTTGGAAAATAGACCACACAAGTAACTTATCTAGATGTGTGGTGACACTTTGAACCCCGAAGTGCTTCACAGAAGTTTATAACGTACAGCCGTAAAAATAAAAAATCCTTTTTTTTTTTTACAAAAATTATTTTTTCACCCCCAATATTTTATTTTCACAAGGGTAACAGGAGAAATTGGACCCCAAAAGTTGTTGTCCAATTTGTCCTGAGTACGCTGATACCCAATATGTGGGAGAAAACTACTGTATGGGAACACGTCGGGGCTCGGAAGGGAAGTAGTGACGTTTTGGATTGCAGACTTTGATGGAATGGTCTGGGGCGTCATGTCGCATTTGGAGAGCCCCTGGTGCACCTAAACAGTGGAAACCCCCCACAAGTGACCCCATTTTGGAAAATAGACCCCACAAGGAACTTATCTAGATGTGTGGTGAGCACTTTGAACCCCGAAGTGCTTCACAGAAGTTTATAACGTACAGCCGTAAAAATAAAAAATCCTTTTTTTTTTTTACAAAAATGATTTATTCGCCCCCAATATTTTATTTTCACAAGGGTAACAGGAGAAATTGGACCCCAAAAGTTGTTGTCCAATTTGTCATGAGTACGCTGATACCCAATATATGGGAGAAAACTACTGTATGGGTACACGTTGGGGCTCGGAGGGAAGTAGTGACGTTTTGGATTGCAGACTTTGATGGAATGGTCTGGGGGCGTCATGTCGCATTTGGAGAGCCCCTGATTCGCCTAAACAGTGGAAACCCCCCACAAGTGACCCCATTTTGGAAAATAGACCCCACAAGGAACTTATCTAGATGTTTGGTGAGCGCTATGAAGCCCCAAGTGCTTCACAGAAGTTTATAACGTACAGTCGTAAAAACAAAAAATCATTTTTTTTTACCCCCAGTTTTTTATTTTCCCAAGGGTAACAGAAGAAATAGGCAAATTACACAATAACTCTTTGGGTCCAGAGTACACTGATACCCCATATGTGGGGGTAAACTACTGTTTGGGCGCATGGCAGAGCTCAGAAGTGAAGGAGCACCGTTTGACTTTTTCAATGCAGAAATGGCTGGAATTGAGATCAGACGCCATGTCACATTTGAAGAGCCCCTGATGTGCCTAAACAGCGGAAACCCCCCAATTCTAACTCCAACCCTAACCCCAACACACCCCTAACCCTAGTCCCAACCCTAACCACAAACCTAACCCTAACACACCCCTAACCCTAATCCCAACCCTAACCCTAATCCTAACTTTAGCCCCAACCCTAACCCTAACTTTAGCCGCAACCCTAGCCCTAATGGGAAAATGGAAATAAATACTTTTTTTTAATTTTATTATTTTTTCCTAACTGAGGTGGTGATAAAGGGGGGGTTTGATTTACTATTTATAGCGGGTTTTTATGATTGGCAGCTGTCACGCTAAAAGACGCTTTTTATTGCAAAAAATAGTTTTTTGCATCATCACATTTTGAGAGCTATAATTTTTGCATATTTTGGCCCACAGAGTCATGTGAGGTCTTATTTTTTGAGGACAAGATGACATTTTCAGTGGTACCTTGTTTATTTATATCCGTCTTTTTGATCGCGTGTTATTCCACTTTTTGTTCGGCGGTATGATGATAAAGCATTGATTTTTTGCTTTGATTTTTTTTTATTTTTTTTAAGAGGTTCACAAAAGGGGTTAACTAGCGGGACAGTTTTACAGGGGGGGTCGTTTCGGACGCGGCAATACCAAATATGTGTACTTTTATTGTTTTTGTTTTTTTATTTACAGGAAAAATGAATTTATTGGGGAATATTTTTTTTTTTTATGATTTTTTTTAAACAATTTTTATTTTTATTTTTTTAACTTTTTTACTTTGTCCCAGGGTGGGACATCACTGTATTTTAGCAGATCGCTGGTGTGACAGTGTGCACAGCACTCTGTCACACCAGCGATCGCTCTGTCATCGCTGCAGGCTTCTCAGTGCCTGCTGAGAGCAGGCACTGAGGAAGTCACCTCCCTGCAGGACCCTGGCGCCATCTTGGATCCAGGGACCTGGAGGGAGGACGGACCCTCGGAACAGCGCGACACATCGCGCTGCTCTGAGGGTCTCAGGGGAGCGCGCATGGAGCCCCCACCCTGCGCGATCCTCCCCTGTGCCCCCAGTACACCGCAATCATGTTTGATCGCGGTGTGCCAGGGGTTAATGTGCCGGGAGCGGTCCGTGACCGCTCCTGACACATAGTGCCTGGTGTCAGCTGTGATAATCAGCTGACACCCGGCCGCGATCGGCTGCGCTCTCCCTGGGAGCGCGTCCGATCGCTGGGACGTACTATCCATGGTCATACGGGCCCAGGTACCATGGACGGGATAGTACGTCTGATGGCAGTAAGGGGTTAAAGACATGTAATATTTAAATTTGGAGTTTTTGACTGCTGAGTCGTAAAAAGAGAATATAATGGCTTTCAATTCATTTCTTAATTTTAATAGATCTGATTTTATTTTGGGACAAGGGGAAGAAGTGTTAGTCAGAGACGATTCCTTATCTTTAATCATGAACTGTAATTCTTTGATTTTATTTCTGTTGAATTTTTTAATTTTAGATGAGATTTGTATTAACCCCTTACTGCCATCGGACGTACTATCCCGTCCATGGTACCTGGGCCCGTATGACCATGGACGGGATAGTACGTCTCGTGCAATCGGACGCGCTCCCGGGGGGAGCGCAGCCGAACGCGGCGGGTGTCAGCTGATTATCACAGCTGACACCCATGACTGTGTGTCAGGAGCGGTCACGGACAGCTCCCGGCACATTAACCCCTTGCATACCGCGATCAAACATGATCGCGGTGTACTGGGGGCACAGGGGAGGATCGCGCAGGGTGGGGGCTCCTTGCGCGCCCCCCTGAGACCCTCAGAGCAGCGCGATGTGATCGCGCTGTTCTGAGGGCTTCCTCCCTCCCAGGAACCGGATCCAAGATGGCGCCGGGGTCCTGGAGGGAGGCGGCTACCTCAGTGCCTGCCGAGAGCAGGCACTGAGAAGCCTGCTGCACTGCCTGAGCGATCGCTGGTGTGACAGAGTGCTGTGCACACTGTCACACCAGCGATCTGATAAAATACAGTGATGTCCCACCCTGGGACAAAGTAAAAAAGTTAAAAAAATAAAAATAAACATGTTTTAAAAAAAAATCCAAAATAAATAAAAAAAAATATATAAAATATTCCCCAATAAATTCACTTCTTCCTGTAAATAAAAAAACAAAGCAATAAAAGTACACATATTTGGTATCGCCACGTCCGTAACGACCCCCCCTATAAAATTGTCCCACTAGTTAACCCCTTTAGTGAACCCCTTAAAAAAAAAAAAAACGAAGCAAAAAATCAATGCTTTATCATCATACCGCCGAACAAAAAGTGGAATAACACGCGATCAAAAAGACCGATATAAAAAAGCATGGTACTGCTGAAAACGACATCTTGTCCCGCAAAAAACGAGCCATCATACAGCATCATCAGCGAAAAAATAAAAAAGTTATAGCTCGCAGAATAAAGCGATGCAAAAAATAATTTTTTTATATAAAATTGTTTTTATTCTATAAAAGCGCCAAAACATAAAAAATGATATATATGAGGTATCGACATAATCGTACTGACCCGAAGAATAAAACTGCTTTATCAATTTTACCACACGCGGAACGGTATAAACGCCTCCCCCAAAAGAAATTCATGAATTGCTGATTTTTGTTCATTCTAACCTCCCAAAAATCGAAATAAAAAGCGATCAAAAAACGTCACGTGCTCAAAAATTGTACCAATAAAAATGTCAACTCGTCCCGCAAAAAATAAGACCTCACTTGACTCTGTGGGCCAAAATATGCAAAAATTATAGCTCTCAAAATGTGGCGATGCAAAAACTATTTTTGCAATAAAAAGCGTCTTTTAGCATGACAGCTGCCAATCATAAAAACCCGCTATAAATAGTAAATCAAACCCCCCTTTATCACCCCTTTAGTAAGGGAAAAATAATAAAATTAAAAAAAAGTATTTATTTCCATTTTCCCATTAGGGTTAGGGTTAGGGTTGCGGCTAAAGTTAGGGTTAGGGTTGGCGCTAAAGTTAGGATTAGGGTTAGGGTTGGGATTAGGGGTGTGTTAGGGTTAGGTTTGTGGTTAGGGTTGGGACTAGGGTTAGGGGTGTGTTGGGGTTAGGGTTGGAGTTAGAATTGGGGGGTTTCCGCTGTTTAGGCACATCAGGGGCTCTCCAAATGTGACATGGCTTCTGATCTCAATTCCAGCCAATTCTGCGTTGAAAAAGTCAAACGGTGCTCCTTCACTTCTCAGCTCTGCCATGCGTCCAAACAGTAGTTTATCCCCACATATGGGGTATCAGCGTACTCTGGACCCCAAGAGTTATTGTGCAATTTGTCCTATTTCTTCTGTTACCCTTGGGAAAATGAAAAACTGGGGTGAAAATATCATTTTTGTACAAAAAAAAATACATGTACATTATAAACTTCTGTGAAGCACTTGGGGCTTCATAGTGCTCACCACACATCTAGATAAGTTCCTTGTGGGGTATACTTTCCAAAATGGGGTCACTTGTTGGGGATTTCCACTGTTTAGGCGCATCAGGAGCTCTCCAAATGCGACATGACGCCCCCAGACCATTCCATCAAAGTCTGCAATCCAAAACGTCACTACTTCCCTTCCGAGCCCCAATGTGTACCCATACAGTAGTTTTCTCCCACATATTGGATATCAGCGTACTCAGGACAAATTGGACAACAACTTTTGGGGTCCAATTTCTCCTGTTACCCTTGTAAAAATAAAATATTGGGGCAAAAATATCATTTTTGCAAAAAAAAAAAGGATTTTTTATTTTTACGGCTGTGCGTTATAAACTTCTGTGAAGCACTTCGGGGTTCAAAGTGCTCACCACACATCTAGACAAGTTCCTTGTGGGGTCTATTTTCCAAAATATGGTCACTTGTGGGGGGTTTCCACTGTTTAGGCGTATCAGGGGCTCTCCAAATGTGACATGACGCCCCCAGACCATTCCATCAAAGTCTGCAATCCAAAACGTCACTACTTCCCTTCCGAGCCCTGACGTGCGCCCATACAGTAGTTTTCTCCCACATATTGGGTATCAGCGTACTCAGGAAAAATTGGACAACAACTTTTGGGGTCCAATTTCTAGTGTTACCCTTGTGAAAATAAAATATTGGGGGCGAAAAAATCATTTTTGTAAAAAAAAAAGGATTTTTTATTTTTACGGCTGTACGTTATAAACTTCTGTGAAGCACTTCGGGGTTCAAAGTGCTCACCACACATCTAGATAAGTTCCTTGTGGGGTCTATTTGCCAAAATTGGGTCACTTGTGGGGGGTTTCCACTGTATAGGTGCATCAGGGGCTCTCCAAATGTGACATGACGCCCCCAGACCATTCCATCAAAGTCTGCAATCCAAAACGTCACTACTTCCCTTCCGAGCCCTGAAATGCGCCCATACAGTAGTTTTCTCCCACATATTGGGTATCAGCGTACTCAGGACAAATTGGACAACAACTTTTGGGTTCCAATTTCTTCTGTTACCCTTGTGAAAATAAAATATTGGGGGCGAAAAAATCATTTTTGTAAAAAAAAAAAAGACTTTTTATTTTACGGCTGTACGTTATAAACTTTAGTGAAACACCTGGGGGTTAAAAGTTCTCACCACACATCTAGATAAGTTCCTTGAGGGGTCTAGTTTCCAAAATGGTGTCATTTATAGGGGTTTCCACTGTTTAGGCAGATCAGGAGCTCTCCAAACACGACATGGCGTCCAGCCAATTCTGCGTTGAAAAAGTCAGACTGCGCTCCTTCCCTTCCAAACTCTGCCATGCACCCAAACAGTGGTTTACCCCCACATATGGGGTATCAGCGCACTCAGGACAAATTGCACAATAACTTTTGGAGTCTTGTTACCCTTGGAAAAATAAAAATTGGGGTGAAAAGATCATTTTTGTGGAAAAAAATATGATTTTTAAATTTTACGGCTCTACGTTATAAACTTGTGTGAAGCACTTGGGGGTTCAAATTGCTCACCAAAGATCTAGAAAAGTTCCTTAGGGGGTCTAGTTTCCCAAATGGGGTCATATGTGGGGGGTTTCCACTGTTTAGGCACATCAGGGGCTCTCCAAATGCAACATGGCGTCCAATCTCAATTCCAGCCAATTTTGTTTGGAAAAAGTCAAATGGTGCTCCTTCCATTCCGAGCTCTGCTGTGCGCCCAAACAGTGGTTCCCCCCCACATATGGGGTATCAGCATACTCAGGACAAATTGGACAACTTATGTGGTCCAATTTCTCCTGTTACCCTTGGGAAAATAAAAAATTAGTGACTAAAAGATAATTTTTGTGGGAAAAAAATAGGATTTTTTATTTTCATGCCCGGGCATTATAAACTTGTGTGAAGCACTTGGGGTTTCAAAGTGCTCACCAAAGATCTATATAAGTTCCTTAGGGGGTCTAGTTTCCAAAATTGGGTCACTTGTGGGGGGTTTCCACTGTTTAGGCTCATCTGGGGCACTGCAAACGGAACATGACCTCCATCAACGTCTGCATTCCAAAACGTTACTACTTCCTTTCCAAGCCCTGCCGTGCACCCAAACAGTTTCCCCCCCCCACATATTGGGTATCAGCGTACTCAGGACAAATTGGACAACAACTTTTGGGGTCCAATTTCCTTGGGAAAATTCAAAAATTTGGGACTAAAAAATCATTTTTGTGGAAAATTGTTTTATTTTTTTTTTTCACACCCAGGCATTATAAGCTTTTGTGAAACACTTGGGGGTTCAAAGTGCTCACAACAGATATAGATAAGTACCTTAGGGGGTCTAGTTTCCAAAATGGTGTCACTTGTGGGGGTTTCCACTGTTTAGGCGCATCAGGGGCTCTCCAAACACGACATGGCGTCCAATCTCAATTCCAGCCAATTTTAGTTTGAAAAAGTCAAACGGCGCTCCTTCCCTTACGAGCTCTGCCGTGTGCCCAAACAGTGGTTTTCCCCCACATATTGGGTATTGGCGTACTCAGGAGAAATTGCATAACAACCTTATCTGTCCATTTTCTCCTTTTACCCTTGTGAAAATAAAAAAAAAGTTTGTAAAAGATCATTTTTGTGGCTAAAAAGTTAAATATTCATTTTTTCCTTCCACGTTGCTTTAGTTCCTGTGAAGCACCTGAAGGGTTAATAATCTTCTTGAATGTGGTTTTGAGTACCTTGAGGGGTGCAGTTTTTAGAATGGTGTCACTTTTGGGTATTTTCTGCCATATAGACCCCTCAAAGTGACTTCAAATGAGAGGTGGTGCCTAAAAAAAATGGCTTTGTAAATTTTGTTGTAAAAATGAGAAATCGCTGGTCAACTTTTAACCCTTATAACTTCCTAACAAAAAAAAATTTTGGTTCCAAAATTGTGCTGATGTAAAGTAGACATGTGGGAAATGTTATTTCTTAACTATTTTGTGTGATATATTTCTCTGTTTAAGGGAATAAAAATTCAAAGTTTGAAAATTGCAAAATTTTAAAAATTTTCGGCATATTTGCGTTTTTTTCAAAAATAAACGCAAGTTATATCGAAGAAATTTTACTTCTAACGTGAAGTACAATATGTCACGAGAAAACAATCTCAGAATTGCGAAGATCCGTTGAAGCGTTCTAGAGTTATAACCTCATAAAGAGACAGTGGTCAGAATTGTAAAAATTGGCCCGGTCATTAACGTGCAAACCACCCTTGGGGGTGAAGGGGTTAAGGTACCTCTAATGACCGCTTTATGAGCATTCCATTGTAAAAAGGGCTTTCGTAGAATCAAAAGGGTTTTCTCTAAAATAATTAGTTAGGGCCAGGGAAATTTCTTTATGATATTTGGAATTTTGAAATATTGAGGAATTACACTTCCATAAAAATTGATTGTTAATTGTATGGCCTTCTTCAAATTCAGCAAACAATGGGGCATGGTCAGAAATTGTTTTACTACCTATAGAAATGGATTTCAATCTAGGGAGGGAAAATATATCTGTCAGGATAAGGTCTATCCTTGAAGCTGATAAATGAGTGTCCGAGAAAAAGGAATATTCTTTCGATGTGGAATTAAGTGCTATGCTGTATTGCAACACGGTTGACTTCCCTTGAGATGGAAGCTGAAGCACTGAGAGGAACCTGCAGATGTGTCAGGTTTAATCACACACAGCTCTGCAGTGAGATCAGGAGAACAGAGTCGCCATTACATATCACACTGATAATGCCTCCTTTGTGTAAACTCAGCTCTGGAGACAGATTCTCATGCCGATCAGTGTCCGGCCCAAAGTTCTTAACAGCTCATTTACATATAAGAAAAACATGGATTTCTCTGGAAAAAGACAACATATTTCAGATATCAAGGCATAATTTTATTCAACTTTCTATGACTTGCATGCCCATTTTGACCGCTTAGAAGGGGTGTACTGACAGATTCCTTTTAGCAATTACTATAATAGTTTATTTACAAATTTTGAGGTAAAGCACATGAATTCCCCCTTTGCAAAAAATACCAAATAAATACTAATGTCAGGAGGCATAAATACTGCCTAAAAATGCTACGACAAATCACGGTATAGTTAGGTTGTGTACCATTGCCAAAATGGAATATTGGAATATGTAGCAGAAAATGAAAGAGGAGTAACTGCTTTTTTTCACTTTTATATTTCTTAATGGGGAAGAAGCTTAGATATTTTTGCTTTAAGAGAATCTGTCTACAGGATTTTACCAAGCAAACTATTTATATCTGCATATACTTCTTTCAGAGACAAATTTAGCAATACCTTAATATAACCAATCGATATACCGTTACTGAAAAATCAAAGTTTGAATTTATATGAAAATAAGTCTGAAGAGCTATTTTAGCTCTACTCCTCACCCAATACCATCTCCTCCTGTTTGACTGGCAGATCCTATTCTTGAAGTCATATAGCATAGATGCAGTCCGTCAAACAGGAGGAAGAAGTTCTGGGGAGGGAATAGAGACAGACAGAGGCTTCAAATCATTTCAAACTCTGATTTCTTTGTAACGGAGTGTTAGGGTCTGCGGAACGCACCAAATATATGATGTGTAGAGGTGCGTTCGCAGCCCGGGGTCCACCGTGCAGGCGGAGCCTGCTGCTAGTAAAATGGCACAAGAAGCGAACTCTGTTATCCCGCAGTCGCCAAAATAAATGCCGTAACGTGCTGTGGCAATATGTGCGAACTCACTTAACACAATGAGTCGCAAAATAAACACGCTAGGGCGCTGTCTAGCGTTGAAAGCGAACCCTGTTACGTCACAGAGCCGCTGAGACAAACTTCTGTGTCCTGTCAGGCACCCAGGTACACAGTTAACTGCTAAGCGTACATAGAACGTGATCATGCACTAATGTCCTCGCGGGAGTCACCCGCAATCTATGGCGTCTGAACGCCAGGCCCTGAATACGGCAATCAAACTCCTCACCGGTTATGCCGGTAATCAAGGGCATCTAGGACACCGACCCTGACCAGCTAGCATACCAAACTCCTCACCGATTAAGTCGGTATTCTAGGGGCTTATTTCAGCCGGGCCCTAACCACACACACGCATGACCACACTGGCGCTAAGAATATAATGGTTGACACTAGCGCATGGCGACCCAGCCATGCCACCCTTTTATAGTAACAGCTACAGGACCTGCCAGAAACAAGGACCAATGAAACTGTTCCAGAACACCAGTAGTCATAGGACCTTCCTGGCGGACCAGTAGGAGCTGCTGCAGTACCTGAGCATGTGACCCCTGATCTCCAATGAGAGATCTCACCCTGGGCATGCTCAGAAGGGGAAAACAAGGACTTTGTCCTAAAGACGTCTGCTCGCCGCTAACCAGTACTGACCACAATAGCAGAGCCTGGAGATGCAGCAGTAATCCTCTGCACACTGTTAGACTGGGCGAGACGCTGGGACCGACGTCTAAGCTGAGCAGAATCCACTGCGGCCGGAGACGAATGGGAGACAGCAGCCGGGATGGCTCGAGATTCCACTTGTGCAGAAGCGGGAACTCGACCCCTAACATTACCCCCCCTTCTCTGGGCCTCGCTACGCTCAAAGGCAGCGATGAGATACTGAGCGTGAACATGCTCGGCAGGCTCCCAGGACCTATCCTCAGGCCCATAACCCCTACAATCCACCCCAAAAAATTTTTTGCCCCGTACCACCTTGCACCCTACAATGGCATTCACCTCGTAGTCGTCCGAAGACGAACCCGACGTCTCGGCAGATGACTCAGGCAACCGGGAAATGACCACCGGTTTTAGGAGGGACACATAGTAGGTGTCGGAGATACCAAGGCGAGACGGAAGGGCCAAACGGTAAACCACAGGGTTCACCTGCTCGAGAACCTTGAAGGGACCCAAATAGTGGGGTGCCAACTTAGTGGATTCCACCCGTAGCCTGATGTTTCGGGCGGAGAGCCACACTAAGTCGCCAGGTGCAAATGTCGGAGCGGGACGCGTATGGGCATCGGCAGAAGATCTCATCCTTTCCTTGGAAGCCTGAATGGCATCCTGGGTGCGGTCCCCTATGTCCCTTGCTTCCACAGCCCAGTCTGCCACCCTGGAGTCGGCGGAAGCCACGGGCATGGGCACCAGTACCCGCGGATGCTGGCCGTAATTTAAGAGGAATGGGGTCTGTCCGGTGGAGTCAGCCACAGCATTGTTTAGCGTGAACTCCGCCCACAGGAGCAAGGATGCCCAGTCATCCTGCCTGGCAGAGACAAAATGTCGCAAGTAGGTGACCAAGGTCTGGTTGGCCCTCTCTACCAACCCATTCGTCTCGGGATGATATGCAGAGGAGAGGTTCAACTCAATGCAGAGTAGATGACACAACTCTCTCCAGAACCGAGATGCAAATTGGGGACCTCGATCGCTGACAATCTTGTCTGGCATACCGTGTAGACGGAAGATGTGTCTAATAAACAATGCTGCCAAGGCCCGTGCAGAAGGTAACTGTGGTAGCGGCACTAAGTGCACCATTTTGGAGAAGTGGTCGGTGATCACCCAAATGATAGTGCAACCCCGAGACTTGGGTAAGCCCACCACAAAGTCCATCCCGACCATCTCCCAGGGCCTGTCTGCCACCGGCAAAGGAAAAAGTAACCCAGCTGGCCATTGTTGAGGGGACTTGTTCCTGGCGCAGGAGACACACGCCTGAACATACTCCCTGACGTCACGGACCATATGTGGCCACCAGTATGTCCTCGCCAATAACTCAGTTGTCCTCTTTGCCCCAAAGTGTCCACCCACCCTGGACGAATGTGCCCAAGAGAGTACCTCCAGTCGCAAATTAGTGGGCACAAAAGTCTTGCCCGGAGGCACAGACTCTAGCGAAACCGGGGCTACAGTTCTCAGGCTCTCATCGGGGACAATAAGACGAGGCTCCTCATCCTCCTCCTCTGATGACACTAAGGAGCGAGAGAGAGCATCGGCCCGAACATTCTTCTCACCGGAGAGAAAATGGAGGGTGAAGTTGAACCGAGAGAAGAATAGGGACCATCTGGCCTGGCCAGAATTTAGCCGCTGAGCCGTTTGCAAATATACCAAGTTTTTGTGGTCTGTGAAGACTTGGAGGGGAAGACGAGCCCCCTCCAGAAGATGTCTCCACTCAGAGAAGGTCAACTTCATAGCCATCAACTCCCTGTCCCCGATGGAATAATTCCTCTCTGCTGGTGTAAAGGTCTTAGAAAAGAAGAAGCAGGGATGCTTCCGACCTTGAGCATCCTTTTGATAAAGGACTGCTCAGCACCAACAGAAGAGGCGTCCACCTCTAAAATAAACGGCTTATCAACATCAGGGCGATGTAATATGGGAGCACTGGCAAAATGCGACTTGATGGAAGAGAACGCCTTGGAGACTTCCTCTGACCAAAACTTGGGATTTGCTCCCTTCTTGGTGAGGGCTACCAAGGGAGCTACCAAAGTCGAGAAATGGGGAATGAACTGGCGATAATAATTAATGAACCCCATAAAGCGCTGCACCGCTTTAAGAGAATGGGATTCTTGCCAGTCCAATACAGCCTGTAGTTTGGCAGGATCCATAGCCAATCCCTGGGCAGAGATGATATAGCACAGGAAAGGTAAGGACTCCTGCTCAAACACACATTTCTCCAGCTTGGCATAGAGGGAGTTTGCCCGTAAGAGGTCGAAGACTTTGTTGACATCCCTCCGGTGAGAGTCTTTTTCTGGTGAAAAGATGAGAATATCATCCAGATAGACTACTACAGTGGTGGAGAGCATATCCCGGAAGATATCATTGACAATGTCTTGGAAAACAGCGGGAGCATTACAGAGCCCGAAGGGCATCACCAGGTATTCATAATGCCCATCCCTGGTATTAAAAGCTGTCTTCCACTCGTCCCCCTCATGGATGCGAATTAGGTTATAGGCACCATCTAGATCAAGCTTGGTAAATACTCTTGCTCCTCGGAGCCTATCAAAGAGCTCAGAGATTAGGGGCAACGGGTACTTATTCTTGACGGTGATAGCGTTAAGACCCCTGTAGTCAATATATGGACGTAATTCTCCGTTCTTCTTTTGCACAAAGAAGAACCCCGCCCCTGCTGGTGACACCGACTTCCTAATGAACCCTCTTGCCAGATTCTCCTGAATATACTGGGACATGGCCTCCATCTCAGGAAGCGAGAGGGGGTAGACTCTCCCCCGAGGAGGTTCTGCTCCAGGCAAGAGATCAATAGGACAGTCGTAGGGGCGATGAGGTGGAAGAGTCTCCGCCGCCTTCTTGGAGAAAACGTCTGCATATGACCAATAACACTGAGGAAGAGAAGTGAGATCTACAGGTATCTCTGTGGTGGTGACCTGAACGCACTCCCTGACACACCTGTCCTCTACATGAATCACCCCAACCCCGTATCCTCCCAGAGGACCACTCAATATGGGGAGAGTGGTAACGGAGCCAAGGTACTCCCAGCAACACCTCGTCTGTTATGTTTCGGTAACTGAGGAGTGCAGGTAAAAAAGGCAATACACCAGAGCAGTTGGAATCTATGAGATTGCAGTACCCTGACCAACCACCACAACTAGAGGCAGCCGTGGAGCGTTCCCACGTTGGTCCTAGACGCCTCGTCACAGCCTGAGAAACTAACTACACCTAAAGATAGAAATAGAAAAGCTATCTGCCCCGGAGCAGATCCCCAAAGAACATAGAAAGCCCCCAAACATGTAATGGCTGTTAGACAAGAATAAATACAGACACAGACAGAAAATAGTATGAGCAAACGTTGGGGCCCAAACTAACTAAATAGAAAAAGACAGGAAGGGTACTTACTGCAATCCCAAAAAACCCTGCAAAGCACCAACTCTACTAATTTCAAAAACACCTGAGGTCACACGACCTCTACCACCTAAATTAGTTCTCTGGTGTAACAAAATCAAAACAGCAGCCACTGAAGAAACTGGAAAAAGCAAAAGTACAAACATCAGTGGCTGAACTAAACTGAGAGGGCAAAAGCCCCCGGAGGGGACCCTGAAGGCCCCCACAGAAGTGCAGGACAAAATGCAAAAATAAAGCACAAAAACAAAAAGAAGAAAATGTCTTATCTGTTAGCAGGAGATGCAGACACGACACAGCAGGCTACAAGGGAAACAGGAATCATGGAGTGAGACCAGAACAATTGATCACCGGCAACCCTGATGGGAAGGCGACTCCCTTATATAAGACCAGTCAGTAACACCTGATTCCCACTCCTCACAATCTTCACTGGACAGTCCAGTACCGCTTGTAACCACCAGAGGGAGCCTCTGCTCAGAACTCATTTCAAGTCCATTCACAACAGTACCCCCCCTTGAGGAGGGGTCACCGAACCCTCACTTGAGCAACCAGGTCGGTCAGGATGAGTTCTATGATACGCACGGATGAGTCTCCTAGCATGGATGTCCGAAGCAAACACCCAAGAATTGTCTTCCTGACCATAACCTCTCCACTTAACCAAATACTGGAGTTTCCGTCTAGAAAAACGAGAATTCAATATTTTCTCAACCACATACTCCAGATTGCCCTCAACCAAAACAGTGTCAGGAGGCACAGTAGTAGGAACCACTGGCTCAACAAACCTCTTCAACAAGGACTTGTGGAACACGTTATGGATCTTAAATATCCCTGGAAGAAGCAAACGAAAAGAAACAGGATTAAGAATCTCCATGATCTTATAAGGTCCAATGAACCTAGGCTTAAATTTAGGAGATGCCACTCTCATAGGAATATTTTTTGAGGACAACCAGACCAAGTCCCCCACTTTAAACCGAGGACCATCAGTCCTATGCCGGTTAGCAAACCGCTGGGCCCTCTCCTGAGAGAGGGACAACCTCTCCACTACCTGGTCCCAAATCTGTTTCATACGCTCCACAACAGTCAACACCTGGACAGACAGAAGCCTCCGTCTGTCCTGAAGAAAATCGAGGGTGAAACCCAGAATTACAGAAAAATGGAGACATCAAAGTGGCAGAGCTAGCCCTATTATTAAGAGCAAACTCAGCCAAAGGCAAAAAAGAGACCCAGTCATCCTGATCAGCAGACACAAAGCAGCTTAGATAAGACTCCAATGTCTGGTTTGTTCTCTCAGTTTTACCATTGGTCTGAGGATGAAACGCCGAGGAGAAAGACAATTGAACACCAAGTTTAGAACAAAAGGTCCTCCAAAATCTTCAAACAAACTGGACTCCTCTGTCAGACACAATGTTCTCAGGAATGCCGTGTAAACGAACCACGTGCTGAAGGAACAACGGCACCAATTCAGAGGAGGAAGGCAACTTAGGTAATGGCACAAGATGTATCATCTTGGAAAACCTATCACAAATCACCCAGATGACGGTCATTCTCTGAGAAACAGGGAGGTCGGAAATGAAATCCATAGAGATATGGGTCCATGGTCTCTTGGGCACAGGCAATGGCATCAACAAACCACTAGAGCGAGAGCAAGGCTTGGAGCGAGAGCAAGTCCCGCAGGACTGCACAAATTCCCTGACATCACGAGACAAGGTAGGCCACCAAAAGGACCGACTAACCAAGTCTCTGGTACCAAAAATTCCGGGATGACCGGCCAGCGCGGAACAATGAATCTCAGACATCACACTCTTTTTCCACTGGTCCGGGACAAACAATTTCCCAACAGGGCAGCGCTCGGGCTTATCCTCCTGACACCCCTCCAGAGCCAGTCTCAAATTGGGCGAGATGGCGGAAAGAACTATACCCTCTTTCAAAATAACAGAAGGATCAGATAACTCAGGAGAGTCCGCCAGGAAACTCCTCGAGAGGGCATCAGCCTTAACATTCTTAGTGCCAGGAAGAAATGAAACCACAGAATTAAAACGTGTGAAAAACAAGGCCCACCTTGCCTGTCTAGGATTAAGTCGCTTGGCAGATTCCAGATAAACCAGATTCTTATGGTCCGTAAGGACCACCACCTGATATTTGGCTCCCTCCAGCCAATGTCTCCACTCTTCAAAAGCCCACTTCATGGCCAATAACTCCCGATTACCCACGTCATAATTACGTTCAGTAGGAGAAAATTTTTGAGAGAAAAACGCACAAGGGTTACTTTTAGAGGTCTCTGGATCTCTTTGGGACAAAACGGCACCTGCCCCAATTTCAGAGGCATCAACCTCCACCTGAAATGGTAGAGAAACATCAGGCTGCCGTAGAACAGGAGCAGAAGTGAATCTCTGCTTAAGTTCCTGAAATGCAGAGACTGCCTCAGGAGGCCAATTCACCACATCAGAACCCTTTTTGGTGAAATCAGTTAAAGGTTTAACAATAACCGAGAAATTACCAATAAATTTACGATAAAAATTGGCAAAACCCAAAAATCTTTGATGAGCCTTTAATGAAGTAGGTTGGACCCAATCACAGATGGCCTGAACCTTGACCGGGTCCATTTCAATAACAGATGGGGACAAAATGAATCCCAAAAATGAGATCCTCTGTAAGCCAAAAAGACACTTTGATCCCTTCACATACAGAGCATTCTCTCTCAAAATCTGGAATACAGTTCGAACATGTTTCACATGAGAGTCCCAGTCATTGGAAAAAATCAAGATATCATCCAAATAAACAATCAGAAATTTATCCACAAAATCCCTGAAAATGTCATTCATGAAGGACTGGAAGACAGAAGGAGCATTAGTGAGCCCAAAGGGCATCACAAGGTACACAAAATGCCCCTCAGGGGTATTAAATGCCGTCTTCCATTCATCCCCGTGCTTAATGCGAATAAGGTTATATGCCCCCCTGAGGTCAAGCTTGGTAAACCAAGTAGCATTTTTCACCCTGGAAAACAGGTCAGAAATCAAGGGTAACGGATATTGATATTTCACAGTAATATTGTTCAAAAGACGATAATCAATACACGGCCTTAATGAACCATCTTTTTTGGCCACAAAGAAAAAAACCGGCACCTAAGGGTGAAGAGGATGGTCTGATATGACCCTTCTCCAATGACTCCTTGATATAAGACCGCATAGCGTCATGTTCAGGTACAGACAAGTTAAAAAGGCGACCTTTAGGGAATTTACTACCAGGCACTAATTCAATAGCGCAGTCATAGCTCCTATGGGGAGGCAAGGATGCAGATTTACTTTCGCTAAACACATCAGAAAAATCAATCAAAAAGTCAGGAACATCCTGAGCCTGGGGGGAGGCAGAAAAAACAGGAGCGTTGGTATTAACACATTGGCAGCCCCAACTGGTTACAGACACAGTTTTCCAATCCAAAACAGGATTATGAGACTGCAACCAAGGGAAACCCAGAACGATAATATCATGCAGATTATACAGAACCAAAAATTTGCAGCACTCCTGATGATCAGGTTCAACCCTCATTATCACCTGAGTAGAGAACTGAGGTTTATTCTCAGCCAAAGGGGTAGAATCGATCCCCAGTAGGGGAATAGACTTCTGTAGGGGTATCAAGGGAAACCCACAACGTTTAGCAAAATCATAATCCATCAGGTTAATAGCTGCTCCAGAATCAACGAAAGCCTGAGCAGAAAATGAGGACAGAGAGCATATCAGAGTGACAGTTAATAAAAACTTAGTCTGAACACTACCCAAGACAACTGAGCGTGCAAAACGTCTTCCCCGCTTAGGGCAGACTGAAATAGCATGAGAGGCATTACCACAGTAGAAACATAACCCATTGCGCTTTCGAAACTCATGACGCTGTGCCCCAGACACCACTCTATCACACTGCATGGATTCAGAAGCAGGTTCACAAGGCAACACTATTCCACGCATACTTCTCCGCTCACGCAAACGTCTGTCAATTTGAATCGCTAATGACATAGAATCATTGAGACCAGAGGGGACAGGGAATCCCACCATAACATCCTTTACATTATCTGACAGACCCTTCCGGAAAAGGGCTGCCAAAGCGTCGTCATTCCATTTGGTCAGGACTGCCCACCTACGGAATCTCTGACAGTATAACTCAGCGTCATAAGGCCCCTGATTTAATGCCAACAAGGCTTTTTCAGCTTGATCAGTGACATTAGGCTCATCGTACAATAACCCCAAAGCCTGAAAAAATGCATCAACATCACTCAAAACAGGACCCCCAAAGTGTCAGGGAAAAAGCCCAATCCTGAGGATCTCCGCGCAGGAGAGATGACAATTTGAACCTGCTGCGCTGCGCTCCCTGAGGACTTAGATTTTAAGGCAAAAAACAATTTACAATTATTTTTGAAATTCAGAAACTTGGCTCGATCCCCCAAAAACAAATCTGGCATGGGAATCCTAGGTTCCACAACAGGCAACCTAGCAAGATAGTAGCAATACTCCGAACCTCAGTGGCAAGCTGATCCACACGGCCAGACAACTGTGCAAACTCCATTGAGAGAAAAAATCCTCCCCAGCACCCAGAGATACAGAGGGAAAAAAAAAATGCAACAAACAAAAAATATCTCTGACAACTCTGACAACCGTTTTTTCTTTCACAATATTTTTCCCTTCTGCGAGTACCATACAACTTTAAATTTTAGGCCGGTGATACTGTTATGTTTCGGTAACTGATGAGTGCAGGTAAAAAAGGCAATACACCAGAGCAGTTGGAATCTATGAGATTGCAGTACCCTGACCAACCACCACAACTAGAGGCAGCCGTGGAGCGTTCCCACGTTGGTCCTAGACGCCTCGTCACAGCCTGAGAAACTAACTACATCTAAAGATAGAAATAGGAAAGCTATCTGCCCCGGAGCAGATCCCCAAAGAACATAGAAAGCCCCCAAACATGTAATGGCTGTTAGACAAGAAGAAATACTGACACAGACAGAAAATAGTATGAGCAAACGTTGGGGCCCAAACTAACTAAATAGAAAAGGACAGGAAGGGTACTTACTGCAATCCCAAAAAACCCTGAAAAGCACCAACTCTACTAATTTCAAAAACACCTGAGATCACACGACCTCTACCACCTAAATTAGTTCTCTGGTGTAACAAAATCAAAACAGCAGCCACTGAAGAAACTGGAAAAAGCAAAAGTACAAACATCAGTGGCTGAACTAAACTGAGAGGGCAAAAGCCCCCGGAGGGACCCTGAAGGCCCCCACAGAAGTGCAGGACAAAATGCAAAAATAAAGCACAAAAACAAAAAGAAGAAAATGTCTTATCTGTTAGCAGGAGATGCAGACACGACACAGCAGGCTACAAGGGAAACAGGAATCATGGAGTGAGACCAGAACAATTGATCACCGGCAACCCTGATGGGAAGGCGACTCCCTTATATAAGACCAGTCAGTAACACCTGATTCCCACTCCTCACAATCTTCACTGGACAGTCCAGTACCGCTTGTAATCACCAGAGGGAGCCTCTGCTCAGAACTCATTTCAAGTCCATTCACAACACTCGTCTATTCCCTCTGGCAGGACAAGAAAAGAAATACTCTCCTGATGGGAAGGGGACATAGATAAAGTGAGAGGGATCGTCTGGTGGGTGATTTGTGAGGGCAGAGTTGATCCATTCACTACTCGCATAGTCACCGGTTTGGCGAGCATCACCAGAGGTATAGTGTGGCGGAGAGCAAATGCAGAGGACATTAAATTCTCCTCGGCTCCAGAATCCACACAGAGCTCGGCGGTGAGCGTGGATGGACCTACTGTAATTATCCCCTTAAAGGACAACTAGGTGGGAAATGCCGCAGTGTCTAGTGATCCTCCTCCCAAGGTCATTAGACGCGACCATTTTCCCGACCGCTGTGGACATTTGTTGGCATAATGTCCTAACTGCTGGCAGATGTTACAGACCACGGGAACTCGAGTGGCCCGGGACTTAGGTCCTGCTCGAGAAACCTCCATGGCCTCATGGGAGTCGGGCACCTGGCTGGAATAGTCAAGAGGTCTGGCGAAGGTGGGAGCCAGCCGAAACCTCTGCCTACACTGGGACCGCTCCAACCTCCGCTCGTGAAAACGGAGGTCGATGCGAGTAGATATGGCGATAAGCTTCTCCAGTGTGGCGGAAAACACCCTGGTAGCCAAAGCGTCATTTACATGGCCCGCTAGTCCTCTCCAAAACACGGGAATGATGACTTTATCTGGCCAGTCCAATTCCGAGGACAGAGTCCGAAATTGGACAGCAAAACAGATGACCAAGGACGAACCCTGTGAACTTGCCAGAAGTTGGAGCGCCGCATCGTGGGTAACCTGAGGTCCTAGAAAGACTTTTTTTAGAGCCTCCAGAAAACGAGGAGCACTCCGCACCACACGGTCGTCACGCTCCCACAGCGGGGTGGCCCACTCCAACGCTCTGCCCGACAGAAGAGATATTGCAAAGCCCAATTGTGCCCGATCCGTGGGGAACGTGCAGCTAGAAGCTCGAGTTGTATAGAGCACTGACTCACGAAACCCCGACATTGCTTGCTGTCACCAGCAAACTTGTCTGGAAGCGGGAGGTGGGACATTGTGGGGGCAGAGGTGGCAGTGGACACACTGGCTGCAGCCACGCTAGTAGCCTGAAAAGTGACTGGGGTAACATCCACAGCTGAGGTTGTGTGCTCAAGAGCCACCAACCTACCCTCCAGCTGCTGGATGTCCCGTAGTAGACGCTGGTCATCCGCAATTTTACTAGCCAGACCCTGGCGCTAGTGTTATGTTAGGGTCTGCGGAACGCATCAAATATATGATGTGGAGAGGTGCGCTCGCAGCCCGGGGTCCACCGTGCAGGCGGAGCCTGCTGCTAGTAAAGTGACGCAAGAAGCGAACTCTGTTATCCTGCAGAGTCGCCAAAATAAACGCCGTAACGAGCTGTGGCAATATGTGCGAACTCATTTAACACAACTGAGTCACAAAATAAACACGCTAGGGCACTGTCTAGCGTTGAAAGTGAACCCTGTTACGTCACAGAGCCGCTGAGACAAACTTCTGTGTCCTGTCAGGCACCCAGGTACACAGTTAACTGCTAAGCGTACATAGAACGTGATCATGCACTAATGTCCTCGCGGGAGTCACCCGCAATCCATGGCGTCTGAACGCCAGGCCCTGAATACGGCAATCAAACTCCTCACCGGTTATGCCGGTAATCTAGGACATCTAGGACACCGACCCTGACCAGCTAGCATACCAAACTCCTCACCGATTAAGTCGGTATTCTAGGGGCTTATTTCAGCCGGGCCCTAACCACACACACGCATGACCACACTGGCGCTAAGCATATAATGGTTGACACTAGCGCATGGCGGCCCAGCCATGCCACCCTTTTATAGTAACAGCTACAGGACCTGCCAGAAACAAGGACCAATGAAACTGTTCCAGAACACCAGTAGTCACAGGACCTTCCTGGCGGACCAATAGGAGCTGCTGCAGTACCTGAGCATGTGACCCCTGATCTCCAATGAGAGATCTCACCCTGGGCATGCTCAGAAGGGGAAAACAAGGACTTTGTCCTAAAGACGTCTGCTCACCGCTAACCAGTACTGGCCACAATAGCAAAGCCTGGAGAGGCAGCAGTAATCCTCTGCACACTGTTAGACTGGGCGAGACGCTGGGACCAACATCTAAGCTGAGCAGAGTCCACTGCGGCCGGAGACGAATGGGAGACCGCAGCCGGGATGGCTCAAGATTCCCTTGTGCAGAAGCGGGAACTCGACCCCTAACATGGAGGAATAGATTGGCCATGTAAAGATATTGCTGAACTTGTCTTTGAAAAAGCTAAGCATGCATATAGTTTGTGGGGTGAAATTCTGCTGACAGATTCCCTTTAAAATTCTCCAACCCTTAACAAAAAAATGCTTAACAACCAGTAAAAAATTTCACAGCAAAGAGTATAGCGAAAAAAGTTATTTTCAGGAACAGCCAGTTGTATTGCTGTGGTATCTAAAGTTGTGAAATGTCACTATTCAATTTTAAAACCATAACCCTGTATTGTTTTTCTTCACTTTTTTTTATATTTAATTTTTTATTGTATTTATTTTAATATGCTGACAATCTTCACTGTTCGACCAAACTGAAATGTAAATCAAAGAAACTGAAACTTCTAGGTTGAAAAGTTGCTACACATAGGTTCACAATGAGAACAAAGAACATTGGGCAGTATGATTATTGAGCGCAAGGTATCTAAGTTAGACAATTAAAACATAAGAAAATATGTTTCATATTAAAGGTTAAAAAAGTAAAGCAAGGGTGGAACAAAAAGAATCATGTCAGAAAACAAAGCATCTGTAACTGGCCACTGCTTATATGTACCAGATGTATGCATCCAATATTAGGCTGTTAAGCAATGATGCAAGCTAAAAATATTATTTTAACCAACATTCACACTTTTTTAGGTAAACAGTTAAGTTTAAGCTTCAGGATTATGGAGATTTCTCATTAGAGAAAAAAATTAGACACTGTGTCTCAAATTGCGGGAGTCACATCTTCATTGACACTGAAGACTTGATTTCAGAATTTGGTTTTAGTTCCACAATTAGCAATAAGGCCGGGATCACACATGAGAGTAAATCGGCCGACACTCGCATGTGAAATCCCAGCTCTCGCGCCGGCACTCGGGAGTGGAGCGGACGGCTGCATATAACTACATGCAGCCGCTCACTCCACTCCCGAGTGCCGGCGCCAGAGACTGGGATTTCACATGCGAGTGTCGGCCGATTTACTCGCATGTGTGATCCCGGCCTAAGAGTTTAATACTGACCCTCTTTGCACAATGTGAAAAAAATGCAGCTTAAGGGTGCTGTTACTGCGTACTGTATATCACAGATTTAATTATTCACAGTAACAATACGACATAGGTCGTTTTCTATTACTATGCTGTGTGTTGTGAGATCTTATGCCGACAAATGCATCAATTAAATAAGCATACCTGGCTCACCCCTATCTATTATACTGGATATGATAGCCACTCCTAGTTGGGCCACATCATGCGAACTGATTGTGGCAGGACAGTTGAGGAAACCTGGGCAGCCACCCCTGAGGTCATTAGTAGTCTCTTCAGCAGTGGTGAAATGCTGGCAGGTTATATATAATATATATATATATTATTTTTTATATGAGTCTGGCTAAACAAATTGCAGTGTATTTGAAGTTATGTGGAACCATTAATTTCAGGAAATTCTACTCGAACTCAAACTTCTGTGGATCAATTTTCTCATCTCTATTGAAAGCCATTGTAATAAATTTCTGCCATAATTTACTAGAATAGCATATATTATGAGGCATTTTGTGGAGTGCATTTGTCCATTCCCTTTCCCACTCAAGCTCCATCAACTTTTTAAGGCGTTAAAGGTAAATACTGCTGTTAATGTCAGATGTGAGCATTATTTTCTCCTGAATGTTTTATACTGGCGATCTGCAGCAACAAAATGCAACCTGAGGGAGACAGAAAAATCTCAAGTGATGATTGCTGATCACTGAGCAAGAAATTGGTCTGGAAGATTTGGATGGTTGGAGAAGGGTAAATAGAAGGATTTCAAGTGCTGTTTCTGTACTTCAAAGCAAAAATGCCAAATAGGTTGTTAAATGCAAAGGTTTTAGACTCAGAAATATCTCCCTGGTTGAGATTCTTAAAACCGGGAGAACAACTAGATAGTAGCCAGAGGGAGGGAAATGTAGGTAGAATTGTTTTAATGTGGGTGTTATACCAGGTTTTATAAATGGATGGTTTGTTGTCTTCATTATGCCAGGGCTCAGCATTTTATAGCAAAGGTTGATAAATTATGTGATGATCCAGCTGTTATGGCCCACGTGGAAACTACGACAGCATAAATGAAAGGTTTTAGGTACCTCAAGAATAATTTTAAGGAATTGGGATGCAAGCTGAAGGTAAATAACTCCAAGATAGTATTCTTGGTTACTGCCTGGGAGACAGTGGAAAACCTAGGAAGTTAAATGCATGGCTTAAATTTGGTGCAGCACATAATAATTCAATTTCTTAAAGCATGGCCTTGTTTTCACTGGGGTACAATCTGCATCTGTGGGTAAACTGTATCTCAATGGAAAGGTGTTTGAATTGCTATGAGAGAAAATTCTAATAGGTGACTGGGGAGGTGACAAGGTATAAAATAATGGGAGAGGTAGGTTACTGATGTGGTCTAGTTTAATGGCGGATTAAGAAATGGACTCTGGGGAAGATTAGGTTAGTGGATAAAAGGTCCAAAATAAGTTAAGATAAGAATGCCTGCTAGTAACGATCGAGCACTAAATGCTCAAGTGCTCAGTACTTGAATCGAGCAGGTCGGATGGGTAGATTCAAGTAATTGGTATAATTGAAGTCAATGGGAAACTTGAACATTTTTCCTGAAGACCCTAACAGGAGGACTGAGGGGGAAGGAACATTGCTGAAAAAGTACGGAAACAGTGATCAAATGGATATGGAACAGATGGGGAAGATGCTGGATGCAGCTCTTTACTCCAAAGTTGCTGCTGGAAGCTAAATAAATAAATAATTTAAAAGAATTTAAAAGAATGTTGTGGTGTCCCCATATTTTTTTATAAAAAGCTAAGGTAAAGCAGACAGCTTCGGTGATATTACATTGGGAATGTTATAGTTATTTGGCCCTTCCCGCTTAAAAATACCAGCCTGCAGCCACCCTAGAATTGGCGCATCACATTAGATGCATCAATTCTGGCACTTTACCCGGCTCTATCTGATTGCTCTCATTTGACGGCATTTGGGATAATTTTTTTTGTGGTTGATGTCAGCTGTTTTAATATCATCTGGCATCAAGCCCAGGGGTTAGTTAATGGAGAGATGTCTGCCATTACTAACCCAATAATGCAAAAAAA